>APFE030414009.1:232615-251558 GCA_000404065.3 Pinus taeda | reverse complement strand
CCCCCCCCCCCCCCCCCCCCCCCCCTCTCAGTATTATTTCCAACAGAAGAGGATGGGTATACATGGTTTGAGATGTGCCAGATACCAGTAGAATAGGTTGAGTTAAAGGTACAAAATGTAAAAGGTTGGCTCACATTCATTTGAGTTTGAACAAGTTGTGGTATGGGTTGTTGGACAAAAATCTGAGATGTTGGTGGAACAGGTTGAGAAACTAGAGATGAAGCCACAACTTAATCAGGTTAGATAGGAATAGTAGTATGCCAAACTTTAGAAGCCATTCTTGACTATGGAGGACTCATTTGAGGTTGAGAACTAACTTGAGGAGATGGGAATGAACCTATAATAGATTTCCTCCCTGCTGAAAGAGGAGGATAAGATGGAGGCAACTGCACCCCAAGAGGAGGGTTCCTAATAGGTGATGGATTGGGTTGTTGTAGATAACCATGTACACTAACATGAGGACTAGCCTCTTGCTCATTTGTAGGTGTAAATGGAGGAATAGGAGAAGACTGTGTAGCAATCATTAAGTAAGTGTAGTTCCAGATGAAATTCCAGATGTAGATGTCATGCAGAGGTCCATGGACTAGATGTTGCACCAGAAAAGGTACCAAACAAAGATTGGTAACCAGGTGGGATGATCGTGTCACCATAAAAATGTGTCTATGGTGTTGTTACAAACATATATGAGGTTACAAATCAAGTTGTTTCAGTCATTGTAGTAGATACAGATTGAGAAACCATGGCAGACTCAGTCATGGTTATCTGTCCCAAATAAGATTGCTAAGGGAAACTCAAAGGTGAGTTGAAAGGAAAATAATTAGACAAAGGAGAATGAGATGGAGTATGAGGAGAAGGAAAAGGATGGGCTTGATAAAAATGAACTCCTTGAATGGGAGAGAAGGGTCGATACTCTTCCTATGGAATCTCTTTGACACTCACAAGACCAGGTGGAAGGGATTCACCATCAGGTCCAATATATACAGTTTGGGTTTTGTCTGAGATAGAGGAAGAGAAAGAGAGGGTCCTAAAGTAATAGGTGTAGATGCCTGAGGTACCCCAGGTTGAGTTTTCTCTGATTTAGTTTAGTCGGGTTCAATAACCTCAGGTCAAGAGATTTCACGTGCTTCGGTTTTGACTGTGTCAAATTCACCAGCCAATGGAGAAGTAATCTCGTGCTCCGTTCTCACAAGAAAAGATGATTCTAGTGGATCTATTTTAGATGGAGGACCAAAGGTAATATCTCATGAAGTACTAGATTTGATAGTCTGCACTTTATTATGCTTCTAAAAACGGCCAGGAGTTGCCTCAGGTTGAAGAGGGGGCTTATTTTCCATTCTATGTGAACAATGGGGTAAAGGTTTTTGTTCTTCCATGTTGGCTTAATAAATTTTAACAATTAACACAAAAAATAAATCAAAGAGGGTAAACTAGGAATAAATGTGTACCAAGAAACTATGAACTACAATATACAACCTTGGAGAACCAAGGATTTACGTATGGGCAAGAAATCTCCCCGAATGCTATGTTCGGTGTATCACAATGTACAAGGCGGTCAAATCATTTACCTATGGCAAGGATAATGACCTATGGTGGACTTCCGAAATATACTTCAAGGTATGTGGAATCGCAATCTGTGTTAGTGTTTTCTAATACGTAATGATACGATGAGAGTGCCCCCATATACTTTTAATGCATGGAGCACCATCCAATATACCTGAAGGTACATGGAAATAGTCCGATACACTTATGTAAGTAGAATGGGATATCACCCCCGAAATGAAACACTAGAAAAAGACAACATCTCCTATGTTTATAGACGTCAGAACACATCTCTAGCCTAGACCTCTAGATGTTTGTGTTAATGTTACAAATGCCCTTAGGTTGATTCAATAAATTTTAAAGTTTATATTGAGTTAAGTTTCGGTTTTCAAGGCTCACCATGAATTTCACTTGAATATCCTAAAATGCAAACTAGCATGATAAAATGAAACTTTCCTTTTCAATGAAAATCTATAAATGGGAGGGAAGAGAACAAATAATATGCAACATACAAGATGAAACAAACAAGATTGTTAACGATTCCCCTAATGCAGTTGTTTCTAACTATAATTTCACTCAAAAAACCCTACATGCAATGCATAATGCATAAGATTTTTATTTTCAATTCCACTTAATTTCCAGTTGAAAACTAAGATATTCACCTAATCACTGATAAAAAACACTTTTCAGAATGATGAATGAAACATCAATTCCTTCAAGAAATCTAATGATAAAGAAATCAGTTTGCCAATAACCTAATGACAAGAACAAAGAAAAATATAACCAAATTCTTATCAAAGGCACTCAAAACCAAAAGAAAACAAGATAAAGGCTTATGAGAGAGCTAAATGCACTCAGGGACATAAGGAGGAACAACTTGAACCAATTTAATTAGAGAGAAAACAAGAAAAGGCAATTTTTTGGATGAAACATGGGCCAGTGCAAGTGCGAATAGACTACCAATGTTGTTATCAACCTATTTTACCCCTCTACCATAGTGACCCTTAGTACTTGAGTCTAATTGACTTTTTCCATACTCAAGACTCTTTTTCTGCAAGTTTGACCCGAAGTCTCTTGCACAACAACCTATGGGAGTGACTATAGAGACAAAGTCACTCTCAAGACTACTCTATGGGAGTGACTATAGACCTAGAGTCACTCTTAGGCCCACTCTATGGGAGCGACCAGGAACTTTTGTTCCCCATTCAGTGCCAGCGACCAGCGATGGCTTCTAGAGTGTCTTAGTCCCTGGGAGACCAATTCGATTCCTCATCTATTCAAGCTTGCAACGACTTATATCTTAGAATTTTCTATGACTTCTCTTTGTCCTAAGCATCTAGATACATCCTCCTAGTACCTCTCTTCTACCTATTTATACTGGACCATCTAAGAGGATCGACTAGTTTTGGAGAGCTAGGATTGAGACTTAGATCTTGAGATTATGTTATTATAGCTTGTGAGGTCTTTTTCCATAGGCCTACTACTCTTCATGCTCATCCCTTAGATATAGTGGGGAAACTCTGTTGGATTGTGGAGAAGAGGTTCGGAAGTAAAAGTGTAGCATTGTACTATTTCCTTTCATAATTAATGGAAATATATGTTCCCTTCCTTACATGAATTTGTGTTTAGTATGTTATATGTTGATATCTATTTCTTTTGATCTAACGATCTTCTGAGGAACATCACATGTTATCTTCGTTTAGTCGTGATTGTGTGCAGGGATATATATATATGGTACAGACATGTTGGATCACTCGAGTGGAGCACAAGATCTAAAACAAACTCAAAACCCTTCCACAACATGTGAGGATTATAGGTGTGGTCTCCTATTTTTAAAGCATAGATCTGATTGTTTTCTGCACAATTCAGAATTTGGGTTAGGAATTGACTTATTATTCCATTGATTCTATTATTGTTTGTCTGGTGATCTAATTTGGACATAATATCATGGAGCAACATCTCCTTTCAAATTTAGCTGCAAAACAACTCTGTTATTAGCCTATTTTACTCCTCTAGGTCATCAACCCTCAGTACTTGAGTCTGGCGGAATTTTTCCAGATTCAAGACTCTTTTTCTACCAATTTTACCTAAAGTCGCTCACACAACAACCTATGGGTGCAACTATAGACCAAGAGTCACTCTCAGGCCAACACTATGGGAGCGACCAGGGACTTTTGTTCCCATTTCAGTGCGAATGACTAGGGATGCCTTTTAGAGTGTCTTAGTCCCTAGGAGATCAGTTCGATTCCTCATCTATTCGAGTTGGCCAAGAATTATCACTTAGAAGTTTCTATGACTTCTCTTGATCCTAAGCATCCAGATACAACCTCCTGGGACCTCTCTTCTAACTATTTATACTGGATCATCTGAGAGTGTGGGCTAGTTTTGGAGAGCTTGGATTGAGACTTAGATATTGATATTATGTTGTTGTAGCCTATGAGGTATTTTTCCATATCTTTACTATTATTCATGCTCATCCCTTGGGTATAGAGGGGAAACTCTATCAGATTACCAAGAAGAGGCCCAGACATAAAAGTCTAGCAATGTATTGTTTCCTTTCATAATTAATTGAAATCTATGTTCCATTCCTTGCATGAATTTGTGTTCAGTACGTTATATGTTCAAAACCAAACCTAAGCTAGTTCTCCTCCTAATTTCATATTTCATTTGTTATATGATTGTTCTAAAATTTGATAATCATCATGAGTATTCAAAAAAACAACTTGAAACCTAATTTTTTCATAACTGAGTTGGAGATTATAACAGGGGAATCTAGCAAGGTAGTAGGGTGGAGACTAGGGGGGATTGTTAAGTAAGAAGATCTCGCCCCGCCAAGCAAAGAAACAAAAGGCAACCACTTAAACAGGGTTGCATTCAATTAGGGTGCATTGAATCGCCCTGATACATCCAATATCTCCTTAAAACTGCCACCATTAGTCTTTGGAGGTGATTTATGGACTTAATATTCCAATTTCTTCCAACTACATACAAACTTCATACACGAATGTCCTAGATAAAAATATTTGCTAATATTAATGTTTATGAGACCTGTGATGTGAATTTACACTCCTTTGCAAATGCAACATGATATCATATTTATTAGTAAATAAGATATGATATAGAACATGGATTTTATGTTTCCCTCAAATTGGTTCCTATAGTTATGCCATTATAGAGTAACACCTATAGATAAGAATCAAAGATGGGAAATCCAATACTTCACCATGATTGTGTATTTGGAATTATTTACTTTTATCTCTCCTTTGTTTTTGATTTGAATTTTTATCCATGAAATTTTCAAGTTTTGAGTATCATTGTAGACAATCATAATACATTTTAATGGATGCAAAGAAAATAAGAGAAAAGGACAAATTTTCAATCTATGTGAAAAAAAAATTAGTTAAACAGAGCTAACCTTTGACACAAATATAAAAAGAAAATTATACATGAATATTGTAAGCTACACATGAATATGGTACAAGGACCAGAATTCAATCCGTATGCAACTACAACTGGGATTTATAAGTGAAATAAAGATAGACAAAACCAACCTCATAGTCTATTATTTTCCTCTAGATTCAAGTGATATATGTATCATCATTCAATTCTAATTTAATTTCTTCTCTGGGTGCCAATTCGAAGGCCAGCAAGAAGAGATGATGGAAGGTAAACATACCTCATACACATCTTGCCAAGGAGAAATTAGATCAGAACTAGATGGTGGTGAATGGAAATAAGATCAATATTTATGGCATAGTTGACAAGTACATTTCTTCCCTTGCAAAAGTATGGATTTTTGTGATTTAGGATCACCTTTCCTTCTAGAGGAGATCTGCAATTATAATTTAACCTACAGATATGGCCTAAGTTCATAGATTCATTGTGCATACCTATCTTTTTGAAGTTGTAGATAAATTATTCACTACTCTATTCATATATTCCTTGCATGTATGTTTTTTTTTTCAAAACTCAGTAAACCTATCTAAATATTGTGCGGGATTTCGCAGATGCTGAAATTTCCCAATGAAATTTTCAACAATAGTGGTAAGATGAAAACCATTCTAGACGCCAGGTGTGGATTTGTTAGCTTTGGTGTGCACCTCCTTTGTCTTGGTATTGTGGCAATGTTTCTTGCACCTAATGATGTTCACCAGAATTAGATTTAATTTGCTTTCGAAAGAGGAATTTGTGCAATTTAAGTATATTGAGAATAATTAGATTTTAATATCCAGCTAGATTATTCCAGTTTGCACACTATTCTAGGTGTAGAATTGATTGACTTGAGAGGGATGATATATTGTTGCTAGTGAATATATGTCACTAAATCCAGGGGACTATTTTTCCTATTTTTTCACCTGAAGCATATATAAAAAATGAGCAAGATCTTCTGATATTAAATTATGTGAGCAATCAAAAACAAATTGAAACTCGATTTGTCCATACCTGATTTGGATAGCATAACAAGGGAATCTAGCAAGGTAGTATGGTTGAGACCAGGGGGGATGGTCAAATAAAAATATCCCACCCCACCAAGCGAATAAACAAAAGGAAAGCACTTAAACATGGCTACTTTCAATATAGGTGCATTGATTCCCCCTCGCGTAGCTAATCTCTCCTCAAACAACAACCACCAGTCCTCAGAGGCGATTTATGGACTTGCCAAAAACTACTCATATGCACCGATCTGTTCACAAAACCGTGTGAAATACTAAAATTATCATTCTGCTAGCCAATCTTGTTATTGTTGTTTCTCCCATTAAAGGCTGCAGGCAATAAGGGCTTCAAGTTTTGCTCTTGGGCCTGCTGGGTTTCAATTTGTGGATCGACGAGAAGGTGAGAGAAAGACTGGGAACTAAAGCCCTCCACCATTATCGAGGCAATAAATTTTGTTGGGCTAGTTTAGGGGACCAATATAGAAACCCCATCTTGTTATTTTCTTCGTTCCCTGCCATAGATTTTGCAAGATTTTCAAGGATGGATTTTTTCCCCAACATAGATTTTTCAGGAGTTGCGACAAAACCCCATCTTGTTATTTTCTTCGTTCCTCATCATAGATTTCATAGGAGTTCCACAGACCAATCACCATTTTGAGAACTAGAACTCAGAAAGGATTTCAATCAAATGGATATATAGAGGAATTTCCTGTCTATATGTTCAATAGAGTCCCCTGAAAATCATAAAAATTTTCAATGCGTTCACATTGGTATATACAATATTTATCCATCCAACCCATGCTCTCAGCATATGTGAATAAAGTTGAGAAATTTCTATAGAACTAACTAGCTAGGGGAAGGAAATCGACGTGGGCATTGTTTCAGAGTTTTCTCTTTGATAACAACGAAAGCACCAAAACCCCAAATCAATTTATTTCTAGCAGGTTATCTAAAAATACCCTTGAAGGGACCTGCAAAAAACCCCAAAAATGACAGTCATCTTTCATTACTTCAAACAAAATTAATTGAATACCATCAAAAGGGTTATGAATTTACCTGATGTCCATAATGTAAAATGATGCAGAGAAAATGATATTACTATGGAAAAATGAAGCGCCATCTGGCACACGAGTAGTAATATTGAAAAGACACCAGAGGAGTAATGTTGAATTTTTTTTCCTAACCCTCGTGCACGGAGTTGTTCTCTATCCACAGAGAATGAGCACATTGAAAAATAAATGAATAGAAGGAACAAAAGGGTAGTGTAGTAAAATACAAATTTTGTCTTAAATTAACATAACTTAGAATTAGTTTTTTAATTTAAAATAATTTGATTAAAAGTATTAATGTGGTTGAAGGCTTCATTGTATCTAGCATTGATAAATATATAACAAAAAAAAACTATTGCAACAAAAATATTATTATTAACTATTGCAAACCATATTAATTTAACACTATTATTAATTAAACACTATTATTTTATCCAAATCATAGAATATAATTTAAACCAAAAAACTACTCTCCCATCCAAAATTGTGTGTCGAGATTTCTAACCATTTAAAAAAATAACAATCCTAAGAGGTTACCAGCTGGAATCTTGTAGATCCATGACATCAAGGTAACTTAACCATGAAACAAAGCAATGGATATGATAAGCTTTCATTTTTAATTTTATCTTGCTGAGACCGCCCACTTGCCATACATTCTTTATTGAAAGTTTTCACATTTCCAAATTGCGGAAAGTTTGATGACAAAAGTTTATCACCGAACCAGATTGTTCACGTACTAAAAATCACTTGGGGATGCACAGTTCCGTCTCTCATCAATTGGTGGGTGGGAAGCTGCAGGGCATAAATCTTGCTCCTCATTCAGACATCAACATTACATACGATGTAAATCCCTAGGAAATTGGTGGGCGGGTAGTCGTGAGGCACGAATCTTGCTCCTCATTCGGACATCAAATTTTTTAAAGTTATTAAAATTCAACACAACCCAACAGACTCTCTTAGACACTACAACTATTGATAAGAATTCAGATGAAGCATATGCTAAGAATATTCCCTTGAGAATCAATCTAGGCCATCAATAAAAAAAAATAAAAAAGTAAAGTCAACAAATCCAAATCTACCTTAAGTTTAAATAGGAAGTCTTCGACTAAATAAAAATTTAAATGTTTAAGACGAAACACTAATTTCAGCTTAAATAAATGTCTTAAATTTCCCTTTTATGTAGTAGTGACACCTGGGTCTATTGTGATTAGGATGATGAGGGTAGGTGCGCAATTTTCTTCCTTGTGACTCATTAATAGAGGAAAGTAGTGGCATCATGGGGACACATATGGACAAGGCGAGAAGTAATTGAATAACCTTAACATTGTAGAAAATCTTTGTCGGTTAACCCAATAATGAAATATAAATCAAAGTAGAATACTATAACCTACTTCTACTATCAATTTGTGGAAGCTTAAAGATCGAGCTGAACAATATAACCAGAAGAAGAAAAATCAATTGCACAATACACATGAAAATACTTTGGGGAAATCTTCAACTAAAAACCCCATACTATTGTATTATCATACAGGTGGAAATACATAGGAATTATACAAAGCCTTAGCTCTCACAGCTAGCCAGCTCTCAGTACAATCCTCACAGATGCTCACAGGCAATCTTGGCTTCTCTCCAGCCTTCCTTTCTGCCCTCCAAGCTCCTATTTCTTTGTGTTATTCCTCCGGGATGATTCTCCTTCAACCAACTGGAAAACCAAAATACCAAGTGGATGATCTCTCTTGCAAAACTGCGCAATCCTCAAGGATTAAATCCTTGACTGCATGCATGAGAAAACACATGTAACTGATAGTACACTATCCTTGAAATTTAACTCAACTGGATCTTTCAAAGAATAGACATGCATGAGTTTTTGATGAGGGAATATTTAGTTAACTGGAGTAGCATTAGTTGAGTGCATGCATGCATCAACTGACTGTTAACTCACTATTAGTTCCTCAAATAGTTTGGAACTAATTTAACTGGACTTAACTTAGTAAACTAAGTTAACTAATTACAACTCAAATATAACTCAATCTTATCTCCTTAATTTAAGGGATAACTCCTGCATGACTTCAGAAAGACTTCTAACTTTAATTTCTCCAACTAATTAATTTAAAATAATTAATTAATTATTTCCTAGTCGCTGTTAAGACTAAATTTGATTTTAATTCACAAACAAATTAAATTGGAATATTCTTGTTGCCATATTTCAACACTCCCTCTCAACAAGAAAGGGATTATCTACCACCCCGATCCTGTCTCTATGGAACTCGAATTTACACTTTGACAATGCCTTTATCAAAATGTCAGCATCTTGCTCCTCTGTCGAAATATACTACAGCAACATGATCCTCTCGACCTGTGAAAAGCCACAGGCAACAATTATTGCCTTATGCTTCTCCACACTACCATCAGCAACTTGCTTTACCTTGTAAAGCCAACGAGAACTCACAATTGACTTGTTCTCCGGTCTCAAAACCACGTCCCAAACATTGTTACGAACTATGGAGTCATACTCCTCCACCATAGCATCAACCCAAATCGGCTGTTGCATGTCTTCCTTAAAGGAATATGGTATGGTCTCAACACATTCCCCAGCAAGGGCCATGTATCCAGTGTACCTCTCAGGTGACCTCCTCTGTCTGTGCTAAGAAGAAGGTGCTCCCACATTCTCTCTCGCATCCTCCAACAATCTGTCAGCTTCTCTTGTCCGCTTTCGTCCATCTCTGGAGACTGAGTGGATGTCTCCACTCCTGGAACCTTTGCATGTAGCTGCTCTGCATCAGTCTAAGGCTCCTCCTCCTTAGGAACCAACAATTCCTCCAAAGCCTGTAGTTGGATCTCCCTCTCAAGGGAAACTCGCATGGCCTTCTGCTCATCAAACTTGAGATCTCTGCGAACCACTATCCTCCGACTAGTAGGCCAGTACACCCGATAGTTGTGAGGTGTATCAGTGTACCCCACAAATATCCCCAACTCTGATGTCAGCTCAAGCTTCTTTCGTGCATCCTTTGTTGCATGGCAATATATCGATGATCCAAAGATCCTAAAGTGACCCACAACTGGTTTCTTACCAGAGAAAGCTTCCTCTGGTGTCTTCATCCCAAGTATGCGATGTGGGCTTCTATTCTACAAATAGACCATTGTGTTGCATGCCTCAGCCCACAAGTGAAGTGGTAGGCCTTGGTCATGCAGCATTGCCCATGCTACCCCTACAATAGTTTTGTTCTTCCTCTCGGCCACCCCATTCTGTTGTGGGTTATGAGGTGCTGTCAACTTTCGCTTAATTCCTTCCACTGCATAGAAGTCCTTAAACTCTTGAGAGACATATTCTCCACCGTTGTTGCTTCTCAAGGCCTTGATCTTCTTCCCTGACTCTTTCTCGACCAAAGCTTTGAACTCACAAAACTTTGTGAATGTTTGGTCCTTCTTCTGCATGAAATAAATCCAACATTTATGAGAATAGTCATCAATGAAAATCAAATAATACCTTTGCTTCGAGGTGGATTCCATCGAGAATGGTCCACACAAATTAGTATGAATTCGCTCTAAGATAGCCTTTGCTCGATTGTCTCAATCATGAAAGGAAGACTTGGTGTACTTTCCCAAGGTACAACATTTGCATGTGTCAACTTGCTCAAGTTTACCTTTGGAAAGTCCTGTAGATATCTGATACATTATCTTCAAATCCCCATGATGAAAATGGCCCAACCGCTTGTGCCACAACTTGCCAATGTCTTGGCTTTGCACTAATTCTGCTTTTGTACTCAGTGCTGCACAATCATCTACCTCTAGTTTATAGAGATTATTAACTTGAATCCCTATCCTCTTGGTCTGACTCATGGCTATATGTCTTAGGAACGTCTTTCCTTTACTGAAAAAAACATCATAGCCTTTTTCCTCCAACATTGCGACTGATACGAATTTCTTCTTCAGTCCAGGCACATACATCACATCTATCAAGGTGAGAGGAGCTCCATGCTCCCTCTAAAAAGCAACCGTGCCCACTCCTGAAACACTATACCTTCTGTCGTCACCCATCTCTATGCGCATCTTAAGGTCTTTCTCCTCAAGGCACTGAATAAATTTTTATCACCGGTCATGTGGAATGAGGCTGCACTGTCAAGATACCAGACACAACCCATCATTGATGACACCATGCATGTGATGAGGATAAAGTCCATTTCGAACTGAGACACTAATGCCTCACCTTCCGATCCTTCTGAGGATTCCTTCTTGGACTTCTTCGATGGGAAATTAGTCACATAATGTCCCATCTCGTGACAATTAAAGCATCACTTTAGACATGTCACCCTTCTTCCCTCTACGAGAAGAATTCAATTTGAAATGGGAAGCCTTCCCCTTTCCTTTCCTTGCCTTACTTGCTAAGGCCATATTTTCTTCATCATCATTCTTGGATGAAGAACCATCTCGTGTGCTCCTCCTGATCTCCTCTTGCATAAGATCCGACCATAGTTGTTCCCAATCTGGTAGTTTCTCCCTTCCATTCACAGAGTCCTGGTAGTTATTCCAACTCTTTGGAAGGCCAAGGAGAGTGAGGCTCACCATATCATCATCGGCAGTAGTTATTCCCACACTACCAAGCTCATCTCTGCATGTGGTGAACTTGTTCAGATATGTGGAAATAGTATCGCCCTTCTCTATCTTGATTCTTCGAAGCTTATCCTTGAGCGCTAATTTCCTCTGGTCGCTACTGTTGTGGTAGAGGTCCCTCAATGTCTTCCACATTGAAAATGGAGTATCCTTCCCATGGAGACTCCA
The DNA here is from genome assembly GCA_000404065.3 of Pinus taeda. NCBI lineage: Eukaryota > Viridiplantae > Streptophyta > Pinopsida > Pinales > Pinaceae > Pinus > Pinus taeda. The sequence goes on along the minus strand of APFE030414009.1, from coordinate 239,758 downwards.
GACAATATGGTCTCAAACTCCCTCAAGGATGATCTGTCTCGCCTTCGCCATACACTTCTTCCACTCAGCCAACTCTTCTGCATTAGTTGAAGTTGGCTTTGGGATTTCTTGATTAATGAATTCCTTCAAGCCATTGTCTTCTAATATAGCCTCCATTCTATCTTTCCATGCTATGTAATTCAAGCTACCTTCCAAGGCATACTTGAGTCTCAAGCCATAGAATGCCATTGGCTAACCTTGAAGTATGATATGAATTCTATTTGCACCTGCAACCCTGAACTTCAAACTTCAAATTCTCTTCTAAGTATAGTGTTCATAGCTCCGATACCATGTAGATATTTATACAAATCTAGCTCTGATGCCATGTAGAAAAATCTGATGGTAGGTTAACCCGATAATGCAATATAAATCAAAGAAGAATACTATAACCTACTTCTACTATCAATTTGCAGAAGCTTAAAGATGGAGCTGAAAAATATAACCAGAAGAAGAAGAATCAATCGCACAATACACATGAAAATACTTTGGGGAAAGCCTCAACTAAAAACCCCACACTATTGTATTATCATACAAGTGGAAATACATAGGAATTATACAAAACCTTAGCTCTCACAGCTAGCCAGATCTTAGTACAATCCTCATAGATGCTCACAGGAAATATTGGATTCGCTCCTGCCTTCCTCCCTACCCTCCAAGCTCCTATTTCCTTGCGCTGTTCCTCTGGGATGATTCTCCTTCAACCTAGTGGAAAACCAAAATGCCAAGTGGATTATCTCTCTTGCAAAACTGCACAATCCTCAAGGATTAAATCCTTGACTGCATGCATGAGTTTTCTCCATGAGAAAACACATGCAACTGATAGTACATTGTCCTTGACATTTTACTCAACTAGGTATTTCTCATAATAAACATGCATGAGTTTCTGATGAGGGAATCTTCAGTTAACTAGAGTAGCATTAGTTGAGTGCATGCATGCATCAACTGACTGTTAAATTACTATTAGTTCCTCAAACTGTTTGGAACTAATTTAGCTGGACTTAACTCAATAAAATGAGTTAACTAATTACAACTCAAATATAACTCAACCTTATCTCCTTAATTTAAGGGATAACTCTTGCATGACTTCAGAAAGACTTCTAACTTGAATTTCTCCAACTAATTAATTTAAAATTAATTAATTAATTATTTCCAGGTAGCTGTTGAGACTAAATTCGTTAATTCACAATCTAATTCAAGGACAAATTAAATTGGAATATTCTTGTTGCCATATTTCAACAAACACTACAAATTGACAGACATTAGCAGTATTAAAGTGGCACATTGATAAGCTTGAGGATATCTTAAAGGACACAATTATATCCATGGCGATGCTAGCTGATGCACATGACTTTCATAGTAAGTTCAAATGAAGACTATGGAAAAAATGATGTTAGAATTATTTAAGGATGAGATAGGTGAATAGATCACGTACTAATTGTGTGATGAGGTGCATTTTCAACATTAGTATAGGCATGCAAAAGAGGAATTTGGATTGAGCACAAATATTCTTGGGGGTGAGTGACCATACAATCAAGAACTTAAGTGGACCATGGAGGAGAGTGATGGAAAAATTGGTTCCAATGTGCCTCTCCTCATGTATTTGGTAGAGAGGCATGATAGGGCTTCCCAAATCATGGTAGAACAATTTAAGCATGGATAGCATGACTCATGAAACCATCTCATTTCATCTTCGAAATACACAACAACATGGTGGCTTGCAACCACAAAGGTGAGAGTGAGCCTATCTGAGGTGTCTTTAGGGGAAGGTGTTAAGAGTGAGTTTTATATATTATAGATTGAGGATTTGTGAGGGTTGAGCTGATGTGGAGAGAAATAAGTGTGTTTGTTTGGCTATGTTAGTTCTTATGAACATTGATGTGTTGCCATTATGGCTATAGTGTTGTCCTTGATTACAACCTACTATAATGTCTACCCTATCTTGATGATTGCTTCTTTCATAGATTATATGAATTGATGTTCATAGTGCATGTCTAATATATTTGATCAGAGTAAGATAGTATGGTTGAAGGAAGAAGTCCTATTAGTATGTCTCTTGTTTGTTAATGGAATTGATGTAGGCCTTGGATGGAGGATATTTCCTTGTGCTTCATAAAGGTATTGCAGGTGTTATATTCGTTACAAAAGTGTCTTGATGATTGAATATGGGTTGCACAATACTCCCAGGAAATACTCTTGCACAATACTCTCAAGAAAAATTCTTACACACACTCTTGCGCAATACTTTCAAGAAATAAGTGCATAGATGAAGCATGCACAACATGATAAATTTTGACTTCGATAGTCAGTGCATAGAAATTGGTTTACCTTGGGCATGTGGCATGCTAAGAGGTTTGTTTGGTCAATCTAGTGTGTCCTAAATTACTACATTAATTATCAATCCGGAAGTCGTAAACTGATGAAGTGTGGCGCACTATATGTGCAAGACAACCTCTTCCTTACTTTTTGTTGTTTTCGATTTTTATTTTGTTTTGGGGGTTTTTATCTTCGTTAATCTCATAATGTGAATGGAAATCCTATCCCTGAGTTTTAAGAATACTCTAGAAGGCAAGTATGGATATAGATTTTAAGGCAATTATGTCCTCTATAATGATTTCCCGAACTTAACACTTCAAAGGGTTTTAGAACATACTAGTGATGAAATTAATACTTGGACAAGAATGAAAATGTGCTGCTATTCAAATCAAACAAATAATGAACTACTAATCATGAAACCATTACCTCTGTTGCTTATCTAAATACAGAAAGAAAAATGAGTTAAGCTACTGCACTCAACAAATAAAAAAGTGCAACTAATAAAAGTAAAATCAATTCACATCATTCATAGTCCAATAGCTCGCCAGGTAGTCTAAGCTATGGCTTTAGGAGATAACGTCAATGATATGAGAAAGTTGATATCTAATTGCAGAAAAGTAAAACTAAAATCAAATCACATCATTCATAGTCCGATAGCTCGCTAAGTAGTCTAAGCTATGGCTTTAGGAGATAACGTCAATGATATGAGTAGTCTGATATCTAATTTCAGAAAAGTAAAACTAAAATCAAATCACATCATTCATAGTCCGAGAGCTCGCCAGGTAATCTAAGCTATGGCTTTAGGAGATAACGTCAATGATATGACCAATTTGATATCTAAACTAACTACCAAAGCAAGTGAATAAGACTAAAATCAAAGCATGAATGGAATTAAAAAAAAAACTAAGAAAAGCAAAGTCAGCAGAGAGGCTAATCCCATGTCACTAGCTTATTGTAAAAATTGTATGAAAATGCCCGGGCCTAATCTATCCTGAAACACACACACACACTGATCAGTGTTAACAACAATACCAAAGCTTGAAAAAACATGTACAGGAATGAAATGTTAGTACCATAACAAATGAAATATACACAGGTGGATAACTATGAAATATGTGCAATGGAAATAAAGAAACACTACATAAAAATTTACAGCAATAAGAAAAACAAAACCTCAGCGTGTAGGGGCCCTCTGCATGGCCTTGATCAACAGGCTATCAGTCGAGAATTGTGCTCACGCAGTCATACAGAAACAGAGTCTTCTTTATAATTCAAAACAAAGGAAGAATCCTCTCGTTACCACAGTGGGACTAGTGTCATGGCATAGTAAACTTAACAGCAAAATTACATCAACCAAAGACTAACTCTATGCGTTTGGAAATGTGTTATTTATAACAAAAACTTCATAACTTTTTTTCCTACAAAACTACTTCAACTGAGGACATGTAAAAGGACAACATCCGTAAACTTAGCATACTGGTTGCCGAGATTATTCAATCTATCAATAGTGGCTATTGGATTCACATCGTGGGGTAGTCTACAACTGTCAACATGACCCCAGGGATCTAGGAACGGCCACGAATCCTTCACGTGTTTGAAAATAGAGTCCTGTTGCCGTAGGACCCCTTCGTCTGACCACCGTTTGACCACAGTTGACCATGGCTTTCCTTAATGAATCCGGCTGAACCAATAGGACATGATCCATGTCCAGGTCATTTCTAACTTTCCCACATGCTTTGTTTTTCATGATGACACCTGCAACCTAGAGTTTAACAAAAACAGCTGCAAAAAGTTGAATCAACTGCGGAAAGTGGTTGCATTCCGCAGCTAATGAGAAAAATCTAATTCAAACAGTAAACACAAAAACATAGTTAGAAAACCATTTCAATGCTCTTTTAGAATCAATATGCAATGATTTTTGATAGCTTATGAGATCCAGGTGAGTGGAAAAAGTCTAGGAAAATGTGTAGGAGATATGTAGTTTCAGGGCTCAACATACCCCCACTGTGAAGGTGTTGCATGTCCCCATGCAACCAAAACTTTGACCATCCTCCCTTTAGTTCATGTGTTCTGAGACCTTTGCTAGCACATCCAGCCCTCTTCTCTTCTTTCTTGGTACCACTAACATCCTAGGCTTCCTCATTAAGCACCTGAATTTGAGGTTGATAAGAGCTCTACTCAACCTCCTACTCTTTTTCTTCAATTTCCTCTTCTTCTTTTGCCACAGCCCAAGATGCAACATGGTGTTGTCATGAATGATCTTATCCAATTTACTTTGTTCCTTCAATGTTTCATTTTCTCTTTTAATGTGTTTATTTAACACCTCCAATTCATAAACTTCCTGTTTTAGTGATTGGATTAGACCTTCCTGTGTTGCATTAGGCTGGGTAGATGAAGTGCCTGGATCTGTGGAAGTCTTCTCCAACGACTCGATATAATCATACATTTCTTACTGGTTTGGGTCTATCTCGGGTGTAGTCTTTCTTGGGCTATCCCCAAAATTCTGTTGAATAGGACTGATCTCAATATCTGGCCGAGAAGGACTCATGTCAAAATCTGGTTGAGAAATAGGAGTATGGTGTGGGCTACGGCCAGGAGAGACCGTTGGAGGCTGTTCCGGTGTTCCCCCTCCTAAGTTAATGAAGTGGGGCCCTTTAGTTTGTACTCTCCTCAATTTCCCTTTAAGTCTAGAGCTCCTCCTTAAATTTTGTGAGCTAGTGTCCTCTTTCTCCACATTCTGTTTTTCTTTCCCTTTCTTCTTTGCTACCGCTGATTGTTCCTAAAGATAAACTAGTCTTTTAGATAGTATTTGGTGGTCCTCTTCTGAGGAAGGTTCTGGGGTTTGATAGACAACCTCAATGTTTCTTTTCCCCTTTAATTTTATTTGCTTCCTATCCTCAGTTCTTTCCTTCTTACGTTCAGACAGCTTCTCTTCTTGATTAATTTCTTTGGCTTAGTTAGTAGGAGTGTCTTGAATTCTCACACTTGTTTTCTTCCTCCTACTCTTCCTTGCTGAGCTGCTCTCTGGTATCTCAGGTGGATCTTGAAAGAAGTTTCTAACCAAAAACTGTTCCCGGGTGTCCTTCTTTTCCTTAAACTATTTTTCAATTAAAATTTTCACAAGGCTGTGATGGTATAGGTGGGGTTCTATGTCCTCCATATTCTTTTGGACAATTGTGGACATCTTTTTCAGGCTATTCAATAAAAAGTAAGGCAACTTGAGGGTTTGATTTTCTAGGAAATTCATTAGCAACCGGGTTTGGTACATATACATGGACCCAAATCGTCCTTCACAAGTAATAAACTTTTGGATTATCTATAATAGACTGGCCCACTTTTCTTCTAAAGCATAGACAGGGATTCCATGCTTGAAAACAGTTATATCCATACCTGGATTGCGTATGGATTGCGTAGGATAACCCTCCAAGCCCTCTCATCAAAGCTTTTGTTCTTGAACCACCGTTCTCCCTCCTGTGGGAGTTCCGTTGCAGCTGCTATAGATGCCTCTATGATAGAAAACTTAAGGTCTCCAACCTCAACTTCCACACCATTAAAAGACCTCGCAAAAGTCTTCGTAATTTCTTTATTGTAGCCTTTGAATTTCCAAATGAATTGTAGCCACCGTGCCTTCCTTAGTATGCTTTTCAATTGTAGATACCCCTCCATGAATTTGGGGCCTTCTTATTCTGCTCTTAACAAAAGACCCATTCCTTTCCTCCTGCCTTAAAATACATCTGCGTGAGTAATGGATGAATGGACGTGAAACGACTGGGTTAGCGGGGAATGGACAAGGTTTATGGAGAAAAACTAGTGATTTTAAATGGAAAAACAAAGAATAGGTAGCGGGAATGAGTTCATGGAGTGGAGCGGAGGCTTATGTGAACAGGGTAGAAATAAAAATGTAACTTCAATAGAACAGTAGGGAAGTGAAGTGAGCCCTGCAGAGTTTTGAACTAGATGGCTGCGGAGTAGACGTTAGCACGTTCACAAAATGGCTGCGGAATTTGCGCGGTGGAGAAGAGTCGTGATCAAATCGACCACATCCCCATAATTACCCGATTTAACAGGTGGAATGTTAAAGTAAAACCAAACACAAGTTAAATCCGGAGGCTGATCATGAGGCCGTTTAAAAATTAATGCAAGGTTTGTGGAGGAATCATGTAAAGATCGTGGAACGGTTATGGAAGCTATCAATACCAATCATTACATATAATGGAGCTGTGGTTTCATAACTATATAAAATGTGCTTTAATGCTATTTGAAATGAATCTTACTCATACCTTCGAATTTTTGCCACTTTTGTCCATTAACCCTTGATTAGCTGCTCCTTGTTGACGCTTCTAGGTGCTTCATATCTTCAAAAGATTTCCTTTATCACACCTGCATTTGGATCTTATTTTTATTTGGCTAACATCTGACTGTCATTGTTGAATCACAAAGTGCTAGCTGCGAAATCAACAACTAGCTACAGAATCAGTTTGTAGCTACGGAAACAGGATTCAGCTGCGGAAACTGATACAATGAGCATATGACTGAATGGAGATGGATGAATGATGACTGAGTGAATGAAAACTGGGCATGAAAAGAATTTTATTGGCGGAATGAAATGAAGTGAAGTGAAATGGAGTGAAGTGGAGTGAAATGAAGTGAAGTGGAGTGAAATGAAAGAGATTTTTTTTTTTTGGAAAATATAGGGCGTCAGAAGGTTCTGATTTTCACCTTGTATTTTCTGTATAAGACTTCCAATCAGTGATTGGTTTTCAGGCTTATACAATTTTTTATTTTTTATTT
>APFE030414009.1:202679-216054 GCA_000404065.3 Pinus taeda | reverse complement strand
CTTTGAAGAAACTTTTGCTCCCGTTGCTAGACTTGAGGCCATCTGAATGTTCCTTGCTCTCTCAAGCTTTCAAAAGTTCAAAGTTTTTCAAATGGACGTGAAATCAGACTTTCTGAATGGGGACTTAGAAGAAGAAGTGTACATTGAGCAACCAGATGGTTGATCCTTGAGAATGATCCAAATCTTGTATGCAGACTAAAAAAGGCTCTCTATGGTCTTAAACAGGCTCCAAGGGCCTAGTACTATCGTTTAGACAAATATCTTCATCAACAAGGTTTTTCAAAAGGATCAACAGATAGTAATCTTTATATAAAAATTGAAAATGACAAATTGCTAATACTTGTTGTGTATGTAGATGATATCATCTTTGGCAGCAATGAAGAAGCCATGAGTCAAAACTTTGCTTTGGTGATGCAGAAAGCATTTGAAATGTCTTTGCTTGGTGAGCTGACATATTTTCTTGGTTTACAAATCCAACAAAATGAAGACGGTATCTTTTTATCTCAAACCAAGTACCTCAAGCAAATCTTGAAGAAATATGGCATGGAAGATTCAAAACCATTATGTACCCCTATGGTTACAGGATGCAGCCTCAGTGCAAATGATGAATCAGCAGTAGTGCATCAACCAACCTATAGATCCATGATTGGAAGTCTGCTCTATTTAACAGGTACCCAACCAAACATCATGCATGCAGTGGGAATGGTTGGAATATTCTAGGCAAATCCAAAGGAAACTCATCTTCGAGCAGTGAAGAGAATTTTTAAGTATCTTCAAGGAACTCAAAATTATGGCTTATGGTATCCTAGAGATACAAATCTCACTCTTCATGCTTATATAGATGCAGATTGGGCTGGAAGCGTGGATGACAAAAAAAGCACTAGTGGTGGTGCATTCTTTATGGGTTCCAGATTAGTATCTTGGTTCAGTAAGAAATAGATTTCAATTGCATTATCTACAGCTGAAGTAGAGGATGTGGCTGCTGCATCTTGCTGCACACAACTCCTTTGGATGATGCAAACTTTGCAGGATTTTCAAATCACTTGTACTCCACCTATCTCAATCTTATGTGATAACACAAGTGCAATCAACATTTCAAAGAATCCAGTCATGCATTCAAAGACCAAGCACATACCTATCAAATATCATTTTCTTCGAGAACAAGTGCTTGAACAAAAGATCAAGTTGGAGTATGTTCCCTCTAAGGAACAAGTTGCTGATATACTCACCAAACCACTGCCCAGGGAAACATTTGAATACCTCAGACAGAAGCTGGGAGTAGTCAATGCATCATCCTGCTATTGAAACCTGTCTGTCTCAGAGAAATTGGTTGTACGTGTGTTGCATGAGGAGGATCCGCGTACATACGCCGATTTGTGTGGATACACTCACATATATGTTGGTTTGAAGGAAATCAGTGGGGACAAACTCTGGTTGAAGAGAGTCTGATATGGGTTTGACAGAGACCATCTGGCACAGGTTCAAGGGGAGCAGATAAACTTCTAATAATGCATTGTTGACATTATCTTAGAAGTACACAGCTGTTGTTGGTTTCAGGTGGAACAAGTGCCAAGGAAGAATAGAAGGAGAACATGGTTGCTGATCTGAAAAGTGATTGACAGATGCTGCTATTAGTTATTGGTGAATTTCATAGTCTTGCTCTAGATATTTCGTCTCTATGTCATGTATATCTTTTATTATCAAGGTCATGTAACAGCCTATTTTGGTTTCCCCACTATGCCTGGGATGAATGATATAATGTACTTGGTTTTCATATGTAAATTTCTGATATATCCCCACTTGGTTGGGTGATGGATGTATGTATAGAGTCTTTTGGTGATAGGAAGGTCATTTATGATGTATAAGTCATGGTTCTTCTTGAAGAACATCTTTTTGCAGATCTTGCCTACAGTTAGGGGGAGCATGGTCAGCACAGCAGAGCAGAGATTTCTGCATGTACTCAGGGGGAGCATAACCCTTTGCCCTTGATTACAAAGGGGGAGAATGACTTTGAGGATCTTGGGGTTGCCATCAAGTCCAAAGGGGGAGATTGTTGGCATTATGACACAGGTTTGCCGCTATGGCACAGGTGTTGTCCTTGATGGCAACTCAATCTGGTGACAGATCATAGTTCAGGTTCTCAGAATGAAGGAAAAGAGATATACGCAGGTTCACCTTGCCCAAGACACGTATACACGTTGGTTAGTCGTTCAAAAGACGCGTATGCGTATACACGCACTTTCACGCAAGGAAAAGCTCGTACATGTGAGAGATCTTATTTTTGGACCATGGTATCTCATCCGAAGTGTTGATCCCAAGTATTGAGTCCATGGTATTGATGTATTATGGTTTTGGACCGTGGTATTGTGAAAGGCCTAAGACTATCAAAGAGGAAGGAGATCATTTGGCTTGAGATCTTCTAAATTATTGAATATCTAATGTAGAGCTAGATCTAAAATATTGGTGATTGGTTTATGGTGCAAGGAGGAACCTAAGCGCAAGGAGAAGGACAAGTTCCATTGATGGGTCAAAATCTCAAGTCTTGAATAAGTAGAATCTTTGATGTGATTTTTGATCTGTTATATTTGGTGCACGCTTGATCTATAAATATGATAATCTGGGTATAACTAATGTCTGAATATTTGAAAGAGTGAATTATCTTTATAGATCTGTAAGCAGATTCGTCTCATCAGAGGTGCGTATATACATTGGTTCAGCAAATCAAAACAACGTATACGCAGGTTGGTATTAACACAGAAGCGTATGCATGCAAGTTCTAAATATTGAAGTAGCATACATCTCTTGAATTATGTTCTAGTTGCTTCTGTTTATTGCTGCAGTGTTCTGGGTTCAGAATTGGTGTATGGTTACTGTTACTGTGTACTGGGTACAGCTGTCAGAGAAGTGTCTATTTGATTCGGTTTTGATTGGTGAAAATGAGATTGTTTTATGCAAAAATTCTTGATGTTTGATTGATGTTATTCATGGATCCAGTTCGAAAATTTATGAAACGAGGTCCCTGGAAGAAAGTGAAGGTTGTAGCCTTCTGTAGGTCAGCACCTACGTACTAGTACATCAGCTAGTACAAGAACTAAGGGGGTTGTAGCTCCCTTCTAGGAGAAGCTGGAGAACGAGAGAAGGTTGTTGCCTTCTGCAGGTTGAAGCCTGTGTACTGGTATAAGACTACACCAGTACAGAAACATTGTGAAAAGAAGTTTCTAATTAAAAGAAGATAGAGACGAATTGCAGCAAGTGGTTTTCACCCACATTTGGTTTCCACCTTATATCTTGTGTTCTTGCGTGTGATTGTCTTCTGCTCTATTTTACTATTCCTGGTTACTATTTATATGGTTTTGATGCACATATTCATGATCAACATCTGTAGAATAAACTAAATTATAAGTCTACATGGTATACGCTGGTTTCCTTATCTGTAGTTGCATATATACGCGATTTTCTCTAACTGAAGTAGCGTATATGATCTGGGTGTGAAATGAAAAATAATTGACTTGATAATACTGATTCACCCCCCCTCTCAGTATTATTTCCAACAAACAATGGGTATCCACTCATTAATCAATAAAACTAGACATGCAAGCCTGCATAAAGAAACCCTTAGAAAAGGGTGCATCTCTCAAATTGCCAAACAATGGGAAACAACTTATCAATCTAGCAAACTAGGCACGTAGGCCTACATAAAAGAACCCTTAGGAAAGGGTGCATCTCTCAAATTCCCAAAGATAGGCATCAAACCATTACAAAATAGGTCAAAACCCAAACATATAGCCATGAAGAAAATGGCATGAATCCACCTCCTCTCACCACATTGCATTGGATAACACTTTCTCATGCCACCATTCTGATAAATTATCAAATCCTAGAAACCATTGACCCTCGCAGAAAACCCTCACCGAGTCCTCCCCATTCACATATGATTTGAAACGTTGTAAAAAAATATTGTTAACGTATAATCCTCTCCCTCATGTGGCATTGAACAATCCTTCATTGAATATGGTAAAAAACTTGGTAAAGGGAAATATAAAGCACTTGAATCTACTCTATATGTTGTGGAACATTGCAACATTATAGTAATTGAAGACTTATTTAATGCTTCACTTGCTTCATGGAATATGCTTGGTTTAGTGATGCAATAGCAACATGCCACATGAATTTCAGAAGAGATTTCTTTGAAAAATTCACCGATAATGTTGATGGAGCATTATACCTTGTAGATAAGTCAAAACTAAAGCCATCAAGGCTTGGAACCGTCAGGCTCAAACTTCCTGGTCTTCCATACTTTCTTCTACATGATGGTCTATACCTCCGAGAGCTGAGGAGAAACTTGTTGTGTTTGGTCCACATCCGCTAGTAAGGATGCTCCATTTATATATTTTATGGCAAGGTCGAGGTTAGAAAAGCATCAGATCAATCACTTTTCATGTCGAGGATAGAATAATAAAGACTTCTAAAGCTGCAAGGAACCTTTGCTTGCGCACAGAAATTCTCATACAGTTCTCAGTATGATGAAGGTAAATTTCCATCAAGTCTTTTATGGCATGCTAGATTTGGACACTTGAACTACGAAAACCTTTGTTTGTTTAAGAAAAATGGTGTTATTGGTTTGCCAACAATTCCTAGGAAACTTAAGAAATGTGATGCTTATATCTTAGGAAAGCACAACAAACAGTCTTTTCATGATTCTGATTCCAGAGAACATAGAAATTGTGAACTCATTCATTCTAATTTATGTGGCCCAATGTCCGTTCCTTCTGAAAATGGTAATAAATATATGATGACATTTATTGATGACTACACTAGAATGTGTTGGGTTTATTTATTCAAGAAAAAATATGAAATTTTGAAATATTCAAGAATTTTCATGAATGGATTGAAAATGATGCACAATCTCATATTTGCTCTATTCGTACTGATAATAGAAAAGAATATACTACAAATGAATTTGAAAAGTATCTTCACCAATATGGGATCAAACATAAACAATTGTGCCTTATAATCCCCAATAGAACAGAGTAGATGAAAGAATGAGCAGGACAATCTTAAATATAACATGTTAAATGATGTTTTTCAAGAATGTTAATCTGATGCTTTGGGCTGATGTGGTTCTATGTGTTGTGTATATAAAGAATAGCTTTCCATCTCATGTTATCAGAAACAAGAATTGTTATGAAATGTGGTATGGAAACATTCCTTCGGTAAGGCATCTCATGGTTTTTGGTTCCACCTTTTATGCCTTCATACCTAAGGAACAAAGAAACGAACTCGGTGAAGGGGTCACAAATGTATCTTCTTGGGGTACTCAAATTCCTCCAAATCATATTGTCTCTATGATGAAGTGAATAAGAATTTTATAATATCTAGAGATGTGATCTTTCTTGAATCTTCCAAGATTGACAATGTGGTTGAGTGGCATCTTGATCACTTGGATAGATTTGGACATGAAAATTATTTTCGAGAGTTTGATATTGAGATTCCACCTTGAAGCGGGGATCCCTATACTAGATCAATCTCTGTAATCTCCTTCTGTAGCACTCTCTTCCCCACATGAAGCTCCAACCACTGATCAAGATGACACTTTGAGTGATGTGATTGACATAATTGGGAGGCTAAACCTTGATTCAACCCCATCTCAATCAACTAAGCGACTTGGGCCATCTCAAAAAGGTCCTCTAAAATGGCTGACAAAGACACTTGAAAGTTTTCATCCTGGTGAGGATGGAAAGACAAGAACAAGAATCTCAACCAGACAAAATGGAGGTGATGTAGACGATCTTCATTCACTTGTTGACATGGATGTTTCTAATGATCGTGAACTAATTTTTTCTATATATTTACAACCAGAGTCCTTAAAAAAAGTCTCTTCTCATGATGAATGGAAAGCATCGATGCAGAAAGGATAGGATGCTTTGATAAGCAATGGCACCTGGAAGCTGCTTGATCCTCCATTGATAACCAAACCAAAAGGCTACAAGTGGGTCTTCAATAACAAGTATAAAGTAGATGGCTCACTTGAAAAGCATAAATCCAAGATTGTGTAAAATGTTTCTGCATAGGAAGAAGGGGTTGATTATGAGGAGACTTTTGCCTCCACGAAAAAATGGGCTACCATCTGGACACTCTTTACCTCGGCAACTCATAATGGTTGAAAAGTCCATCAAATGGATGTAAAAACTACTTTCTTGAATGGATATTTGAAAGATAATGTTCTTGTGTCGCAACCAGAAGGATTTTTTGTGAAGGGTTAGGAAGACAAAGTATGCAAGCCTATAAAATCCTTGTATGGCCTCAAGTAAGCACCATGAGCCTAATACGAGAAGTTGAATGAGCATCTTCTGAAACTCAATTTCAAACATTATGATCTTGATGGTGAAACTTTCTTTAACAAGAAAGTTGGAAAAATAGTTGTGTATCTTGTGGTGTATGTAGATGATATTTTGATGACAAGGAACAATGAGAACTACATTGCATCCATAAATAAAGAACCAAGGAAAGGTTTTGAAATGACAAATTTGAACTATGTTTACTACTACCTTGGTATTGAAGTAACCCAACATCCGAAATTTATATCCCTCTCTCAGAAGAAGTACATTTGAGATTTGTTGAATAGGTTTGGCATGGCTAAGTGCAATCCTTTAACTACTCCAATGGAACAGAATTTAAAGCTCACATCCATTGAAGGAAAAAAAATTTAGGATGCAACAAAGTATAGACAAATTGTAGGAAGTCTCCACTACCTGGCTATTTTTAGACCAAAAATTTCAGTTGATGTTTGAATCCTCTTCAATTTTATGCAAAACAATTGTGAGTTTCATTAGTATGATGCAAAAAGAGTTCTAAATTACTTGAAGTGATATCAAGACTTTAGACTCAAGTATACATAGGTAGGTGACTTCAGCTTGATTGGATACTTTGATTCAAACTTTGATGGAGATAAATAAATCAGAGTATCTACTTTAGGTTATGTTATGAGTCTTGGATCAAGATTTGTCTCCTAGAGGTTAAACAAATAGCCAGTTCCAATAGATTCCATAACTTAGGTAGAATATGTGGCAATAGTTGAAGCAACAAAGGACATTTTGTGGCTCAGGAAAATTCTCGAAGATTTGCAGGAGAAACAAGTACATTCAACTCCTATTTTGATTGACAACACTTCTACAACAAAGCTGGCCAATAACCCAAAGTTCCATGTTCAAACGAAGCACATCAATACAAAATACCATCTAATTCGACATCATATTGAGGCCAAAAAAGTCTACATACAACGTTGTTCCACAAATGAGGAAATTGAAAACATCTTCACCAAAGCACTTAGAAGGGAAAAGTTTGATATATTCAAAGTAATTCTTGGACTCACCAACATCCCTTTAGATTGAGGGGGGGAATTTTGACACCTAATATTTGGGATGGGGAAAAATTACGTAAATATAGTAAATAACAAAAAATAAAGGAAGTTAGAAGATGAAGAAACATGTGTTGTACTTAATGGAAACCCACTTGTATCGGAACAACTCACTTGTATATGGTAGCTAGATGAATCTACAGGAGAGATATTAGATGTGACAGAATGCATGGTTGTTGTGTTTACAAATGTGACAAAATTGGCAGTTCAAAGGAATCAGTTCAGAAGTAATGTACAATGGCAAATCACATGATAACAAGTTTATTCAGAGGGAACAAAGTAATGGTAGAAAATAATAGGATGAAGAAACAAAGGACTACATATCATAGTCAAGAAGTTGAAGAAAAAGGATATTTTCAGGTATGTTAAGTTGTATACGTCGGTTCACTATACAAAAAGAGCATGTACACGCAGGTTCACTATACAAAAAGAGCGTATACATATGCATGCACTTTCATAGAAGGAAAGGTGTGTATGGGATGAAAAATTAAGGAAATTAAGGTGAAAGAATACCAAGGGTCAATATCATGGTATTAGCCCACAATATTGAACGAAGTAACGGTTATTTGATCCCGTCTAAGAATAACATAGTCTCTAAGTGTTGTTTTGATCTGAGGTATTGAGAAAGGCTAAAACCATATAAGGAGGAGAAGATCAAAGGGCTAAGGGCAGAAGTAATGAATATCTCATGAAGTGGTAGATCAAAAAAAAATATGCATGTTATGGGTTTTTGATGCTTTGCTTGATCTGAACTAAGTATGCACCTGAGTGTTTGATGATCGATGAGATCTAGTGATGGATCATGATCATAATGACTCATCATTATGTGATCTAATAATGGATAGACTAGATTTGATTGCTAACGCACGTTTTATCCTTTATATATGATGATATGGGTATGTCTGAATTTTGGAATTGTAGCGAAGTTATAAGTAATTATTTGCAGATCTATACACTAGTTTGCTTTGGTGAAGGTGCGCATACATGTTGGTTCAGCTCTTCCAAGTATCGTATGCAAAAGGATATCTTGTTGTTGAGGGATGATTGGTCTATCAAATCAATGTTATTGTTTTGCTACTATTTGTCAATGATGTCATCTTAGATCTGGGAGTAGAACTGAATGTTTAAGGAAATTGAGTCTGATTGATTGATTGATTGAGAAAGAAGGGTGATCCTTGTTGCTATCTGTTTAGAAATCTGTAACATGACAATAGATCTTCATAATGTTACTGATTGGTACAATTTACGGTTCAGAGGTTTTATGATTCAGTATCTTTAGAGGTATACGCAGGTTGGGCTAAAGGAAGCAGCGTATACATGCAGGTTGGCTTCATTGAAAAAGCGTATACATTATGAAACATGACTTTTTGAGGTTAGAGTTGGTTCTAGTTGTTGATGCAGTGTTATGGGTTTAGATTTCTGCATTGGTTACAATGATCTGTCTGTTCTAGTTGATTGGTTGAATTTGATTAAGTTTGAATGAATGGATGATTCAGTTGTGTCAGAGGTTCAGTGATTGATTGATTCAGTTATGGTTGATTCAGAGATTGATGATTGGTTTTAGTTATGTCAAATATTGATGATTGAGTTTCAGTGGTTGGTTTTGATGGTTTTATTGCAGTGGTGATTTATTTTGAGCTTCAATGTTACTAATGGGTCCAGTGTGAAAAATTGATGAAACATGGCCTTCATATTGTAGCATTGTGTACTAGGAGTATCCAATGAGAAAATTTATGAAACGTGGTCCTTGGAGGATACTGAGGGTTGGAGCCTTCAGTGAGGAAGTCGAAGCTTCCTACCAGTAGTGACTAGTGATTTGATCAAGGGGTTGGAGCTCCCTTCCAGTAGCAGCTGGAGAACGAGTGAAGGTTGTATCCTTCTGTAGGTCAGAGCCTACGTACGAGTAAACATATCGGCTAGTACAAGAACTAGGGGGTTGTAGCTCCCTTCCAGTAGAAGTTGGAGAACAAGAGAAGGTTGTAGCCTTCTGTAGGTGGGTGCCTGCGTACGGGTATGAGTTTGCACCACTACAATATTGTAAAGAAATTTTCTTATTATTAAAAGAAGATAGAGATGACAGCAGCAGGTGGTTTTCACCCACATTGGGTTTCCACCTTAAATCTTGGTGTTCATGTGTGTTGCTTATGCGCAATGGTTTATTCTATTATTACTGCACGTGGTTACTATTTAATGTTTAATAAAGTATTGATACACTAATTAAAGATGAACATGTGATGAATTAATTGAATCAGAAGCTCACTGGATATACGTTGTTTGCCTTAAGAACAGTTGCATGCACACGCTAGTTACCTTCACTGAAGTAGCGTATATAAATATGATTATGGAAATGAAAAAGTTATTGATTTGTAAATACTAATTCACCCCCCCTCTCAGTATTATTTCCAACAATTGGTATCAGAGCAGGTTCTTTGACAGAAGCTTGATCGCTTGAAGGAGATCCATAGTAACAATGGGAAAGAAGCTAAAGAAGAAAGCACCTCAAAAGAAGAAAACATCTGAAAGGAACTGTGACAGTGGGAGAGATGATTGGCCTTTATGTGGAAGCAACTCTTCAGATTCCAAATCACCTCAGAATGAAGATGAACAAGAAAAAGAACTATCGGGTACGAAATTGTTGTCCTCTGGTGATACATTTCTCTGTTCATTTGAAGATAATGAAAGTGACAACGAAACAACTGAATTTGCTCTTATGGGTGAAAGAGAAAGAAATCAAATAGAGGAAAAATTTAAAAAGTTCACAAACACAATTAGAGGTCAAAAGGATCTAATTGATAAAATGGAATGTGCCTACAAAGAAGAAGTTACCAGGTTAAAAGCCCAGTTGAAGCAAGGAAACAAAATAAAGAAGAAGTACAAAGAAAAGGAAGATCAAAGTCAAAGGTTGCAGTTTGAAGTGACATCATTGAGAAATGAAGTGAATGAAAAGGACACAACAACCAAGGAACTTATAGAAAGAACCAACTACTATGAAGGTCATGAAGCTATGGTTGTTTCTCTAAAAGAAGATCTCAAAAATTCAAATAAGCAGAATGAAGAACTACTCCAAGCATTTGAAGAACAAGAAAATGAAGTTCTCGAATTAAGGAAACAAGTGGAAGAAGGTAGAAAAGCTAAAGAAATCATGAAGAAGGAGTATCTTAAAAAGGAAGAGCAATATCAGGTTGAGGTAAATATCCTAAAAGGTAAATTAGAAGAAAAGGATAAACTTTTACGATTTCAAGATAGTACTAAGATTTTGGATGATATTCTTAGTAGTCAAAGGTCTCCTACCATCAAAATTGGTCTTGGTTTTCATGAAACTGTTAAAGGTGAATCTAGCTCACAAACCGAAGCAAAGAACTCTAGTGAAAAATCTGAAATGCTCAACAAGGAGATAAGAGGTCAACCCCATCAACAACCAAGGAAATAAAGTCTTCAAAGAAAATCATTTACTCCTAACTATGGAAGTGATAATCGGTTCTTTCCTCTAATGAACAATGTTGAATATTTTATATGTCATAATTTTGGACATGTTGCAGCCAAATGCAACAGAAGAATGATTCAAGCTAATAACCATCCCACAAAAAGATCATCAACTTCCAGGTAATTTAAGGGATATTGTTTTTCCTACGATATGTTTGGTCACAAAGCATATAATTGCTATAGAGGGAATATGAAACATATAAGATGTTATGCTTGTAACAATTTTGGGCATATAGCAAAAGTATGCAAGAGAAAAATTCGGCCAACATACCAAAAGGAGAAAACATCATCACACTCTAAGGTATGGAAGAAGAAGGAAACACAGCCAGAAATATGTAGCATAGATATATAGACATAACAGACTCAGGAGAAACTAAGAGTATGAAATTTCAGTGTTCTAATTCTCATACGCAGTTATCATGAAGATAAGTTGCATATGTACGCGAGTTCTAAGCTACACAATCTTGTATATGTTGGTTTGATGAAGAAGCTATGGGACAGACTCAGAAAAAAGGGTTTGATATGGTTCAGTCAATTATCAATTATCTTTCCTGTTCTAATTGATGATGATTACAGTATGTTGATGATATGTAGAAGTGATTTTGACCCTCATAAGTTGTTCATGACTTGATGTTTAACTAGTTGATGATGATGCCTTGATGATCCTTACTGATATATGCAATGATCAGATCTGACAGTAAACATTTGGCACAGGTTCACGAGGAGAATATGTTATGCTTCTAATAATGCATTATTGGCAATATGTTTAGAATTCTTTGCTACTTATGTTGTTGAAGTGTTTAAATGATACATCATGCTATGCTACAGTTATGAGTTTCCTATGATAAAGTCTCAAATGATACTTGTATTGCTTGGGGTTACATAGTTGTTATTCGGATCAGATTTATGGATGATAGTGGATTACTTTTTGATGATGCCTACAATACATATACATGGTGATCTTCATAAGGACAAGGAGAATAACAAAGCTTGAGTACACAACTTCATGATGATAAGAGTCACTCATTTCTTTTATGTTGTTGTTATCATGCCTTCAAAGATGTATAAAGTTCATATGGTGCAGGATTCACATAGTTCTTGGCTCTCACATGATATATTGGTTGAGGATTATTGATCTTGATGGTATCAAGAAAATTTGTCAAATGACTGTGAGCTCATGGTTTTCTTTTCACATTGATGAGAAGCTAGATACATATAACTATCTCTTTGATGGATACACATTATGCATATTTATAAATATTGTTGGTTGGCCAAGAGAAGGTGATATTGCAGGTTTCATGAAGACATATCTATTTGGAGACACGGCTTACTTTGTCACATAATGATGGTGACTTCTTACTTTATGATGATAGGTTTGATACTCACATATGTTGATTATCGTGGTTGATGCTTATCAGTGTGAGATGTTTCCTAGTGATGATACATGGTTGATATATTGTGGGTTCTTGTGGAAAGATCATGCACTTATTGATGGTGATGCTATGATCATAGATGATGACTATGGTGTTTTTCACATACATATGATATGATGTGAATGATTTTTTTGTTACTGCATGGAGATATGACATATGCCTAGTTGATTCATGGAAGGTTATGATAAGGCTCTTTCTACTAAGGAAACAGAGAAAGTTGATCTTGATGAGATCAACAGGATGAGTTGATATCTATATGGAGCATACTTTTTCATAGGTTGATGATAATTACATTGTCATATCTTGGGAACTAATCATGGACATATACAGGTTGATGGTCTGGATGTTGCTGACAGATGCTTATGGTGCAGATCATACATGGTGTATGATAGTTGTTGATGACTATCATGGTCTTGTTTAGATCTTCGGTTTCTGTTACAAATGTCATGTATATCATTCGATGTAAAGGTCATATAAAGACCCATGATGTAATAATATTTCTATGTCTATCATAGTCTTTTAATGAATCCTTCTTTGTCATATGATGTAATATGTACCCCCTCTATGCATGGGAAGGATGATGTAATAATTGCTATATTTCAATCATATATAAATAATTGGTATATCCCCACTTGGTTGGGTAGATGAGTCAAATTTAGTATATACCCACTTGGTTGGGCGATTGATGTTTGTATGAGTCATTGGTGATAGGAAGGTCATACTCACATAGTTGCAGACTCTGCATATGCTCAGGGGGAGCATGGATGGTATAGTGCATCTCAGCATGTACAAAGGGGGGGTTTAATCAGAGAATTCATCATGTTCCTAGGGGGAGCATGATCAATGTTCATATTCAGTTGTTCAGATATGAAAGTCTTCATTTTGGTCAACCCTTTACACTTGATGTGAAAGGGGGAGAGTATTTTGGTGTTGCTTGTTATCTCTAACAGTTTCGATAGCTTGTAGTAATCAACACCAACATGGTTGCCATCAAGTCCAAAGGGTGAGATTGTTGGAATTATGATACATGTGTTGTACTTGA
>APFE030414009.1:164517-185766 GCA_000404065.3 Pinus taeda | reverse complement strand
GGTGCTGTATTCTGATTCTTTTGGCTCTCGGTTACGATTTCATGGCTGTTGGTTGTATTTGAGCTTGCTCTGGTTATGGGTTGAGGCCTTCTCTGTACATTTGGTTGTTTGTTCGCCTGCTTGCAACGATGTTGTTCGGCTCTGGAGTTTTCTTGCTCAGCTTCCATGTCCAATCTCTGGTAAGTTGTTCTTCTGCTCTGTTTCTCATTCTTTTGATAAAGGAAATTGAGCTCTGCGTGCTAGTAGTGGTTACTGTAACGAGTGGTTGCTTATAAAATGTCTGGTTTCGAATTTAATTTGTTTCAACTCTAGTATTTGGCTTTTGCTACCCCGTTCCTACATATACTTTTGGTCTTCTGGTCCATTGTTTCCGAATTTGGTTATGGTAGTGATTCTTGAATTTATGAACTTTCTGGTAACGTTGTTCTTTCCGTGGCTGAGCATATAGGAACCATGGAAAATCACATTCAGTCTCTGCTACAGGTAAATAGTCTTTCTTTGATTCAATGTTTGCGCTCTCCTCGTTCTGGGTCTAACCCCAAGCTGCTCCTCTGGTCTCAAGTTTCCTGTGGCATCCTCTGGTTTGAAAGTATGGCTCCTCCTCACGCGTTCTCCAGGTGAGGGTTTCTTCTCTTTCACCCTTTAGATTCTGTAATGTTGGTTTTGTTTCCTTTGAGGGTTTCGTCCCTTCAGGTTTTGCTAAGCTTCAAGCTCACTCTCGCTTGTCTCTTGCAGGTCTTCTCTGGTGGCCTGGATGGCGCACGTCTCTGTCTTCAAAAATGTCTGGTAGCGTGAATGTGGGTAGGCTTGTAACTTATATTGTTCTGCTCTCTAGTATTCTCTGTTCTGAATACGGCTCGTCCGTTAGTCTATTGTTTGATTATGGTAAGGTTCATGTCCACCGTTGTCATTCTGGGATGAGTTCCTTGTATTGGAACGCGGCTTCAACGTAACCCTGTCTCGAACCTGTGCTCAAACCCTAACGAGGGTTTTATGTTTGAAAGTATGTTTGTGGTTTCTGAGCAAGTTTTGACCTTGTCGCGGCTGTATCAGTCTCTGTAATGTATAAGGGAACTCGGCCCTTTCGGTTTTGACTATGAAATACTATTTCTGAACAATATAAATGCAAATCGTTTTTTTTATGAAAGAAAAATATGTTATTTGGTACCTGTAGCTCCTTCGCTTGCGGTTTGGTTACGTTGTTGGCCTTCAATTCGTTTGCTGGACTTTCTAGTTGTTTGCTTGTCTTGATTGACTGTGCGTACCCGCTCTTCCTCAACCGTATTTCTGTGCGCTTGTATGCAAGCGTGATTGCTTGTTTGGTGACCTGGAATCTACTTAAGATCTTCTCTGTTTGTTAATAACTTCAACTACAATTCGTACTTGTACAGTAGCCCTGATAATATGCTTAGCTTACAGTAATGTAAAGTTCTGTTAATATGAATGAGAGATCAATAAACAATTTAGGAAATAACATTGATGGACAGTACTTCTATGACACTTTTGAATGCTTGATAATTCTGTTATTCAATTTACTCAACTTGTTCTCTGCTTAACTTAAAACTTTTTCCTTACATGTATGTTTGGCTTTTATAGACTTTGTCTTCAATTAAGGCTTGCAGTTTGTTTCTTTCTGTTACAAAGACAATTACATACTTCTGTTCCTATTCGTAACCATAATCCTTTGAACATTTCAAGACTTGTAGAACAGTTAAGGGTTATTTTTTTCTAATTACAGAAACTACCCTTAAATCAATAATGAAACTACAGTAATCCTAACTGGAAAATTAAACCGTCTAACTATTGCTGACTTGTAAAATAAAATAAAAAGAAAAATTATCTCCAACATAATTTAACAATTCAGTTTCCCGCTTGTGAACCTGGTTGGAGTCTTTCTGCCTCGTCACTGTGAGCTGGATGCTCCTGCATCAGGCTCCCGGGGTGAGAAAAGATCATGACTCTGGTTCATGAGCTCCTCCACTGATGTCCCTATTCGTTCAATCTGCCTAGCGTCAAGCCATGAGCTGTCCTCAATCAGACGGTTCTTCCACTTGACCAGGTACTGAAAATAATTTTTCCGCCGAGTACGCCTAACTACCTGAGTTTCCAGGATGCCTTCGATCTCAGGAGGTTGGACATAAGGCATCTGTTTCTTCCAACTTTCTCTGTCTTCCTGGGTGTTCCGCGTGGATTGTCTGGGTTCATCTTTCCTTTCTTCCAACAGTTCGCCTGTATACGGAAACAAATCTGCCACATTGAAGATAGGTGATATGCCTACTCCAGGTGGTAGTTGTATTTCGTAGGAATTCGCTGAAAACTTCCGCAAGATCTTGCAAGGCCCTATCTTCTTGTATTTCAGTTTGTTGTACGTACCTTTAGGAAACCGCTCCTTGCGTAAGTGTACCAGAACATCATCTCCTACCTCAAAATGAGCTTCTCTTCTCTTCAAATCTACGTGTTCCTTATACTTCGAGCTGCTGTCCTGTAACTTTGCCTTTACCTGTTCATGTAAATCCCTCATTGCATTTGCAAAATCTTCTCCATCCGCACTCCGTCGTTCCTGTAAACCAAGATCCCGAAGCTCATGCACTCCTCGAGGGTGCATACCATAAAGAATCTGGAAAGGACTGAGACCTGTGCTACGATTCAGCGAATCATTGTAAGCAAATTCTTCTTGCGCCAGCACTCGGTCCCACATTCTAGAATTTTCTCCGACTAAGCTGCGTAACAGATTTCCTAGACTTCTGTTCACAACTTCTATTTGCCCATCGGTCTGCGGATGGTAAGCAGAACTGTAGCTTAATTGAGTGTTCATATTTTTCCATAAGGTACGCCAAAAATGTCTCATGAACTTTATGTCTCTGTCTGATAGGATGGTTGTTGGTAACCCGTGTAGTCAGACAATCTCATTAAAAAACAAGTGGGCCACGTAAGTGGCATCACTAGTTTTCCGACAAGGTACAAAATGTGCCATTTTCGAGAAACGATCTACTACCACCATTACCGAATCATACCCTTTCTGCATTTTTGGAAGTCCTAATACAAAATCTAAACTCACTGAATCCCAAGGTCTGGCTAGAATAGGCAATGGTGTGTACAGTCCTGTGTTCTGGCTATGTCCTTTCGCTAGTTGACACACCTTACACTTAGCCACAAAACATTGTACGTCCCATCTCATCCTTGGCCAAAAATAAAAGTGACTAAGTTGCTCTAAAGTCTTGTCAATACCAAAGTCTCCAGCCAATCCCCCACTGTGTTTTTCACGAATGATATTCTCCCTCATAGAACAGCTGGGGATACATAGTTGTCCTCCCTTGAAAAGCAATTTCTCCTGTATGTTATAGTCCAACCAAGGACTGTTTCCTCGTATTAGTGGATTCTGGCACGCCTCATAGGCTTCTCTGAAATCTGTGTCTATCTTATAAAGATCCCGTAAATGTTCAAAGCCCAAAACCTGCACAGTGCTTTCCTGCAATAGTAAAGCTTTTCTGCTCAATGCGTCGGCTACCTTATTCGCTTGCCCACTGATATGCTTCAATACAAAATTAAAACTCTATAAGTACTCCACCCATTTGGCATGCTTATGATTAAGTTTATGTTGCTGCATTACATACTGTAATGCAGAATTATCTGAGAACAGCACGAACTCGTTTCCCAACAAGTAATGCCTCCAGCGTCTTAGCGCCTGTACTACTGCGTAGAATTCCTTATCGTGTGAGGAGTACTTCTGCCTACTCTCATTCAGTTTTTCACTGAAGAATGCCACTGGTTTGTCCTCCTGGCTGAGTATAGCCCCGATTGCTGTTCCACTAGCATCACAACATACCTGAAATAGTTTTTGAAAGTCTGGTAGCCTGAGAATCGGTCTTTCTGTTATTTTCCTCTTCAATAGCTGAAAACTCTTTTCTGCTACTTCTGTCCATCGAAAAGGTTGGCTGGCCTTTTTGATGGTCTCCAACATAGGAGCACAGATTCTACTGAAATCTCTAATAAACTTTCTGTAAAAACTCGCTAATCCGTGAAAACTTCGTACCTCAAACAAATTCTTTGGTGACTGCCAATTTATGATTGCTGTCACTTTCTCCGGATCCATCTTTAATTCGTTCTCTGCTATCACAATTCCCAGATAAATTAGTTCTCTCTGCAAAAACGTACATTTCTTCAAATTGATCAATAACTTGTTCTGTTGTAGCTTCTCTAACACTTTACGCACATGCCGGAGGTGTTCTTCTCGTGTCTTATTGAAAATAAGTATGTCATCCAAATAAACAATTACAAATTTCCCAATATATTCCTTTAGCATCTCATTCATGAGTCTCATGAAGGGTGCTGGGTGCATTGCTCAACCCGAATGGCATGACCAGCCATTCATATAGGCCCTCATTTGTTTTAAAAGTTGTCTTCCATTCATCTCTTTCACGTATCCGAATCTGGTGATATCCGCTTTTTAAGTCTATCTTAGAAAAGTAAGCTACCCCACTCAAACAGTCCATCATATCATCCATGCGCGGTAACGGAAATCTGTACCGTATGGTGATTTTATTGATGGCTCTGGAATCAATGCACATCCGCCATTCTCCTCCCTTTTTGGGGCGAGAACTGTTGGTACAGCACACGGGCTCAAACTCTCCCTGATCAATCCTTTGTCCAATAGCTCCTGCACCTGTTTTCTGATTTCTTCATTATCCTTGGGGCTCATTTGATAAGCTGCCTTATTCGGTAAGCTGGCTCCTGGTATGAAATCAATGTGGTGACTAATGCTCTGTTTGGGAGGTAACTTATCCGGCAAGTCGTCTACTACTATATCTGTAAATTCTTCCAACATCTGCTGTATTTCTACAGGCAAATCTGTGATTTCTGTGTGTAACAAAACTGTCCTAGTCTTTCTCACTACAACATAATTCATCTCATTGTTTTCAACTTGCTTCAAAAATTGTTTTCTGTTCATAAGCAACGCCTTTGGTTCATTTCCTTCAACTGCCTCTTTCTCCTCTCTGATAGGCACAAGGGTATTCTTAACCCCATCTTTTTCAAACTTATAACAATTCAATACCCCATCATGTGTCACTTTTCTGTCATATTGCCAAGGTCTGCCCAACAAGATGTGGCACACGTCCATTGGCATAATGTCGCAAATAATTTTGTCTTTGTAACGTCCTATCTGAAACTCCACTTCACTCTGCTTATCCACCAGCAACTGGTGTCCTTTCTGTAACCATGAAACTCGATATGGAGTGGGGTGTTTTAGACGTTTCAGTCCTAATCAACCATCTCGACCGACACTAGATTGTCAGTACTCCCGCTGTCAATTATCATTTTGCAGCACTTACCTTGTGCTTTACAAATTGTTCTGAACAGAGCCTTCCGTTGTGTCTATTCAATGCTTTCAGCAACTGGTTTCACCAACACCTTATGCAATACTAGAGCTTCTCCTGTTTCTAGGGCATTTTCTGCCTCTTGAGGAGGTGTTGCTGCTTCCTCTGGTTGTGCCATATAGGCGCCTCTCTGTCCAGTAGTATCTGTCTCTGGGCACTCAAAAGAGCGGTGCCCCCACTTGTGGCATCTATAACACTGGTATCCAGTTCCCCTTCCGCGACCAGTTCCTCTACCACGCTGAAATGATCTGCCACCTCTCATTCCATCTCCTTTCTCTGCTATTCTCGAAGTCTTTGAACTGTTGGCTTCCTCGTTGTTGCTGGCAGTTCGGCCCCTACCATAGGACTGGCCTCTTCCTCTGTTAGACCCACGTCCTCTCCGGGCATTCTGTCTTCGGTTAAGCTTTTCTTCCACTTTAAATGCACTCTGATATGCCTCCTCTGTATTGTTGGGAGACAAAATACTTATCTCATCTAAAATTTCCATCCTCAGCCCATTCACATATCTGGCTGTCCTATCTGCTGTGTCCTCTGTGTATCCTGCTCGTAAATTTACTCGGTAAAATTCCTCTGTATATTCCTTTACCGTCATACCCCTTTGTCTCAAGTTCTGAGCTTGTCTATGCAACGCAATCTGGTAATCTCTTGGCAGAAATCTGCCCTTCAATTTAGCTACCATCCTTGCCCAGGTCTTTATCGGAGGCTTGTTCAGCCTTTTCCTCTCATTCTGGACACTGTCCCACCACAGTGTGGCGTGTCCCTTCAACTTCGTTGCTGCAAACTTGACCCTACGGTCTTCACTAATTTCTTCGCATTCAAAGTACTTGTCCATCTCGCTAATCCAATCTAAAACTACATCAATCGCTAAACTGCCATCATAAGTCGGTAACTCTGGTTTTGGTTTACTATTTGACAATAACACAGACTTCAACAGTCTTACTTCTGGTGTGTCACTGTCATCTCCTCCTGCTGGTGCTCTGACTTCTTCATCACTCACGTCCCCTAAATCCGAATCTCTCCTTCTGCCTACCTCTACTGCTTCTAATCGAGCAGTAAGAACTCTAAGTTATTCCCTCAACGCCTCGTCTGCCATCCTTCGGGCACCTCTGCCTTGTCCTCGTCTGCCTATATCAATTTCTCTCAGATCTCTTCAACTCAACTGCTCTGATACCACTCTGATGGGACCCAGCCCACGCTGGCGGGCTTTAGCACTTTTAACTCTCCACTTGTATGTCTACGTGTCTGTCTGCACCGTTGATATTTTCCCGCGCCTGCCTTCAGTAGCTGAGGAATTTAATGCTCGTAGTTATGGCTCCATCCTTGCATCGGTGTTGGTAGATAATCTAACCCTAACTCCACCTTCGCGATACTTCGGTCATTTGTTGTTTCACCTAGAGGGTTTCTGGAGCTCTGCGAAATGCACTGGTCTATGGATTTGTTGACAACTCCTGGTTTTGTATTGTGGTTCAATAGTGACGGGCTGTCTTTCTTCTGGTTCTTTTTATGGCGGGGAATGCTTTGGTATTTCTGTTCAGTTGTTTATGCTGTCATTGTGCCTGTGCGTGTCTCCAATTGTTCGCTGTGGCCCTGGTTCTGGTATGATGTCTATTCTTTCTCTGTGTATGAAATTTGTGCCTCTATTCTGGTTCTTGTTTATACTTTGGATGACCAACTCGTGGTTTCGAAAACTTTTGCTGCTTCGCTGTCTGAATAGATCGATGGCAACGCGTGGAAGACTTTTACTTCAGGTAAGCTATCATTTCCCTGATTCAATCTTTGGTTTTCTGTCGTCTAGAGTCTAATCGGCTTTCTCCTCTGGTCGTTCAGTTACTTACGACGTCTCTGATTCCGGTTTGGTGGTCTCTCTGCACACGGCTTTAAGGTAAACTCTCATTACCCTTTGCTTGCTTGTCTGTTCAAGTTGGTTATGGTTCAAATCGAGGGTTTCATACCTTGTGTTCAGCAAGCTCTAATATATGTCGTTGGTTTGATTGCAGGTCTCTCTCTAGGTCCTGGAGGAAGCACGGTTCGACCTTCAGCTATATTTGGCAATCCAAAAATAATCTTGGGTAGGCCTGGAACCTTTGCATATATGTTGTTTCTGGTCAGTCTTAGGTCGAGTCGGGTAATGGGTTTGCCTGTGTGTACTCGTATGAGATGTTTCTCATCTACGTTGCGGCTCCTTTGGTCTTGCTTCTGTTTTACAGTCCAACCCTTACGAGGGTTTCATCGCTTTTTTATTTGGTATCTAACCCTAACAAGGGTTTTTCCCCTTTCACACCCTGCCTAGGGTATTGGGTGTATTCGGCTCTAGTTTCAATAGCGATCTTTCTGTGTATAGAGTGCTGTGATAGTTTTGAAAACAATACTGTATGTAACCCTTAAGGGTCTACTACCGTTCGATTCCTTGGTTGACTGTGTATTATTACATGGACTGTGCTATAACTGTATTGAATGAAATATGAGAAAGAGTTCTACTTTATGTACCTGTACATTCGATTCCTTATGATGCTCTGTCGCTGTTATGTGATTCTCGTACTTAGTCGTTAACTTGTATGTTGATATTGGACTGTGGCCGCGTTCTTTGAATTATAATTCTGTCTGCTGGTCGACAGGAGTTTTTGAACTTCGATTTATTACACTTTGTTACAATTTAATTTACAGTAGCATAAAATGATAATATTCGTATGTGGGAGATTATTCAATACTTTAGAAAGAAAATAACAGAATGGAAGATGGACAGTTTCTGTAGGTACTTGAATGCTCTGCTTTGTTTTATTATTCAGTTTTTTCAACTCTTCTTGTGCTTGAAAACAAAAGGACCCTTCTTTTACATCATTGCCTTGCTTTTATAGCCTCTTGTACAGTTAAGGCTTTCAGTTTGTCTGTTTGTTACAAAAACAGTTATGTATTCTGTTCTTACTTCTAAAATGCAACTGTTCAGATAATTAAAAGGTTTATAAAAGCGACCAATTGTTATTTTCCTAACTCACCTAAACTAACCTTCTCTTGACGATAAAACCAATTAATAAATTAAGTGTAAAGAGCTAGAAAGTAAATCTCCTAACTGCCTCTGACTTGTAAAAATAAAAATAACAATAAAAGAAAAATTATTTCCAGAAGGATCCGACAACTTTGGTGTCCTGCTCGTGAACCTGTTTCGGGGTCTATCTGCTTCATCATTGGGAGCTGGATGCTCCTGCATCAGAAACACTAGTGAACACCATATTTATTGGTTTTAGCCTTTCCTTCATAACATTTAAATTATTGTTTCATAGGAGTGAGATTTCTTTCTAAGAGAAATTATATTTGTTATAAATCTTACTTGATTATATTAGTTCATTGTGAAAGATTAAAGCCTCCCATAAAGGTACTCTATGTTCATACCCTATTTAGTAAACATATCATATATTTAATTGTTGAATGATTTACTTTTGACAACAGTTATAAAGGGCTCAGTTTCATTGGAGATAGAGGTCATGTTTCTTTTTAATCACATAGAAACACTCAAATCATAATTGAGTGTAATACTATCACATGTTCCCTAACAAAACTACCTTTAATCCTACCATCAAGTAAATAAGTCCCCTATAGCATTAATTTGCAAGTTGTTTGGTTTTTTGTGACGTCACTAGGCTAAGAAGCCTGGTGATGCCTTGAACTCCTCACATATGGTGTAGCATATATAAGCTTACAACCTCTCATTGATAACTTATTGTTTAAAATTTAGGCAATTAAATTGACATACAATAATCATTGAATCATAAATTTGTTTTGTTGCACGTGTCATGTATTTTGACTTCAATTTGACTAAGAAGTATTTGCCACAAAAAGGGTAAAACTTCACTTCACTTCAGAGAGCGTAGTAATTTTCTTATGAATTATGTTACTATATAGGAAAGGTGTTAGAGTTCAATGCAAAAAGAGGAAGATAGAGCATGACCACCCTTACCAATTAGAAGTGGTAGTTTTATAATTTAAAAGAGATTCTCAAATGGAATTCATGTCCCAAACATTGAATTGATTATACATTTTAATTATTTATTGATGAATGCTTATTTACATAAATGCATTATAATTTGAATACAAATAAAAATAGAAATAGAAATTGACATAAAAGATAGAAATTGACATAAAAGTTGAAATACAGTACAGTTTGATATTCAAATTAAAATTGACAGAACTTTAAAAACGCACATCTAACCTAAAATTAGTGGAATGATTTTAATGTATATTATGGATAGATTTCACTATACATTTTTTTTATCACAACAGAAATTGTAATACAAATTGACATATAGAAAAAAATACAAATTGACATAAAAATTGAAATAAAAAATCCTAAACTAAATACAACATATTGATTTCAATATGCATGCATAGATGTCAATTTAATTTTTTCTATTATTTATTTATCGATACAAAGTGAAGTTAATATATTAAAATTTGAAATAAAAATAGAAATTAACATATAAATTGAAGTTAAAATTGAAATATAAATTCACATGAATGTTAAATAGAAATTGAAATGTAAAAATAACATTAATGTGTTTGCTTCAATATAGATGCATTAATATTGTTACATTGTTTCTATTCAACATATTCCTCATATAACTCTTCAAATATATTTTTGAATAATATTGTCTATATTTTTAATAAACCAAACAAATTGAGTAAATTGAAAATGATTAGATCCATCTCTCACATATATACATAATTTCATTATCTCGACATTTGGTAACTATACTAAAAGACAAAATATTGGATTAAAAAAAATCACATTGATTGTTCTTCATAATACACTATCATTTTAGCCAACTGAGGAAAGTGAATACATTAAAAATGATGAGATTAATCATAGACATATATATCATGTTAATTATCTAATTTTTTTGTTAATCACCCATTACTAAAACTATCCTAAATCCATCTTCATCCTAAATATATCAAATGTAGAGAAAGATAATGTATTTAAGTTGTAATTTTTTTTGTTAAAATTTATACTTTAAAATTAATTTTTGCATCAAAGAATTGGATCATTATCATTACTAAATACTCTTTGATATTTCTCATTGCTAAATACATATTAGTTTAAGATAAACCTAAAATAATATTATTGTACTACAAATTTATTCTAAAATTAATTTTATAATATTTTATATTATTAAAAAATTAATATAACATTATTTAACGTTAACTTGAGATATGTTTGTACATTGTAACGAAAATAAAATCTCTAACTTAGAATGATAACTGTCATTATATTTGTATTACTTAGGAAAATAATTTATATTACTGTTGTTTACTTTTATTTTCAATTAAAATGCCTATTTATGAAAAAAGAATATTACTTAATAAATTATTTAATATTAAATGGGCATGTATTCCCAGTCCACATTGCTGGCAGAAAATTTTTATCTCTCTCCTAATGCTCATCACAAAGCCTCAAATTTCAAATGTGTTCTGCTTATCAAGTAAGAATTCAATGACAGTGATTTGTTTTCCATGCCCAACATTTGACCTTTTATATAAGAATTGTGAATGCTAAATTGTTCTAACTTTGTGTTCCTAATCAACCGTCCTTTTCTTAATTTTTTTTTTCCTTATACATTCTTAGAAGTTCTGGCATAGTTCTCACTAATAACTAAAAACAAAGTTCCAATGGCCCAACTTCCACACACTTTCACATCCTTAGATTCTTCCAAGGATATAACATCTACCCCATTCATATGTTCATCTCCAACCTACAATATCCATGTACTACCCCAGCTTTCTTTTTCTTTTACTTTTAAAAAAGGCATCTTGGCTGCCTTGGCTTGGTCGGTAGACAGCGTGGCTCTTAACTATGTGTTGGTGGGTTCGATTTCGGTAAACAATAATAATTTAATGATTAGTTCAAATCTCATTGAGTACATTGGCTTGTCATGGTGGATGCTCAAGAAGCAAATTCCCCGCCCGCGCCTTGGTAGCACGAGAGTCTCGCTTTGCTAAAACCATAGGATCTTAGTATATGGACTTGCAGGTAGTTGGATGTATTCTTGGTGTTATAGTGGCAACTACGAGAATTCATCCTGGGCCTCCCAGATTAGGAATGGCAGTTACCAATTCACCATATAGTTGGAAAAAAAAAAAAAAAAACATCTTAATCGTCAATTAAATACCCAAATACAAAATTATGAATGAATTCTAAAAATGATTTTGTCCTTGACCTGTTATAAAGTTATTCTATTAAATACCCAAATACAAAATTAAGAATGAATTCTAAAAATGATTTTGTCATTAACCTGCTATAAAACTATTTATTCGAGATATAATTTTAAATATAAATATAATTATAATTATAATTATCATTTCCATAACATTACTATTATCAAATGTATTACAGTGTAAACAACTTTGGACGTTACTTACCCAATATTACTGGTACGAGGAACCTTTTCTTATAAAGAGTTTATGGTAACTTATATACATGGATGTCAAATTTACAATTTTATCTTTATTTTTTTATCTATCATGGTTAACATTGGAAAACGTATTTACATTTGTATTTTTGTTTAAGAATACGTTTTTTTTATTTATTTACTTAATCTCAAACATGTTAAAAATATTCTATTTATTTCTAAATAATTTTATATATTTATAAATTTTTCAAAAATTTATATATATACAGAGTATTAAGATATCACAGTGATTTTTTGTTCATATTTTTCAGTGAAAAAATGGAAATGATGTATTTTCAATGTTCTTTAATAAAATAATTAAAGAAAAATCATCATCTCAATAGCGAATGGAAAAACGAGGATTTTTCAGATTGCTAGTAAAATATTAGTTGTGCGCTTAAGTTCTAGATTATTTAGTCTTGGGGTTCCCATCCATCTCTTCTTCTATTAGCCCTTCACATTATTTTTTTTTAATGTTATGGTTTCTAGTGGTCTAATATTTTGATGTTCCATGCTAGTTAGATTTATTGAAGAATTTGACGATGTTTAAAAAATCTAGTATATTTCGATCAATCGTGTAATATCCATTATGCTAAATGAGCATGGCTATATCAAGAAATTTGTGTATCTAGTTGTAACTTTAATTTTTGAATTTATGGGTTGAAAAAACTTGATACCTCTCATTAAGGTACAACTCTCAGTGTCATTTTTTGATAATTTTCTTTTTTAACTTTTCTATTTGAAAGCAAAGTAAGTCAATATATTATTTTTCATAGTGGGCATTACTTCATAGAAAACCATGATCTTTACATCCATGGTTGGATCCTATATTTCAATTTAGAAAATTATGTTACCTCAGCCTTACCAGTTTGGGTGAATTTAAACTATTTTCTTATCCATTTTTAAAAATGAAGAGACCTTTAGAAACCTTGGTAACTATTTAGTTTGATATATTGATTGTGCCAAGCCATGAGACAGAATACAAACATTTTTTTAGATGGTGTGGAAATGGATCTGGACAAGGGTTTTCTTGCAAATCAATCTACAACTTGATAAAGTGACTCATTTCTAGGATATGAACTATCACCAGCTCTCTTTCAAGTGTAAGATATCCCATCAATATGAGTATTTTGCATAAATATTCTAAAAATTATTTTGCATAGATATTCTAAAAATTAAAATGATTTAAGAAGAATAATGAAAATGAAGACCAACGGTAGCAACCAAAATGAAAAAGAAGACCAGCGTTAGCAACCAAATTGTAGGAACGTCAATATTTAGCCAAAAACAATACAAAATAACACGAAGGTAATGGATGAGGCCCAAGGATCCCTCTTCACCAAAAAAGTAGTGGTTGAAGTGAAAATCCATAAATTGAAATCTAATGAAAACTCCCTTAGCTTTCCCACCTCCCGCGAACAAACGTTGAAGGAAAAAATGTAGAAATGTTATTATCAGAGTATGTATCTATACCAAAAAGGATCAATGAAAAAGAGGAAGAACACTTAGATGATGAAGAGGTCTTCGTTTCACCCAGATACTCAAAAACTCCTCATGGGCCCCTTTCGGGCACAGTGGAAAAATTTATTATCTATGGGTTTGACATTGAAGAAAAAAAAACTTGCAAAACAATATATTAACAGCCCCACGAAAACCCATTTTCTTTTCTTATCTTTACTTTATATATATAAGGATTAATCCAAAACAACATCTAAATGCCGCAGAGAAAATTCGACCAAAACAAAGGTCTACTTTGGGGTTAGGGGAATTTTGCAAGCCATTACGCACTAAACAAGCTCGTTCCCAACCAATCAAACTATTGTTTGGGGCTCAACGATATTCAGCAAAAATCTGAACTGCTAATAGAATTCAGGCTCGAATGCCCAAACTACTTCATCTTTGGCCGTGCAAAGGAAATTTATTTGGGTTTCCATTTAGTTGATGGTGTCTCAAAAAAGATAAAGTATGTGCTTTTATAGTAACTTGGTGGTTCTCTTCACTTAATGACCTGGTAAGGGTTATTTAAGCGACATCTCATGCCACCCTGTGGTAGGGGAGAGGGTTCAAACTTGAATTCAAACTTAAATCATCCATTGAAAAGATTTATGCAGAGATTTGTATGCTCGAAAAATTCATGCACAGGACCCATATCATGCACAAAACCGATATAAAAGATTAAGATTAAAATATCATGCACAAAACCCATACAGAAGATTAAGATTAAGTTATCAATATAGATATTTTGAAATAGAAACATTCAAGATAGTTAAAACTACATTCAGAGTGCACTCATTTCTATCTTCTATCATCCTTATGAGCTCTTTAGACACCCATTTTTATATACAAAACACAATAATATCCTTTTATTTTTATTGTTAATAGAATAGAGAAGCATTGGCTAATTGTGTTCCTCCAAAAATGGCACTTCGGATTTTTCTAAAATCCCTCTTTCAACTAATAAGACTCGTAGCATAACAAAAAAAGCATAATAGGGACAACTATCCCACAAGGGAGACATAAGCATTAAAGCAAAACGGTTAGATGTAGAAGATATTTACAAGGAATTTTTCTTCATTGGAAAAAGAACAAAATGAGTAGAGATGGTCCTGCATCAAACTCCCTTAGAGAAAAATATTTCATGGAGACCTATCCACGAGGTCTGCAACATTATTTCCATGCTTCTTGATATCTACCTCACTCATCCAAATTTTCTCTTCAGAAGAAGACCCTTCCATTTGAGAAAATACTCGTAATAATTTTTGTTCCTCGTCTTTCTGACAAGATTTTTGGTTAAGGATCATCACCATTTGCAACTTCTAGGTTGTAGGTAGTTGATATTGACACTGAATCTTCTCTTATTCATCATGTTTCTCTTCTCTAGGTTCTTTATAAGTATACAAATGTACAATATTTAATATAGGATAAATTCCTACATGAGGAGGTAGCTCAATCTCATAAGAATTTGTCGAGAAATTCTTCAAAAATTTCAAAAATTTCTACTTATTGTACTCATGCTTTTAGAACCTTTCATTCCTAAGTGTGCTAAGACTAGGTCCCCTACTTCAATATTTACTTCCCTTCTCTTGAGATTAACTCTTTTCTTTTATTTAAGGATTATTTCCTATAATTGTCCCTTGACCTATTCATGTATCATCTTCATGATTGTAGTGAATTCTTCTACATCAACACTCTGGATTTCTTCCTTTTTTCCAAATTTTCAAGTTGAAAAATACCTCTAGGGTGCATGCCATATATAATTGGAAAATGTCTTTTTTTTGTAATCCTTTTATGAGAATCATTATAAGAAAATTCATTTTATGGGAGAACTTGATGCCATTATTTATTGGGCTCATTAACTAAACATGTAAATAAATTTCCCAGGCTTATATTGACCACTTCAGCTTGTCCATCTATTTGGGGATGATAGGTTGTTTTATATGTGGGTATTTCATGAATTTCCTCCACAAATTTATCTAAAAGTGTCCAACAAACTTTGTGTCTCACTATAAGACTATATTCTTGGGCATTCCATGTAGTCTAAAAATTCCTTGAAAAAACATTTGCAATGTGAGTGGCATCGTTTGCTTTTGAGAAAGGTATAAAATGTGCCACGTGAGACAATTTTTCCACTACTACAAAAACTATGTCATTTTTTCCTATGAATTGTTGGAAAACCTAAGACAAATTCCACATTAAAGGCTTCCCAATTTTTGTTGGTAATGGGAAATGGCCTATATCCAACCATGAATTTTGGTTTCTCCCTTTAACATATTAGAAAATCCTGCACCAGTCCACAAACTTCTTATCATCAATCCTTATACTGAGCCAATAAAAAAAAGAACTCAATTGCGCATATATCTTATCATGGTGAAAATGATCATCTAGTCCTGCATTATGTTTCTCCTTCAGCAAATTATCTCTCATCGATTGCTACCTTTGAAAAAAGTTACCTCCTAAATCATTTACTCCAACCATGAATTTTGATGCCTAATTATGGGGATTTCACAAGCTTCATAAATTTCCTTGAAATCTAAATTTTCCTTGTACATTTCTTAGAGGTGTTCTTCCCCCAAAGTGTTGACTTGAAGCTCCTACAAAAATAAACATATCTTACTCAAGGAATCATCAAATTTATTAGCACTCCAACTAATACGTCGCAAGAGAAATTTTTTTTTGCATGTATTCAACCCATTTGGCATATCTTTGGTTCAACGTATATTTTCTGGTTATGAATTGTAAGGCATGATTGCCTGTTTACAAACTAAACTCTTTAGCATAAGATAATTGGTTGAACTATTTAAATATTACATCACAACATAAAATCCTCTGTCATACGTGAAATAATTCTACTTGGTCTCATTCAATTTATCATTGAAATATGTAATGTGATTGTCATCTCGGTTGAGAACAACTTCAATGCTCCTTTGATTGTCATTACCCTTCACTTGAATCACTTTTTGAAAATAAAGTAATATTAAAATTGGTTGATCTATTGTTTTCCCCTGTAATAATTAGAAATCCTCTTCAACTGCTACTGTTTCATTAAAATGTTATTTTTCCCTTTTAATTCTTTCCACTATCAGTGCACAAATGTGACTAAAACATCAAATAAATGTTTGGTAGAAGTTGTCCAACCCATGGAATATTCTTAGCTCATGGATATTTGTTAGAGAATGCCAATCTTTAATGGTTTTTACCTTTTCTTAATCTATTCTTATCTATTCAAAATAAGCTACAAGCCCCAAATAAACTAATTTTGTGTGAAGAAAATAACACTTTTTTAGACTTATTAAATGTTTTTCTTGTTGTAATTTCCTCAAAACTAACTTTAAAAATAGGATATGTTCTTTCTAGTTTTTTTTGTACAAGAGGACATCTAAATAAACAGTGATGAATTTCCCAATAAGGTATATGATGAATATTTTCATGAGCCTCATAGAAGTAATTTTGACCTAACCATCCATTCATGCAAACCATCATTGGTTTTGAAGGAATTTTTCCACTTCTCCTTTTCTCATTCTAAGATAATGATACCCACTCTTTAGGTCTATTTTTGAAAAATATTTCATACTATTCAAACAATCTGTTATGTCATCCATGTGGGGTAAGAAAAATTTATAGGTAATGGTTATTTTTTTGAAGCCAGTTGAATCGATCAAGATTCTCTGACCTCCGTCCTTCTTTGGTCTCATGAGTGTTGGCACAACATACAGGTTCAGAATTTATCTGATCAGTCCTTTGTCCACCAACTCCTAGACTTCAATTTTTATTTCGTTTTTTTGTTTCGTTGTCATTCTGTATGCTATGGTATTGAGTAAATTGGATCCCAGAATTAAATTTGTATGATGGTTGATTCACCTTATAGGAGGTAAGACACTTGGAAACTCATCAACAATAATATCAACAAATTCATCTAGTAAAGATTTACTTTCAATAGGTAACTCATTCAAATTTGTACGTGTAATAAAATCTCTAGGATTACGAGTTATAATGAATTGTACCACTTCTTCTTTCTTAAATTCTTCTATAAAATCCTTCCCAACCATCATCAACATGCTTGGTCTTGCTTCCTCCTTAACTCTGTTATCCCCTAGGGTTAATATAACATTATTGCAATTGTCCCTTCAAAACAATAATTATTTCTTTTCCCATCATGGAAATTTCCCTTATCGTATTGCCATAACGTCCCAAGCAAGATGTGGCAAACATCAATAATAATGATGTCACATAACACTTCATCCTTGTAGCTACAGATTTGGAGCTCTATTTTTCTTTGTTCACTAACAAATATATGATGCCTTTTCTACAACTAGGATATCTGATAGAAAGTGGGGTGTGCCATCTTTTGCAACCCTAACTTTTCCACCATCTCTGTAGAGGCCAAGTTGTCAATTCTAACACTATTAATTATCACCTTAAAACATTCTCCCTTATATTTGCATATTGGTCTAAATAGGTTCCTTCATTGTGCTAGCTCTTGCATCTCCTTTTCTCCCTTAATTAAAATTATCTTCAACATTAGGGATTCACCCAACTCAAGAGTACCCTATTTTATCTTTATTTTTGTTGCCTCATCATTGGCTTCTAAAACATCTGCTCCTCTTTGGTTTATTGATTCATTTTCAGGGTAGTCCCATGGCACATGTTATGTCTTTCGACATATGTAATACCTAATTTCTCTCTGTTCCCTTGCCTCTTGGGGAAAACACTTTTCCCCTTGACTCTTCTCCTCTAGGAGATTGACTTCTTAAGCTCCCTACTTACTCCATGGGAGTCTGGACTCTCACCCTATTTGGGATCCTTTCCCTCTTGCTAAACAACTCCCTTTTCTCCATTGGCTCTATTTTCCATCTAATGTTTCTTCCACCCTCAGTCTACCTGATAGGAATCCTCCATAGTCTTCAATAGTAAGAGTTCCATTTCATCTTGAATTTCATACCTTGGGTCATATGTGTATTTGCCACCTTCTCCATATATTCTTCTATATGTCCTAGCCTATTATTCAACCTATAGAATTCCTTTGTATATTCTCTTATAATCATGGGATTATTCCTCAAAATTTGTATTTAACTAAATAAGTTCAATTAATATTCTTTGCAAATGAACATTATCTTGAATTTGGCCACCATTTTGTCCCAAATTTTAAAATTTCTCTTCCATTTTCTTTTATGATATTCTTGTAATCCATCCTACCATAGTCTTGAGTGTCCCCTTAACCTGGTCATAATATACTTAACCTTTTGGTACTCCTCAATATCATCATAAAAGAAGAATTTGTCTAGCGTGTTGATTCAATCGAGCAACTACTCCAAATTCAAGTTACCATAAAAAGTTAGTTTGTAGCCAACCTTGGTAACAAAATTTATTAGTTGTTCCTCTTCTTTCTCCATCCCTAGGGATTCCTCAATCTCTCCTCTAGAACTTGCATCCTCACGCTGACTGATGTACCCTACATCATGTTCTCACCTCTGGGTAGTCTTTATGGCCTCCATTCTTTCTTCGATACACCTCGATTCCAACCTCAGGTTTTCATCCATTTTTCTTCTTTCTTGACCTTCTCTTTTGGGTATCATACTTGCAACATAAATCTTAACAAATCCTTAACTATCTTAATAGTTTCAAGCATTGGAAATATATTCCTGCTCTGATACCACTTTGGAAGTTTCCTCCCTGACTCTCATCCACCCATGTACCAGATTGGTGTTGTGTCCTCAAGTATGTATGCACAGCTCCAACCTCTTCACATGTACACCTAATCTCCTTAAGTTTGTCCTTTTTCAATTGAAAGTCATATATGCCCATAGCATAGCTACAAAATTCCACTATGCCAGCAGGATCTCTACCCTTGTAATCCTCATCAACCACTGCCTTTGAAGTAGTGCTAAGACTCCCTTCTTTTGCAACCCCATTGTGAAGATCCTTAGTAGAAGATGTCTATGTCAAGTGTCTCAAGGTTTGTGAGACTCCCCTCTCACTCACCTCATTCTTCCTAGCTCTAGCAACGAAGTCAATCAATCTCCCTTCCTTCGTTGTTTGAGTCATACTCCCAAATCCTCTTTGTTCCACATCCTCATGCTTCACATTTGGATCTTTGGGATACAAAGTCATAGAATTCATCCTTGGCCTATACCCCAAGCAACTTGTTCTATTCATCGGCACCATCATGGTCTTCCCTCCGGTTGTAATCAAGAGTATGTCATGGTCCACCATCGGTATAGCCTGTGCAAGCCTCATGAAGTCCTGCCCCAACACCATAGAATGATCATCCATGTCCACAACTCTCAAACCCAACTTCCCAAACCACGATCCTACTTTCACTTGAGTGTTCTTCATAACACCATAAACAGCTTTCATGGAAGAGTTGACTGATTTGAAAGCACTCAATTCCCTCTCCATCTTTGCTTTATTTACAAAAGACTTTGCTGCCTTTCTACTC
Organism: Pinus taeda; assembly: GCA_000404065.3. Lineage (NCBI taxonomy): Eukaryota > Viridiplantae > Streptophyta > Pinopsida > Pinales > Pinaceae > Pinus > Pinus taeda. Next base: position 166,015 of record APFE030414009.1, on the reverse strand, counting down.
AAGAAGTTATGTGTAGCCCCTGTATCAACCAAAGCTGCAAATCTCTTGCCCTTCACGGTCACCTGCACAAAACTCAACTTCAAGGCATTACCTCCTTCTTTCCGCTTTGTCTTATGTCTTATATCAGCAACCTTCGTTAAGAATTTGGCCTCAAAAGAGTCAATTGGCTCATGCTCCAACTTGACTTCCTTCTTAAGGTACTTCACCTCCTTGCTTAGTTTATCAAGGAAACTCGATCCTGGCTTAGCTTGAACTCCCTCAAGCTTGTCCTTCATCGACCTCTGCTCAAGTGCACCAACCAAGTGTCCATCAACTACTCTCATAGAACTCAGCTCCCACACATCCTCCGGTTTGTCACGGTAGCAAGTTCCGAGCCTGTCAATGTAATCAAGCTCCTCTTGATCAATCACAACGATCTTCTTCCCGAGAAGATTTTCCCTTATCTTTTCCTCAACCAGCTTGACTTCGGCCTCCAACTTGGCACTTTCCTTTCTTAAGTGGGCTCTTTCATCAAAGAGCTCTTGAAGTCCAAGAGTACTTCGTTGGATCTCCCTGTCAAGTTCCTTGAGTACATCACCTGCCGTACTTCCGCATTGGCTCTTGAGCTTTTCAAGTTCCCTTCTTAGGTCTGCACATTCTTCCCGAAATTTCAAGCTTTCGACCTTCATAGCAACCCAATCAGAACTCCATCGCTTCATCTGTTCCAATACTTCGTACCTCAAGACTTCACCTGGTCCATGGCTAGACTCACCTTTCGTAGGTGTTCCTTCCATCCTACCTTTCAGTCTGTCACCCGGTCCCTGCATAATGAATCAGTCCTTGTTTCACTTGAGTGTGAAACTACTTCCTTCACCTGCAATTACCCGTCGTTTCTTCCTCATAAGCTTCAACACCTGAACTGGTTCACGATGTTCAACAATCTCTGGCTCCACCTTCACTTCGGTGTGTATGCTCCGATACCACCTGTCACGATAGTGCAGTGGGATCAGCACTTCATCTGCAAGCTTCACCGAGCTCTCATACCACCTGTCACGACTCCACAGGCCTACGGTAGTCTTTCAACCGTGCCGGCGGTGTGCGGTACCACCCCACTTTTTCTTTTTAACAATACTCAAGTGTGAGGACTACGCCTAATTCACAACCGGTACTTAGTTTGTATTTTGCAACTAAGTAAAAAGAATTGATCCTTTATATCAATGATGGCCCATACTTAATCATTATCAACAACAATATAAAACAACAATTGCACGATATAAAGGGGAGGGGCAGCTCCTGAACAGTCTGCCCAACAATATATATTATATCAGAATTTCAATAATACAACAGACTAGTGTGCTTGCAAGATCAAGCCAACACTTAGTCAAATTTACATATACATGAGAATCTGCACCTTTTACATGTGAGTGGGTGCCACCATACGGCCACCAAGACGCTCAATATAAATCTGCACAATCCTGCACAATTCTGCACATCCGACCTTATCACAACTTGTACAACC
>APFE030414009.1:140912-164497 GCA_000404065.3 Pinus taeda | reverse complement strand
ATAACATTAACCCAAAATAAAATCCAATTGACGCACAAAAAATTTACCCGAACAAAGGGTTAGTCTGGGGTCGGAGAAATTTCGCTGGTTGTTACACATCAAACAGGTTTGGGCATGACCAACCAAACTACTATTTAGGGCTCAACAATATTCACAGGGAATTAAAATACTAATGCAATTTAGACCCAGGTTCCTAAACTCCTTTATTTATTTGGCTACATACAGAAATTTCTTTGGGTTCCCATTCAATTAATGATGTCATAAAAACAAAGTTTGTTCCTATTTAGTAGCTTGCCAATTTTCTCCACTCAAAGACTTACTAATGATTATCTAAGTGAGATATCACACTAGCCTATAATATGGGATAATGTTCACACTTGAATTCAAACTTAAATCATCCATTTGAAACATTTATGCAGAGATGTGTATTCTCAAACAATTCGTGCATAAGACCTATACACAATATTAAAATATTAATATATATATTATGAAATAGAAACATTTGAGGCTGTTAAAACCACATTCATAGTGTGCACCTTTTGATATTCCCTTACCCATGTGAGTTCCTCCAACAACCATTTGTATATATAAAACATAGGAATAACCATTTTTTTTAAAGATAGTAGGGAGGCACCATCTAATTTTTTCCTTCCCAAAACAACATTTCGACTTTGTCTAGAAGCCCTATATCAATTGAATAGGAACATAACATAAAATAAAAACCATAATAGGACCAATTATCCCATAGGGGACATGTAATAAATATAGAACAATTGGCTATAGAAGTTATTTTCAAGGAATTTCCCCCCATTGGAAAAATAATAAAATGGTTAGAGATGGTCCTACATCACTATCTTCTATTTGATTCATGAGAAAAGAAATGGGAAAAAGAGATCCATGGGAAAGTCACATGAAAGTGGGGAAAAATTCCAATAAGGATATGAGGGGTTAACAAGAAGAAAAGGATGTGAAATTTGGATCATAAAGGCTTTGAGAAATCTAGGGCAGCTAGATTAGGTGATTTCTCTTCTTGATAACTATTTGTGATGTAATTTTACTTAACTTAATTAGCTTCTTATTACACTTGATTATTATTAGTTTTTTTTATCATCAAACAAATACCAAACAATAAAATCAAAGACACAATGGGACATAAAATGTAGGCGATCAACTAGGGCCAAAACCTCTCTAATTGAGAGGAAAACCCATAAGAATTATTCTATTCATATAGAACTTAAATTGATTAATTCCAAGACCTATGACCTTTCACCAAAACCCTCTAAGCCCATGTCAAACCTTGATTCCAAAAACTTCTAAGATTTCGACTTGCTCAACAGATTCTTCGGGAATGCGACCTAACCAACACATTGTTATGTAACTTTTATATGCCCAACAAACTCTTTTGCAACTTCAACCTGCCCAACAAATTCTTATGCAACTTTGACCTGCCCAGGAAATTATTCTTTTGAGTAAATTATTATACACAACAAATTCCTCTACCCAACAAACTCTTTTGCCTAGCAAATGTAGAAACCCTAACACGAGTGAGAGGCCCAAAAACTTCAACCTAGTTCTTCTCCCTCCTTTTCAACATTTTTCTATTTTCTATATTGAGAAGATTGAACTTTATTTTGTGATTGACTATGAGGTCAAGTTCATTCTTATTTATAGTCTTGTGAGGGGTACAAATTGCTCTCTCTAGGCTAGCTCATCCTTTCATGTAGGCAAACTTAATCTTTGTGCCATGAGAAGGCCTTGGAGGGTCTTTTAATTCTATTTTGAGTCATAAATTTTCTTTGCAATATGTAACATGCCCAAATGGGTCTTCAATACATGACAATGACTTAGTTGAATTTATGACAAACCTAGAAGCACTCAATGGGTGCTTGAACTAAACATAAATTTCCCTTGATCATGAAACACATGTGTCAATAATAATAATAAATTATTTTTATCTTTTAATTAAAAACATAAAATCATGATTACATATGCCATTGTGAAGACTGAAGCTATTTACATATTTCAACTCTCTCTCTTAACTAGGGAGGTATTCATAATCCATACAAGGTACTTGGACATTCTCAATCTGAAGAATTCTCATAAGAAGAGTCAGATTGGTAACCCATTTGCATAACATCATAAAATCCAACATTGTCACATAGAAAGGCCTTAAATATCAATTGTATCTCTCCACAAGATCAGAGTATAATGCTAGTGAGACTAGTGATTTATATACACCCTCATCATTGTCTCTCTTGGAACATACCCCACTTGGGGTTCTCTCAGAGTATGTTCCACCAGGTCAATTCTTATCTTGGATTCCTGGTCGTCAGAGAATATCAATCTCTACAACTACTCTTACCTTGGATGCCCTACCACATCCTGAAATTGTATCAGATGCCTACTACTTACCTAATCCTCCATTCTTTCTTCCCAAGTGAAGGGACAAGTGATGTCTCTATCTCTCCCTCTCAACTAGGGAGGATATACCCATTCTTATAAAGGAATGTTCTCCAGCTCCCTCTTCTCCATGGAATTTTCAAGGCTCCCAGGAACTTGCTGCCAAGATCCCTCTTATCCAAGGATTTGTTTCCAAGTTTCTACCAAGTTAGAAACTTATTTCCAGGCTCCCTCTTAACTAGGGACTTGTTTCCAGCATCTACTTTTTATTCATTGGTGGATAACATGGGACCTTCAGTTACTTGTAGTAGTCCTCCATTTGATGTCATGAATTTTATCTTTGATATTATGTATCCTTCATCTTGTAAGGCATCGACCATTCATTACTTTCATTAAGTTAGTCATGTCATATTTCCCCTTATGGGAGAGAGATTATCTAATCCTCATCTAGATTTCATTCATACAACTACCTCTTCCACATCATGTTTCCTGCAAGATATCCTATCCCATGACATGAGTGCTAGTTGTAGACAACATCTGCAACTCATTTTCTGGTAGCCTTACATTAACCCATCCAGATGTTATTTAAAAATAGAAAACAACATCAAATCAAAATTACCTTTTGCGATGTCCCTTCATCATGACATTAATTTTCTTGTAATATTAACATCCAACACATATAAGTGACACATCTCCAAGATATACAATGTCAAGGGTCTCTTTCTTTTCTAGACTTCATTAGGATCTTCATATCCTTCCCATGGAGATATCATAGTCACATATTTTATTCATTGGGATTTGATTCCCTTCTCCATAGTTGCATATTGCATGATCTCTTCATTTGTTTATTCACACATTGCTTCCTAAGGAACTTCCAATTGTAGATCCTTCATTTTGTCAACCACCTCATATTCCATATGAGGACTTACAATGTTTATTGCATCTAGTCAATATGTGAACCATTGCTTTATGCATCCTTCTAAAGGAGGATATCCCTTTCTCTTGATCATGCTCATGAGGTGGAGCATTTATCCATGTTATCTGCAACTATATGACATGACTCAATATTTACATACATAACTCTTTTATCCTTTTGACATATAGGCTTCCTTCAATAGCTTATTAACCTTGATTGAGAGTGCTTCAATCATATTAAATATGATGCATTATTTTTTCATCTTACCATCGTTCATTAAAAAATTGTATCCCACCCAATGTGGAATTCTTAGTGAGACATTTGCTTCTCCCAAGAGATGAACCTTCCAATGAAGATTCTACTTGAGGATCCTGATTATCTTGATCTTGTATATGCTCCTTCACAATGATTTAATATGAGTTAATTACTATATGACTGTCAGTTCCCTATTACACTAGTGATTACCCCATTACTTTTGTCATTGTATCCCTTATTGTCATTGTTGTGACCCTATTGTCCCCATATTGTTATTATTGTGCACCCGAAGAGCCCACTATAGTTATTTATGTGGCCTTATATTATTATGGTTACGTCAACTTAGGTTATATTGTGACCCCTTAGATTCCTATATATTGAAAGGAGGTTTTTTCATCTGAATCATCCAAGAATTATTCATTTGCGTAATGTAAAGGATGTTGCCCCCTCGAAGAGGCTTATTTATAAGGCGTTCATCTATCTTTTCTATCTTTTTGTGAGCTGGTTTCATAACATTTGGTATCAAAGCTTTGGATTCTAGGTTTCACTACTCGAAACATGTCATCCTGGCATTTTCACTATAATTTTTTTTATGCGACGTTTCAGAATTAAAAAAGGCCCATTTCAGAAGACATTGTGTTGAACCTTCAGTCCAAATTTCAAATCCTGTCTCGCTATAGTTTCAGATATATAATCTGAGGAAGTTAGGGTTTCTGCATGCTCCTGAATTACATCCCAAACATGTGACCTTGGGAAAATCGTCATAACTTTCTCTCTAAGCATCAGATTGCAATTTTGTCAGAAGTTACAAAAAGAGGACGACTTGTAGTTTTCTAGGAATCTTTTTTATGTCCTAAGATCAAAACAGGAATACCTGGCACTTCGTACAATTTCACTCTTGTGAAAAGTTATATAATCAGGTCATCTTGGGAGATCGTGCATAACCTTTTCTTCAAGAATCCAATTTTGATCAGACTGGTGGATTTTGATCAGATTGTGCACCATTCAAATATTTTGATTAGATTTGCATAACAACTTCATTTTCTATGAGGATCAAATCTATCTCTTCTTCCATGCAGGAAATTTTGACAACCCAACCAATTTGTTGCTCTCCTTACAAAATGAAGTCGTTTTGATAGATTCAAATATAGATATAATTATATTTACTTGTGAAGTGAATATTCTCCTTAATGTTAATATCTTCAACTTGATTCCTTCTTGATTCGGATGTTGATACAAGATGTATTCCTTCGAAAGTGATTCCTTGATGATGATGATTATGCTTCTTCCTACTTCTCAAGAAGGTAACGACTTTTAGATGCTCCAATGTGTACTTCTTCTATGGGTGATCTAGGGTTTTTAGGTATTCTTACAACTTCATATTTCCACTCTTCTTCATATTTCAGCTTGTTGTTGTAGAACTAAAAGTTAGGCTTCTCCTGTAGAAACCCTAGGTCACATGCGTGGCTGAAATATCAATAGACTTGCCTCCTATTGACTTCTCTTGACCTTGACTCCTCTTGACAATTAACCTTACTAAATAGTCCTTATTTAAACTAGAATTTGGTTCCTTTGAGTGACTACAATTTTCGCCTTCTACTACTGCAAGATGATGCCCTAACCTTTGCACGTGTCGAGGAGAATTAGCACAAATCAAGGAAAGAAATGCTTCACTCTTATTTATGCTTCCTTCATTGGGAATAAGGTTTATTTCTCTTTCTTGATCATACTCTTTTTAATGCTTCTTATATTATTTTCAAGTGCTTCAGCCCTTGAGTGTCCTTCTTTATGCTTCCTTTCCTTGTCTTGACTCCTTAGCTCTGATACCATGTTGAAAAATCTAGGGCAAATAGATTAGGCGATTTCTCTTCTTGATAACTTCTTGTGATGTATTTTTACATAGATTGATTAGATTATTATTACACTTTATTATTATTAGTGGTTTTTTATCATCAAATAACTACTAAATAATAAAATTAAAGATACATTAGGAAATAAGATGTAGGATATTGGTTAGTGTGAAAACCTCTCCAACTAAGAGGGAAACCCACAAGAATTATTCTATTCTTATAAAAATTTAATTTTTGAATTCCAAGACCTATGACGCTTGAACAAGACCCTCCAAGACCAACTCAAACCCTGATTCCAACAACTTCTACAATTTCAACTTCCCAACAGATTCTTTTCGAAGTTTGACCTGCCCAACACATTTTTTTGCAACTTCGATATACCCAACAAACTTTTTTGCAACTTTCACCTGCCTAGAAAATTCTTTTGCAACTTTTACCTACCCTGTAAATTCTTATGTCCAACAAATTATTTTGCCCAACAAATTATTTTTCCCAACAAATTCTTCTGCCTATAAAATTCTTCTTCTTTGCAAATGTAAAAAACTCTAAAATTAGCAAGAGAGAGAGAGAGAGAGAGAGACCCAAAAACTTTGATCTAGCTCTTGTCCTTCCTTTTTGTCCTTTTTCCAACTTCTATATTAAGAATATCAAACTTGCTTGATTGATTCACAATCAAGTTGAGTTCCTTCTTGTTTATAGGTTTGTGAGGGGTACAAATTTCTCTCTTTAGGCTGAGTTTTCCCTTCACATAGGATGACTTGATATTTTTTCCATAATGAGTTCTTGGAGGGTCCTTTATTTCTATTTTGACTCAAATAAATTTCTTTACAATATGTAACATGCCCAAATGGGTCTTTAATACATGAAAATGATTCAATTTACTTTATTACAAACCTAGAAGCACTCAATGTGTGCTTGAACTAAAAATAAATTTCCCTTGAGCATGAAAGCCATGCCTCAAGAATAATAATAAATCTATTTTTCTCTTTTCATTAAATACATAAAAAGGGATTGTTCTAGCCCCTATTGTTATAGACATATTTAGGCACTGCAACCCCAATCTTATATGTCCATAAACCAAGGGATTCTAAGTCCCTACAAGTGTTGTTCCATACCCTAAAAGAATAAGGTCAGCTAATTACATCATCTCCCATAAGTTCTCCATGGAAAACTGCTCAAAATTGGTCAAAACTCGGCCATCTCACCTGCTCCATGGTCAAAGTGTGATGCATCCCACCTAATGCACATAGGAGGAATGATGCATACTTAAACACCCTTCTATGGGGTGCAGTGGGCGAGAGTAGACAAATGGCAGAGACAGTTTGCAAGGTGGATGATCATGGAATCTTCCAAAAACTTCTCCTGTGACACTTGCCTCTTTGAATTCGCCCAAGGATGAGTAAGAGATCATGAAATCTCCAAGTGGAATTGAGAACTATCAGAGAAATGACACAAATCAAAAACCCAGAAGTTGACTCACCCACCTGCAAACATCTATATATGGATCCCTCATCCCAGAGATCCAGGGGGCTAGAATTTTGCATCTTGTAAGGAAGTGTTATTGGTGAAGAAGGGCTTTCATGCTGGGAGGATGGCGATGGGTCAGATCAATGGGTTGTAATCCTCTCTTCTACTACTTCTATCAATAAAGATATTTGAGTTTTCCTCCATATTCTTGTATGTCTTTGAATCTCAAGTTGATATATGCAAGTGTATGGTCAATATATATCTGATCCTATATTGTTTATGATTATAGATCTCTATGCTTTGATGGTATTATGTTGCTTCAACTCTACAGGTGTTCTTTGAAGCGGGACAAGTCAGGAAGGAGTGGCAAAGATCTATCAAAGGGGAGAGGAAACAAGCAAGGAGCCAAGCAGAAGACTGAGGTTGGTACTCTCTGCTTCACTCTCATCTATTTCTCATAAAGGAAAACACAAGTAACTTTAGCGTGTTTGTTTCTAAGATAGCTACCCGTCTTAGTGGGACTAGCATCTCTAAATGGACACTAGTTTTCCTGATAGCAAAATGGCCACTCCACTATGGAGCGAATTTCTTGTTTGCTTGTTTCTAGTTTGTTTACTTTATAAACTACAGACGGAGCCTGAAGTTATGCCAGCTAGCCTTCAAACTAATTTTGCTATGCAACTGCAAAGTAGATAAATGTTTCTGCAATCAATCTCTGGGTTAGTTTATGAATTAAACATCTGACTTGCAAACATCCTAAGTGCCCTAGTGGTGGCTCAAGTAACCTCATTAGATCAGCCCCTATGTTTTGTATATACTAACTATCATTAGCTTAGCTTAAATCCCTGAATGAAGCTGCAAATTGTGACCAAAAACCAAGTTAAAGTCTCGTCCCTGGACCATCACATTGTCTCCTTTTGACAACCTGGATGCATAGCACCTCCTGTGTGTTGTAGGTGCGATGCATTCCTATTTCCCTGTGTTACAGGTGCGATGATCAAATAAGACTGTTTCTGCCCCCAGATTTTGGTTTTTCTTCACTCTCTTCATCTTTATTCAGGCGTTGTTCTATCTGTGATCAGTATACCATTGTTGAAACTCCCTTCCTTTGCATTATTCAGCCTCCATTGTACAAAGAATTGTGAATGTTTTTATCTATTTTTGTCCATTTACAGTTCTCCTTTACAAACAGTAGCTTAATCGTTGTCGTCTTTTGATTTGAAAGTGTAGCAAGTGTCATTTTCAGTCAAAGAAAAGAATCCTCCTCTTTTTGATAGTCTATTACACTGTTACTTTTGTATTTGTTTTGAATTAATAGTATTTCAAGTGTCGAAAACAGTTTTCAATTCAAAATCGAAAAGTGTCGTCCTTATCTTCCTTTCGTCTTTTGAAAAGAAAATCGTTAGTACTATCGCTTTGAAAAGATAATTTAGATTTGTACTTGGCATTCTTTTTTCCATTCGCACATTAAGAAAGCAAAAAACAAATACATGCATGTGCATTTGCATTTAGACTGTTTGTGGAGATTGATTTAGGACAGTGCATTTTAGTGTGTACTCTCTACTCTATGTTGAAAGAATTTCGCTTCTCTTTCCTTAGTAGCTAGGATTTTTCATTGCAAAAAGAAGAGTAAACGACTGTTTATCATCTTAGATTGCATATTTAGGAGTTGTATATCTACATCACACGGTGAACCTTAAAGGCAAAATTCTTAAGAAAGATCAACTGTAAAATAAATTTCAATGAACATAAAAATGCTTCGGAACCTAATGCATAACATTTAGATGTCTAGGCTAGAGACGTATTCTAGCATCGTAAATCCTAGTAACTATCGCTTTCATCATAGGTTGGGTGATTCCTCCTCTTTGAGACGATAAGTGCCAGTACGGGCTTGTGCTCCCATGTACCGTCGAGTATATATTGGGGGACCACAATAGGCTATATCCTTTATCCTTAGGAAGCCATGTCTGCCGCCCTATCGATCACAATGCACTGAACAACATTCGAGAAGATTGATTGTCGTACCGTAAAAGGTATTCTGCAGTTTTACGATTGGTTTGGTAATCCCTCTATCTAGATCTGTAGAGTAGTCGTTTTCATTCCTTTTCAGACTCCTTAAAAAAAAGTTCCATCTAAGCACTTGTCACTTCAGGCTCATTAAAAATTGAAGGCGACTACAGTCATCTTTAGCTTTTTCTCGACTGTTACAAATTGAAAAAGCAAGTTGTGTCAAAGCGTCATAAAATTCATCTAATTTGGAATAAAATTTTCGCCTTTTTATTTTGAGTTGATCAAGTAATCGGTAATCGTGGAAGAAAGTCAATCAAAACCTCGTCATTCATAGAGACTAAATATTCAACCATCTTTGACTCCAAAAACGAAACCATTTCGCACCAAGCAAAATCGTTTAACTAGGTCAAAGTCTCCTGGTTTGTTTGAAGCTTGTGTTTCAACATCCTCAGAGACTTCGGTTAGTCCAACTATTTCTGGTATCCCTGCCTCTACATAAGAAGTTTTGCAGTTACAAGAGGACATTAGAACTCATCCTAGTGTAATGGTAAACACTTCTATTCCCGAACCGACTCCATCTGGGGTTGATTCGGAAGGTGTTACCCCTCCAGTACCTGTCGCTACAGAGTCTATACCTTCTTCGGCACCAGAAATATTTTACGGACCTGACGATCTACCTCTTCCGCCTGTACTGATTGCTATAGAAGAAATTATGAAGGATATTCCATCCAATGCTCCATTGCATTTTGGAACTAGGATCCACCTATATCCTTCTACTTCAGAAGATAGTTTGCCTTCATTGCAAGTTCTTGTAGAATCGCTAGGAAGTCTTTTCGATAGACTCGATATGTCTGGACAACAATCAACATCTAGGACTGTGTCGTCTGATGCAGCGGCAGTAAAACCTCCTGCCGCCACTCCGACAATGTTTGCTAGGATACCATCTGTCCCAACTAGCTCTCAACCGCTAGAGGAAGTCCACCCAGGGACTGTTTTGACAGTATGGTCTGTTCTCGTTTGTTCATTCGGAATAATATCTAGAATTTCTTATGTTGATTCTTAGCAAATTAATCCTTTGCAACAGTATCAATTTGGTCAGTCCGGTCTCCAAAGGCCAATCTTTCCTTTGAGCCTTGGATTGTCGCTGCATGGGTGGCAGTATGCCCTTTCATTGTTCCCTCTGGGAGAACAACCATATGAGACTTCACAATATAATTCGGGTCAGGCTGGGATCACGTCCAGTGGTTGGGTGCCAACACTGCCTTAACAACCAAGAGTTGTATACTCAATGCAACCAAGTCTACCTATGTCGAATATCCCCACTACACCGGCTATTTTGATAGTGTGGCAAGTACAAGTGTTGCCTGTTATATGCCAACCTCAAGTTTCTCAGGTCGTAATACAACAACCTCTTGTCTCCACGACACAACCACAATCGCCCATTAGTGGCTCCTTAACTGGAGCGACTCAGGCTCAAACAGGTACTATTACCCTTCATCTTGGTCAGACAACCAATATTGGACAACAGCAAATGGCGTCACAACCATGGCTGGTACAATATGAACAATCGCAATTCCAAGAAGCTTATCGAGGACCTGAGCAACAAAGCTTTGCGGGTAATGGATAGTCGTATATTCAAAACGGTCACCATCAATCATATCAGAATGGTTATGCCCATCAACCTTATCAAAGTTTTCAGCATCAAATACATTATGCTGGTATGCAAAGACCCACTGCTCAGGAGATCCCATCTTATCCTGGGTATGCTTCGCCAAACCTGAATCAACAGCTGCCTTTCGTAGCAACTTTAGAATTACTAGATCTAAATCAGCTAACAAATGATCCAATTGCCTATGCCCCTTGGTGGCCGATGATTCCTCATAAAATTCCGTCAGATATTCCTAAATTCTATGGAAATCCAGGTGAAGATCAGTCGAATCATCTGATGACCTTTCATCTGTGGTATTCATCCAACACTCTCAATGATGATTCAATTAGGCTTCACCTTTTTCAGCAAATGTTAATTGGTCCGGCTGCAAAATGGTACATCGAATTGCCTAGAGCTTCATTCGACAACTTTAGTGCCCTTACCACCACCTTTTTAACCCATTTTCAGTTACCGATAAGGTATGAAATAGGAATGAAGCTTCTTACCAATTTTAAGCAGATGACAGCCACTCACATATCTGATCATATTCATGAGTGGTGGTGTCGTCGTCGAATGGTAAAAACATGTGTTCCTGATCAGCTCCTAGCTAAATGGTTTATTAAGTCATTGTTACCTTCTATTACAGAAGATGTGGCTAAAGGGGGGGTTGTCATTGAAGAGCAAGTCATCGCTTGTGTGCAATATCTAGACTTGATCTATACTAAGTCTGACACGCTCTATGACAAAATCCCTAATGCCTCTGGACTAGAGTTTTTCGTTCCTCCTCCTAGATCAAACAAAGACTCTCATGCCGATGATGGTGTGATAGGCACTACAAGCATGAAAACCGCAAAGGCTACAGCTAAGAAAGCCCACACGGTTTCGAATCAAAATGAAAATGAAGAACATCTTGCCTCGGAGGTTAATTCCATGTGAACCAATAAGGGCAAATAACCGAAGTAACCAGGGGGCAAGAAGAAAGGGAAAAGAAAAAATAAGAAACAGGACGATGTGTCACCTAAAAAATATTCTGCAAACCCTTTTGGGAAAAAGAAACCTCCTTCGTCATGTCAAATATGCAATGAGGATCATTGGATGATAGATTGTCCACATAAAGCTAAGATTAAGAAGTTCTTCAAAAAATCAAAAGCCTCAGCGGTATTGACTAATCCGTTTTTGAACGCAGAAACCAATCTGGTTGCTACTGACAATGCTTCCCCATCCCGAGTGCTTATGTTTTCCATTTCGAAACAGAAAAATGATGCTTTGATATCGACAAGGAATAAAGATTACGGGAATCCACAGATGTCGAACAAAAAGGCTACTGAACAACCTAGTAGTTCGACAACGACTTTGACCAAAGTTGTGCCACCCATCATTCCTGAGCTAACGATAAAGCCGCCAAATGGACTAGTACACAAATCGACATTTAATCCTCATGCCAGAGCAGCACAAAATTATAATATAATAGAGGACCTAGCCATTTCGTCGCCCGCTATGTCGACACTTGAAGTACTGCAAAATTTCCCCTCCCAAAAGCAGGCTCTATTATCAGTAATAGGTGGGATTGACCCAGCAAATTCCAATCTTGTGGCCTTCAATCATAAAGGATATGAACCTTAGTTACCAACTCAACTCGCTTTCCTCATTCAAGTGAAAGTCCTCAACAAAACTGTTCAGCGAACAATTATTGATGAGGGGGCATCTACATGTATTATGTCAATAAGTTGCTAGAAAACTTTAGGCTTACCACCCTTGTCGAAATCATCAATGACGTTAAAAGCATTCAATGGATGGACATACACCCTGTACGGGATTTTAAGTAACTTGCAAGTTGAACTGGGGGGAAAACGATAGAAATTGATGTTGAAGTTATCGATGGAAACCTCGATTACAACATCCTACTGGGAAGGCCCTAGATTTATGCTATGGCCACTATTGTGTCCACATACTTTAGAAAGATTGCATTTCCTTTTAAAGGAGGAATTACAATCGTCGACCAACAAACCTTTCTCCCCAACAATTCACAAGTTACGAGAAGCATCCTGATGATCCGCGAAAGCTCTCAACTGCTTCAAAATATCCAAGTAGCCCTGCTAAAAGACCCAACATTGATGGGTACTTTTGCCCTACCGGCTCCAAACAATCTGGCGGAAGTGGCCACGATGGAAACCTACAATATGATATCTTCTATATCTAAAAGATTCAAAAGATTCCTGAACGTTCTGTCAGCATGGATCATTTCTAGGCATTGTCCCCAAGCCCAATAGAAATATTGTAGCAATCAATTTTCTTGGCCTGGGGGGCAAACCCAAATCAACGTTCATCGAGTGTTTCGATAGATAGGTCTAAGGAATATGGTAACTTTTCAAATCCTTGGTCGCATGTACATTCTACAGATGAAGGAATCGTTCAGTCAATGATGATAGGAGAGGAACCATGGGAAGATTACCACCATCGTTCCCATCTTCCGGATTACCATGAGGATTATTCCAGTGACCTTAATCATCCTTCAGTTTTTGATTTTCTATCAAATACTGTAAATACGGTGGATTATGAGGATAGTTCTTTTATTGTTTCAACCTCATTAAAAAATGAAACAACTCCCTTTCCAAGTCGAGTCTCTCAAAGATCTCGAAGGTAAACCTTCATTCCAACAACCTCGTTAAATGTAATGAAGCTTGGGGGGCATGCATCTCGATTTGCGTCACTATGCTAGGGGCATGCGAACTTATAACAAGCATAGTTTTTCGTTTCAAGCTTGTGTAAACATGAAACCGAATCTGAGCATATGTTGTCGCATGGCTCAAGCTCATTAATAAATGAACTAGGCCACGAGCAGTGTTACCGTAGGGTTCAAGCTCGTTAAAAAATAAACCCGCCACAAGTAGTGTTACCGTAGGGTTCAAGCTCATTAAAAAATAAACCCGCCATGAGTAGTGTTACCGCAGGGTTCAAGCTCATTAAAAAATAAACCTACCATGAGCAGGGTTACTGCAGGGTTCAAGCTTGTTAAAAAATACACCCGCCACGAGCAGTGTTACCGTAGGGTTCAAGCTCATTAAAAAAAGAAACCCGCCACGAGAAGTTTTACGTGAAGTTCAAGATCATTAAAAAATAAACCTAGCAATGAGCATATGTTCCACCAGAGTTTAAATCTCATTAAAAATGAACCCACCTTCGGTAAATAACCATTGCAATCGCATTATTATCAGCTTTTCAGCCTTGGGCGTGTTGTCACCATCACCTCCACTCTTTTTTAGCTGATCATACGCCTCCATTTGATTGTTTACATGTTTTGAGGAACAATTGCGATGAGTGATCCTATTAGCCATCTTTTTTACACTGTCATGAATGAAAAGTTCCAAACCCTACCTGGAACCAACTGCTATCCAAAATCGTCACTCGTTCCTCAAAAAACGAGTCTCATTTAAGCTCCTTTTATCTGACTCATAAAATATGAAAAGATTGTCGAGCAATTAGCCTCTATAGTTCGTTAAAGTGATTGGGAGTGCCATCCCTCCTCTATATTTTAATCTTTTTGGACTTGAGGGATTATTGCACAAAAAGATCGAGCACTTGTCTTGTTATCCTCGCTAAAACTATCGAAAAGTCATCCCTTTCATATTATTTTATGCTCTTTCAGACTTAAGGGATTATATTACGAAAAAAGATTATTGGAGTTTCCTTTCCGTCTCTTTTCAGATTCTCTAAAATTGAAAAGGACCAAGTTATCTTTGTCATTAAACTCGTTAAAACAATAGCGAAAAACTTGTCAATGCAGACAAGAATGAGTTTCACTATCACTAGGATCATTAAAACATAGTGAGAGGTTTGTCCGAAGGGTAAATTATAGAACAAGCATATGTTATCCTCCTCAAGCTTGACAAAATAAAGCGGTACTGGTCAGAAATGACTGGGGAAAAATTGGGAAGAAAACTTGCAGAAACCTTATTGGTAGCAAGTCACTCTTGAACATGACACTTTCACTCCATCACCATGATTGAGTCGGGTTGGGTTATTCTGTTCACCGGTCATATCACCATTGGTCCACCGTACCATCCATTTTTGGGGTTAATGCTACCAATCCATTTTAGTGTCGCCGATATGTTCAAGAGAAGTTTCTTAGAGAACTCACCAACCCAGCTTGTGTCTCATCTGCTGTAATACCTTCACCCTTCATTCTTTCATGACCACCACCCTAAACCTTGTATCATCAGATCGTTTTCAACTCCACAAAATCATTTTCTCCCTTTCGTGTTGTAGATGTGGGATTCGTTAAGTCCCTCCTATGACAGGTCACTTCTTGGTGACGTCATCTTATTATCCAAGAAGTTGACTTAGGAACAACCCTTTCAGTACTTTGAAGCTTGCATGCCTCAATGGCAAGTTTCTCACTTCCGGCGACAGGTTTACGTCAATGGCCTTCGACCAAAATATTTTGTGTGGTGTTTGACATTGACTCATGTATTCACACCACATGCATTGTACTGCAGTACCTTGAGGGTCATTAATACTATCGGTGATTCCTCTCGTGCTTGTTAATAGCTTACATCATTGACTGGTAATCAGGCAATGTTTTTCCATGTTCGACTTTAGAACATCTTTTCACATGGATTGACTTCTACTTCAGGTGAAGATTGAACGATTTTGAAGACCCCGGATCTAGTTTCATCCATCCGAGCTGTGATATATCCAAGAAAACAAAGGCATCAAATGTACATCATAGCTACACAGATAATCATCCAAGCCAAAGGATGATGGCTCTACCAGAATCATCAGTATGCCATACAGATGATTATCTGTCTTATGTACATGAAAATGAATTTATAAAAGTTGAGCATGGGAATGCCCGCCTCAGCTAGATCATGAAGATATTATGAAGATAATGCATTGTATTGTATCTTATTGTAGGTCACCTTCTAGTTCGAAAAACCTTGGATCCTCATGATAAAGCATTTCACCCAACATCAAAAGATTTACGACCTCATGCTTTAGGGGGAAACTGTTATAGAAATATTTGGGCACTACAACCCCAATCTTATATGTCAATAAACCAAGGGCTTCTAAGCCCCTAAAAGTGTTGTTTCATACCCTAAAATAACAAGGTCAGTTGATTACATCATCTCCCAGAAGTTCTCCATGAAAAATTTCTTAGAACTAGTCAAAACTGGACCATCTCACCTGCACCATGGTCAAAGTGCGATGCATCCCACCTAATGCACATGGGGGGTGTGATGCATACTGAAAAGCCCTTCTATGGGGTGCGATGGGAAAGAGTAGACAAATGGTAGAGATAGTTTGCAAGGTGGATGATCATGGAACCTTTCAGAAACTTCTCCTGTGACACTTGCCTCTCTGGATTTGCCCAAGGATGAGTAAGAGATCATGAAATCTCCAAGTGGAATTGAGAGCTATTAGAGAAATGACACTAATGAAAAACCGAAAAGCTGACTCACCCACCTACAAACATCTATATATGGATCCCTCATCCCAGAGATCCACGGGGCTGGGATTTTGCATCTTGTAAGGAAGTGTTGTTGGTTTCTTTGTGGAACATCATAGTGTTGGATGATCTATATTTTCATGAGATGAAGAAGGGATTTCATGCTGGGAGGATGGGACTGGGTCAGATCAATGGATTGTAATCCTCTCTTCTACTACTTCTATCAATAAAGCTATTTGAGTTTTCCTCCATATTCTTGTATGTCTTTGAATCTCGAATTGTTATATGCATTTGTATGGTCAATATATATCTGATCCTATATTGTTTATGATTATAGATCTCTATGCTTTGATGGTATTATGCTGCTTTGACTCTATAGGTGTTCTTTGGAGTGGGACAAACGAGGAAGGAGTGGCAAAGATCTGTCAAAGGGGAGAGGAAACAAGCAAGGAGCCAAGCGGAAGACTGAGGTTGGTACTCTCTGCTTCTCTCTCATATATTTATCATAAAGGAAAATGCAAGTAACTTTAGTTAGTTTGTTTCTAAGATAGCTAACTTAGTAAAATTTGAAATTTGAAAAAAAAATCAATCCTTTCCTTTTGCACTAATTGATGTTATACTTCAAATTTTGAAACTTCCAAGGAATTCATAGAGTATTTTTATTGAATTCAATTTCATATTTGAAAATGAACAAGTAGATTATCAAATACCCTAGAATACCAATCAATAAATATTCATTTGAATTCCTTCATGGAATGCAAAATGTGAGAAATCACAGTTTTATGAAAGGTGACATTTGGAATGAAAAATAAGTTAGTGAGTTGAATGCTAAGAGAAAGAGAGAGCTCATAAATAATCTTGGAAAGAAGCATAGAAGAGAAGGAAGATAAGTGGAAAAAAATATAGAAAGTGTAGTAGAGTGGAGAAGCAATAGAGCAAAGGACATAATAAGAGTTTAGAGCAAAGAAAAGTGAATAGGTAACCAATGACATTCATTTGTAGTTTCCTTTCATGTGGTCACCTAAAAAAGAAAATGTTGGATCCTGTAAGTGCATGCAGGAGATTCCAAACAAGTTGTAACTTGCAAAAGAACTATAGGTATCAACTCCTATAGATTAGCACGTAGCGAAAATCTTAGGTAATAAGGAAGTAGCATCTTGCCTTCACATCACTTCAATTAAAATTTTTGATTTTTCCCTTTATGGGTTTCCACTTATATCCAGTGTCTTCATGTGTTGCATGTTTAATTTTTCACTTGTGTGAATGATTTTGAATTCGTTATGATATGTTAAATGAAAATGTATTTTTGAAACCTTGAAAATTAACAAATAAGATATGGACATATACATAGACCATTAGCTACAAAATAAAATACTTGAAATTTCCAATAATTCATCAAATCCACCTGAAACGAAATTTCTATGGTGATTATAAAATGGTTCATGCCACTCCAAGGAAAATTTTCAAAGTAGACCATCATATTCTACTCTACAAAGTAATTTTTAAGTAAAAATTGGATTAATTAAGCAATGATATTACCAAATCCTACTCATCAAATACTCCAACTAAATTTCTTATCATGAGGATTGATATACAACAACCCTAATTTTTTTCATAATTGCTTTCATCTATTCATGAAAAGGATATTGAACAAAAGTTCCTCCTTTCTTATCATCATTCTCTTTTGCAAAAAAGTAGCATAGTCGAACTGTCGTTTCTTGATCTGAAAGTGTCGTAGCTGTCGTTTTCAGTTTTAGAAGACAATCCCATTGTTCTTGATAGTCGATTATAAAGTTATTATTGCATATGATTTGAATTAGTAGTTTTTACTGTTTCGAAAAGAAATTTCCATTTCGAAATCATAGAGTGTCTCTCTTACCTTCACTTCATTTTGAAAAGAAATTTGTTGAGTATTGTCGCTTTGAAAAATAATTCTGATTTTCACATAGCTTTCTTATCATCATTCATACATTAAGAAGGCTGAAAACAAATACATGCATGTGCATTTGCATTTAGACTGCTTGGTTTGATTTAGGACAGTGCATTTAGCATGTGCTCTGTGCTCTCTGCTGAAAGATTCTTAACTTTCTTTCCTTAGTAATTAGGATTTTCATTGCCGAAAAAAAATTAAACATTTGTTTATCATCTTAGACTACATTTTAGGAACTATATACACATCACGCGGTGAACCTGAAAGGTAAATTTTTAAGCAAGATCAACTTAAAATAAATTTAATGAATCTAACAACGCTTTGGAACCTAATGCACAACATCTAGAGGTCTAGGCTAGAGACATATTCTGGCATCATAAAACTTGCTAACTGTTGTTTTCATTGTTGGTTGGGTGATTCCTCCACTCTGAGATGGAAAATGCCAGTACGGACTTGTGCTCCCACGTACCATGGAGTATATTTTTGGGAGACCATAATAGGCTGCATCCTTTATCCTTAGGAAGCCGTGTCTGCCACCCTATCGATCGCAATGCACTGAACACAACATTGTGGGAATATTGGTTTGGTAATCCTCTCTACCTAGATCTCCAAAGAAGTCCATTTTTTTCCTTTTTAGACTCCTTCAAGGAAAAGGTCCTCTGAGCACTTGTCACTTCAGGCTCAATAAAAATTGAGGGCGACTAGAGTCATCTTTTGTTTTCTTTCGACTCTTTAAAATTGAAAAAACAAGTTGTGTCAAAGCGTCTAAATTTATTTTAATCGGAATAACATCACAAATTCCCTCGTTGGTCTTTAGGTTGAGAAAATGGAGTCTAGCAACCAAGAATTTCCCCTTGGAGGAAATCCTAGTCCCTTCTCCTCTTGGGGAGATGTTGATGCACCCCATATGACCACATTGTCACTTCCAAGGTTGAAAATTGGTTTTCTTGTTTGGCTCTTCTCTACCTCTGTCGTTCAAAATCCCGTAATTCCTGAACAGTAAAGTCAGCAACTAGATGACACTAGAGTTTCCTCCCAACCTTCTACTTCGTCTGATTCTCCCTCTCCTCCTTCCTCTTTGCTTGATAAAGCCAATAAAGCTAAATATCAAGTAACTTAGATGAAGAAGAAGAAGAAAGAGAAAAGGAAAAGAAGAAAAAGGAACCAAAATCAAAAGGGGGCAACCAAGCGTCATCTAGCGAAAATCCTCACACCACACTGTTTAAACCTAAATTTCGTTGTGTCATTTGCAATAGAGACCATTACCACCGAGATTGTCCCTGCATCCCACTGATCTTAAGGGACTGGTCTCCTCGTTTGCACAATCTGGTGGTGTCAACCTCTAACGATCATGTTGAATGCACACCATCAACCAGTGAAAGTGAAGCACCTTGACAGAAAAGGAATCCCAGATTTCCTTGTAAATTGTGTGAAGGCAATCACACCATCCACCGTTGTCCCTTCCTTGACGAAGCCAAAAGAGTTTTGGATGACCGTCCTGCTTCACCGCTATGGCTTCATCCTGGATATAAAAAACTCTTACCAAGTCCCCCACTCATTGAAAATTCGGTTGGCCCGTCATTGTGGTTGGCCAAAGCATCTATCATTGAAAATGAACCCTCTGGATCCATACCAGACGAAAGTCAAAAGGTCGAGATAGCAGTTGACCCGGTCTTAACTTTAGAGTGTTCATCTTCGAATGATACTGTCATTGAAGAGAAAGAGAATGACACCATTCAAATTCTTTTCATAAACACAAACTTTGATGAACTTGGGGGCAGTCCACCTATTCCTTTATCGCAGGAAGGAAGTTCATCAGATTCATATCCGACCATCTATTCGGTCCCACCTCCAAGCAACCTAGTCGCTTCCTTCGACTGGAATCTACTAGGCAGGCCTCGTTTACCAGCTAGTGTACCATTCAGAATCATTGTACAAGCTTACAGAATGGTCATGGCTGGTACCATCATCGATGAAGGGGCTTCTGTGAGTATCCTTTCCTCAACTGCTTGGAAAGTGCTTGGTTCACCATCGCTTTTGCCTGAAATGAGAAATCTGACAGGCTTCGACAAAGGAACCAAGCGACCTTTTGGGATCCTTCCAAATGTGCCCATTACTTTGAGAAGGAAAACCATTCAGATGAATATAATGTTAGTTCAAGGACCCTTGGATTATAATCTACTCCTTGGACGTGACTATATTTATTGCATGGGAGCCATCGTCTCCTCACTCTTTAGAGTAATGTGTTTTCCGCACGAGGGCAGAATGGTCAAGCTCGTAGACCAAATGTCATTCCCCGGTTCACACATTGCAAATAGTCAAATGCCATCCCTAAATGGTCTTTTCATGCAAGGAATGTCTCATCGATCCCCAGTCCGTTCACCTGATGAGCGCGAGTGATTCAGGAGGACGTGACTGAAACCCAGGGGGCATGCACCCTGGTCTGTTTTGGCAGGAAAACCTTGGGTATATAGTGGGTTTCCGTAGGGATATACGACTAGTCTGACACACCCGTCCTCACAGGAAAATGGGATTAGGCTGGAATAAGATACCTTCGTTAAAGTTATGTGAGTGGAGTAACTCTACGCCACTCCCCTTTGTCTATTTTGGTAGACATCGCCAAGGAAGCATTTTATCTGCTGCACGAATGGAACTTTCATGGGAACCTGGGAATTTTTCGCTATACCTAGGGGCATGCAAACCTTTCCGCATGCAAGCAAAGAGTGACCATTTATTTTTTAAATTTGTAGGACCTCTAACCCTTTAAACCCGTAAGGCTGGTCGTTTTCCTAGCTTGCATAAATAAAGGATTTGAGGCAAAGCTTCAAAAGGTGCAACCCTCTTCAAAATGGAACCTTGAATGAGACATCCTTATCATACGACTGGCGAGCAGTGTTATCGCAAGGTTCAAGCTCGTTAAAAAATAAACCCCCACGAGCAGTTTTAGCACATAGTTCAAGCTCGATAAAAAATAAACATAAGTCATGAGCAAATGTTTCCCCCAGAGTTTAAGCTCATTAAAAAATGAACAGTAAATAACAATTGTGAATGCCTTATCGCCAGCTTTTGAGCCTTGGTCGTGTTCTCATCATCACCTCCACTCTGTTTTAGCCGATCATTCACCCCCATATGATTGTTTACCCCTTCGAGGAACATCTGCAAAGAGTGATTCTATTAACCATCCTTGTGACACTGCCATGATTGGAGAATTCCAAATCTTACCTGGAATCAACTGCTACCTGAAACCATCACTCATTCCTCGAAAATGAGGCTCCTTTAAGCTCTTTTCAACTGACTCGTAAAATATGAAAAGATTGCCGAGCTATTGGCCTCTCCAGCTCGTTAAAGTCATCGGAAGTGCTATCCCTCCCTACATTTTAATCTTTTTGGACCTGAGGGATTATTACACAAAACGATCGAGCGCTTGTCTTGTTCGGCTCGTTAAAACTATCGAAAATTCATCCCTTTTGTATTATTTTAATATTTTTCGGACTTAAGGGATTACATGACGAAAAATAATCGTTGGAGTCTCCTTTCCGTTCCTTTCAGACTCTCTAAAATTGAAAGGGACCGAGTTATCTTTGTCGTTAAACTCATTAAAATCGAATAGCAACAAACTCGTCCAAATGGACGAGAACGAGTTTCGCTTTCGCTAGGCTCGCTAAAATATAGCGACAGGTTTGCCCGAAGGGTGGATTATAGAACAATCATATGTTATCCTCCTCAAGCTTGACAAAAATAAAGAGGTACTGGTTAGCAATGACTAGGGAAAATTGGGAAGAAAACTTGAAGAAACTTTATTGGTAGCAAGTCGCTCTTGAGCATGACACTTTCCTTCTGCATCCATGCCAAGTTAGGTTGTTGCGTTCACTGGTCATCACCATTGGGCCGTCACATCATCCATCTTTGGGGTTAATGCTACCAATCCATCATCAGTGTCACTGATATGTTCAAGAGAAGTCATTCAAACAATTCACCTATGTTTCACCCACTGCAATACATTCATGCTTCATTCCTTCATGACTGCCACCCTGAACCCTGTATCGTCAGTTTATTTTCACCTCCTGTTGTGCCATACAACAACCCCCCATTTCATATCATTACTATTCCAAAACTATAATATGAAATGGGTCCCTTTTTTTAATTTTTGTTTTTAAATTGGTATCAATTTAAAGTTCTATTTCAAAAAGGACCGAAGAAATAAAATAAAACATTACTAAAAGGCCTTTTCAATAAAACCAATCAAAAACCCCAACGAAAAATGATTTATCTTTATCATTGCGACAAAGCGATCGCAAGATCGCATATCGCAATGACAAAGAAGAACAAAACTTAGGGACATCTTGATTTCCGCCGATGCGAAATCGCTATCGGATATCGGCAAAGCATAAAGTAACACAATTAAGCAACCCCTTGCTCCGACACGATGCGAAATCGGCAATCAGCAATCAGCGATAATGCTTAAGCGCAAATAAGCTCCCTCTCGCCCCGATGCGATGCGACATCGCTATCAGCGATCGGCGACTCACCATGTCCACATTCTAAACGGCCCCACTCGCTACTCCCGACGCGATGCGATATCGCTATCGGCGATCGGGGATTCCAAATGGAACCAAAGCAATGACTTAGAATTTTCCCGACACCCGATTGCGAAAAGGGTAAAAGCGCAGTTTTCAAAATAAAAATCATAAAGGCAGTTTAATATTCGTAATTAAGGCAATATCTTTTGAAAAGCTGCTCATCTGCGTTCAACCGCCAAATCGCCCAAGGCATTCTTCAAATAAATCATTCGGCCATTAACCGAAGCGACTGGTATTAATGAGATTGACAGGCCTTAATGGCCATTTAATGAAGATAGCAAGCTTGCGATCTATTCACAGATTTGATCCAAAAGCTGTCTTAAGTCAATCGATCACTATGAATGCATCAAGATGTATATACCTCACTCTATTCAATTCATGTTATTGTTGCTTGTATTACGCCTATCTTTCGCTCTGTGCAAGATTCTTCCACAGAGATAGAATTGAGTGGAATGGGAAAGAAGTCCAAAAAGACTACAATGCCTACTGCTTCGCCAGCCACAGGGAAATCTGTTGTTGATTCAGGCAGTAAGAAGAAAGGGCTTATATCAGATACGACATGCCTGGGACTTACCAGAGCTACTTGGCAGGGAACATATAATTTGATTGAAGCTGAAGAGCCAAAGGTGACCGGGATACAAGTCTCATGCGATAGTACCAGCAAATCTGAGGCCAATCTAAAAGACTTGGCCAAATCCTTTCTGCACAGAATAGCGGCCCGGGAGAAAATTCTCCCATGTACGGATGTGGTAAGGTGGGCAATCCAAGAGATCCCAATTACCGACAGGATGTTTAGCATTGCAGATGGGAGGATTTTCGGTTATTTTCGAGCCGCAGATCTAAGGCAAATGTATCACCTACCGGAAGAAGAGAAAAATTACAACACTGCATTTCTAGAGAAGTTCCGAGCAGAGAACGAGACCGAGTCCGAACCAATTCGCGACTGGAGACAAAATCCAGCAAAGCACAAGCATGAATCCTCGGGTAAGTACTCAGTCGACTCTCTGTGTTCTCCTTACTGCTATGCTGGAATTATGTTATGTAGACTATGGGGATTGCATGACTCCGCCAATTTTACCATAG
>APFE030414009.1:129383-140761 GCA_000404065.3 Pinus taeda | reverse complement strand
TGGGTGATCTAAGCTTTACTTGAGGTGAAGAAGGGCTTTCTAGCTGGAGGATGATGTTGGGTCAGAACATATGGTTGTAATCCTCCTGCTACTTTTCATCTTAATAAAGCTATTCAAGTTTTCCTCCATATTCTTGTATGTTTACTTATATATGCATTTGTATGGTTAACACACATCTGGTCCTGTGTTATTTATGAATATAGATCTTTGTTCTTCGATAGTAGTATGTTACTGTGATTCCACATGTGCT
Organism: Pinus taeda; assembly: GCA_000404065.3. Taxonomy (NCBI): domain Eukaryota; kingdom Viridiplantae; phylum Streptophyta; class Pinopsida; order Pinales; family Pinaceae; genus Pinus; species Pinus taeda. The sequence continues at coordinate 140,511 of APFE030414009.1, read as the reverse complement.
CTTTGAAGCTGGGCAGACGAAGAAGAAGCAGTAAAGCTCTATCAGGAAGGAGAGGAAATCAAGCGCAATACTAAGGTTGGTCTCCTTTGTTCCACTCCTATTTATTTTCATAAAGGGAAGCGAAAGTAGACTTTACTTGTTTGTTTCTAAGATAGCTACCAGTCTTAGTGGGAATAGCAGCATCCGAGTGGACACTATTCCCAGTAACACCTAGGCGTAGGCTTGCTAGCTGAATTTTGCTCTTGCCTGAGTCAATGTTTTGCACTCTGCAATACACATCAATTTGTCTAATCCAATTGTCCAGTTTTTCAACATTTAGCTCTCCATCATATATAGGCAAATCAAATTTAACATCTAGCTTAATCAAAGAGGCTTTCCTATGATGCACAAGGCTATTAGGAGGTATGAGAAAGCTTTCCTCTTTCCCATTTCCTTTTGACTGGTCATGGGAATGAGACTCATCTTCTTCTTTTTCTTGTTTAGAACCTAATGAATCTTCATCCTTATGCTTTCTGAAGTCCCTATACATTTCTTCTAACATAGACTTTATAGTTAGGAAACTTTCTATGAATTGAGGGTCTGGCCCCATAGAACCTTCCTCTGACATTGTCTTCTGAGGATAGACTCTCCCAATTTCAGGATTAGTTTCGACCAACTCTCCTTCTCCTACTTTGAGCTTTGATCTAGTGAGCATTCAACAGTTAAACCAACACAAGCTTGTCTAACCTTACAACCTTGAGCTCTGATACCACTTGATCTGATAATCACCCTATGAGTGACCTCAATTAAAGATTTATTAAATGAAGGTATTACAGACCCATGTGTTGGTGTGTGTGTCTATGTTATTTAAGCAATGGATCAATTAGATTTCCAATACACAGACAATTTAATGGAAAGACGGCAGAGAAATACAATAAGCATATACAAGAACACAAGAAACTAATAAGGAGTTCACCCTATTCTCCAGGGCTACAACTCCAGTCCAGCTTCAGTGGTGGCCTTATTTTATTGTGTTTCAAGCAAAGAATTATAATGCAGGAGCTCAATATGAGTCACCTGAAACAGATTTGCTTGGCAGGGTGGTTCTTGGATTCCCCAAGCCACTTGAGTGCACAAACTCATTTTCCTACCAGCACCGTGACCTTTTGGTCTACAATGGAAAGAGCCCAATGTAGTGCTCAGTTCGAACAGATCCCCTCTGGGATGGCTTCAATCCCTCAAGCTCTCTGGTGCTCGGCGTTGCCTTCGGTAAGCTCAGCCCTCTGTCCTCTTTTGCTTTTGCTTCACTATCTTTTCCTTTGTGCTCCGTCCTCCTCTTGGGATTCTAGTTCCCCTGTCTCTTTCTCTGACTATGTATTTTGTCTTTGTTCATGGCTTTAAGCCATTCATTTCCATGTCTGTTCAGTTCCTCTTCTGCCTCCATCGAATCGCCTTCTGCAGCTGCGCTTGGAGTTCCCTGGCTCAGCATCATCATCGACTCACAGGAAGTGGCCACATGTCCTCCTGTAACACGCCAACCTGCTTCGTCGATTCAATTCTTCAGTTACATCATGGATGAAGTCTTCCTCCACCATGGCGGTCAAAACGAACTTCAAATCCCTTTAAATCACGGCTCATTCCTTCGTCGATTTCGCTTCCCCCATCGGGCGATCTCAGCCATCTGATCTAGGGCCTCCAGATCCGACGCCATACACACGTTTCACGCAGTTGACTTGCTCGACCTTTAACACATGATCAACAACGCTTTTCTCTCTCCTCTGCTTGCCACGCATTGATCATTGAGTGGGATCACTCCAATTTCTCCAAAACCACTTACTGTTTGAGGTTTCCCCAATCAATACCGTTGGTTTTTCAGAGCGCGGGCCCCGCCTTATCCTTTAGCGCTTTTTCGCTTTTCACCATTGGTTCTCTGGCTCCCCACACGTCCGAGTGCTCGGGACTTCTCCATTTCGGCCCTTTTTGCCTAGCGATGCGCGATTAATCCACCTCTATTTCTCGATCCGGGGCTCCCAGGGGCTAATTTGGCCTCAAGCGCAGTCTCCATGGGCCTCGGTCAGCGCGCTTTGACCAGGGTCCTCATCGTTCCACGCTGGCTGCCATTACCACTGGTTCAGGGTGTTTTTGATCATTGTTTTGGGATTTTTAGAAGTTTATCCCGACCTGATACAGTCATGGCTCTCTTTGACAGTTCTTTTATGGATCCAATTCAGATCACTCCAACTGAGCTTTTAAGCTAATAACTTCTTCTTAGAGGGAACTCTCCCTTCTGGTAAATAGATCTTGTTGATCTATGAGTTTATTTGATGCTTCATTTGCTTGCTCATCTTCAATCTGAGGTGATTCATAATCTGAATACTTGCTTCCACCCAACGACATGTTGTCATTGTTCCTTTGAGCTGTCTTCTTCTTCTGGTGTGCTTTCTTTCCCATTGTTCTACGGATCTTCTTCAATGATCAAGCTTCTACCAAAGGCCCTACTCTAATACCAATTGTTGGAAATAACACTGAGAGGGGGGTGAATCAGTATTAGAAAATCACTAACTTTTTCAGTTCCATACTTAGATTCATATACGCTACTTCAGTTAAGGGAACCCGCGTGTACACACAACTGTGTTTAATGCAACTAGCATATATCCAGTAAACTTATGGTTTAGTTAATCCATTATATGTTGATCTTTAATCAGTGCATCAGAACTTCATTAACCATATGAACAGTAAATAGGTGCAGTAAAACATAACAGATCATCACACATAATAAGCACACATGAACACCATGATATAAGGTGGAAACCCAATGCGGGACAAAAACCACCTACTGTTGTTTTCTTTAAGATAAGAAAAACCTATTTACAATCTTGTACTGGCACAGACTCATACCAGTACGCAGGAACCCACCTGCAGAAGGCTATTAGAAGGGAGCTAAAACCCCTAGCTCTTGTACTAGCCGATCTGTTTACTAGTACGTAGGCGTCAGCCTACTAAAGGCTACAACCTTCTTGATTCATGACAACACCATAATATGAAGGCCACGTTTCATCCAATTTTCATACTGGACCCATCAACAACATTGAAGCACAAAATCAATCACCACTGCAATACAACCATCAACTACACTTGCATCATTCATTTCTGAATCACCGAACACTAAATCACTAAAACCCTGTCAACAAAACATAGTCACCAGAACATAGAGCAGAACACAGAACTCTGCAACAACAACCAAATCCAAATGCAACTTCAAATATCATATCTCACAATGTATACACTACTATGATGAACCAAACTAGTGTGTATACACGCTTTTACCAAAGCCAACCCACGTATGGATCTGCAAATATTTACGCATAACTTTGCAGCTATTCCAAACATCAGTGATACCCAGATCATAACATTTATACAATAAAGCATGCGTCAATAATTTAGATCTAGTCTATCCATGATCAAACCACATGATGATAATGCATTCCAAGCCTTATGATCTCAATCCATCATCCATCATCAACCGCATAGGTGCATCCTTGGTTCATATCAAGCAAAGCATGACAAACCCATAACCAGCATACTAGATCTCACACTTCATCAGATATTCAATCCTTGCACCTATTAATGTCGGTATCTTCATCCCTCCATCAGTGATCAAAATTTCTCTTTTTGCATGCATATTAAGTGTCTCATCCGATCAGCTGCACTCAATTAGGTCATCTATCATCTGATGGTAGTGGTTCTTTGTCAAATTTCCCTCATGCTTTTCTTCTGTTGCCCTATTTCCATATGTACAAGTCATCTGCTGTCATTTTTATTTCATTCCATTTGCAGTAGTCATTTTAGGGTTTTCAAGTCTCATTAGGTCTAGGGTTTCCCACCATGATCTTAAAAATCTCAAAAAGAGGCCAGTAGTCACATGAGGATTTTCAATAAGTTCATAAAATCACAAATATTATTGATGATTTGCTCCATAAAGAGTTTTTACCTCAAAACTCTGTTTTGACGTGAAAACAAGGTTTTTCCATTTCTAGTACAAATTTTATGTAATTTTATTGTTTTCATATGTAATAAAGCATCATCTGCAGCCCTTGGTCACCTTGACAAACTCCTACACTCTAGCTCCTGCAAAAGAGACAAGAAAATCCAAGCATTAGTCCATCAAATGACAAAAAAGAGCCAAACTGCAAAAACAAGGTTTTTAAAAAGCAAAGTAAAAAAACAACTTTAGAAAGTGGGTCTTTCCTAAATGAAAACTTAAAATCACTTGTATATAACAGGATTATTTGTGTTAGAATACATCATTTTGTGCAAAGGAAAGAAAGAAAGAGCAAAAAATTGTGTTTGAGGAAAGAAAAGGTAAAATTGCAACAAAGTTCAGGTTTTTTCTTGGTGCGGCACACCTGGGTGTTGGTGCGGTGCACCTGCTCGGCGCTACACACCGAGCGCAATAATTACAAAGAGTTTTTAACGGGCACAGCGCACCAGTATTCCAAGCCAAAAAATTCATCCCATCGATTCTCTAAGGCTCCAAAATTCCCAAATACCATCCCTTCAAGTAAGTAAACCCTCCCATTTGCCATAGCAATAGATTTAGTCATTCTTGATGATGTTTTGAAAAGGTGAAAAATTAAACCCTAAGTGGTTTCAAAGTTGCCTTGACAAAGCTGTCTAGGGTTTTGCAGTTTTTGTCATTCTTGTTGTTTATAATCCCTTGCATAATTTTCCCATATCCCATTCCTCTCCACTAAATTTCCCTAATTGTATTTCCCTTGCCCTCTCGCATTTACACTCATCTTACCCCCTTATTCCCAAACCCTAAGCCCTACACCTAATTCCCACTATTCCCCAAACCCTAATCTTCATTCCCTAGTAACCCTACAGCTAGCATCAAAACCTTCCTTTCCACTTATATTATCAGTCCACTCATCAAATCCCAAAGAAGAAAATAGCAGTCATCGATTCTTGAGAAAATCTCTTCATACTCATCATTTTACACCATACATTGGCAAATATGGAAACAGATTCATCTTATGAAATGGATGAAGAAACTGCGAGTGATTCCTCCCAAGAGATTCATGCACCAAGAAAACCACATAAGGGAGGAAAACACATCCAGGAGGAGCCCACCACACTCACAGAGTTATTAGCTTGTTCTCTTGCAGTAACATGTTATAAACATCAGTCTTGCTACCAGTTTTGTGAGATGGTGGAGAGGGTGAAATACCACCATGGACTTGCTAGGCTATTTGTCCTTCATCTTCATGATGGCCAGGTGAACTTAGCAGGTGTTTCCTTCACTTTGACACCTGAAACTATAGCTGCAGCGAAAGGTATTCCAAACGTAGGTGAACAGTGGAACAAATGACAGCTTGTGGGCAAAGAGCATTATGAGCCTTATGTCAAGGCTAGTTATCAAAAGCAAATCAGTAGGGTCTTTCCTTTCAGATACCTACAGGACACTTATGCCCCACTCATGAAGCTTATTATCAAATACTTCACCTGTGAAGGGAGATTTTCTCGCTTGTACACTTATCATGTTAGATTATTGATGCATTTCACTAGAGTGAGGATAATGAACCTCCCCTATTTCATATGCAGAAATATTGAGAAAATGGCTCCATTGGTGCAAAGAAAACCTTTTCATCAACAGTTCAACAGCATTTATCATTTTTCATTGATCAAGATTGTTGTTTTGTATCAGCTAAGTTTGTTGAATGTTTCATGGGATACTTTCATTTCACATGAGGTTTTCAAAAGCCTTCAAGTGACCCCATCAGTGTTTCAAGAGGAAGGAGGGCCTTCAAATCAGCCAAAGGTTCATAAGACTCAAGCTACAGGAGTTCCAGTATTTGTTACTTATGAAAAAGGCACAAGGAGATTATTTGGAGCTGCCAAACGAGTATTATCTCCACCTGGGGTGGAAGGGGTCTCGTTTCCTTCACCAGACAACAGGCAAATGCTATCTTCACCCGGTGTGAAAGGGGATTTGCCTTATTCTTCAGCAGAGGAGGTACAGGATAAAGGGAAGCAACCATTGCATGAGGAAGGGCCTTATGAAGGTCAGGAGAGAGATTTTATCTTGATTCATGAGGAGGATACTGATTTGGGCTCCCAAAGATCAAGACTCAAGGAGATCATCAAAAAAAAAAAGCTGAAATCCGTGCCTTATCTCTTAACCTTGAAAGGGCTAAGTGGATCATTAATTAGCTTGAGCAACAGAACAAGCAGTTGGAGGATAAACAAACAATCATGGAGTTGCAAACCATAAGGGAAAACAGGCAAGCAGCAAAAAGAAAGAAAGTAAAATTGACACCCCTTGAGCAAGAGATTGATGTTGACCAGGAATCATGGCTAGAGAGGGCGAATATGCACTTGGAGAAGCTACTTGAGAAAGCCAACAAGGAGAAAAATATGTTGCGGCATATGGCATATCTCTATTTGGCACGAAACAAAATTTGTAAAACAAGGATAAGAAACCTAAAAGCCAAGTTGAAGAAAACTTTGAGGAGAAAGAAAGAACAAGATAAACTCAAGATCTTGGTTGAAGCTTCATTGGCCCAGCATAGAACTTGACATAAATCACTCATGCCAAATTTCAAGAAATTTGGTAAACTTTTTGGCAATTTTAAATTTTTCATGGAAAAAACAGATTTTTCCGGCAGGTGCATAGCGCCACTTGGCGCTCGCTTTTGATAGGGACCTCCATTTGAAGAAAACTTGGCATTTTTGGATTCCTTATGAAACTTTACGCATGCTCAGAAATTACTAGGAAATTTTGACTAGTTTTGGACCTCCAAAAGGGCCAAAAACACCTCAAAAATGCCCTCTCTGCCACTTTTTGGCCACACAGGAAACAATCTTGGGAGATTGCAATTTTAGAGGGGAAAATAGACTCCAAATCAAAAAGTTCAAGTTGTTTTAGAAATTAGACTCATAGGGCTTTCCAACGAGCTATCCTACACCTAATTTTGATCTTGGGAAGCCTTCCAAAATTAGCTGGGAAAAAGCGCTACACACAGAAAAAGTGGTGCTACCGACAGGATGAAAAAGTGCCAAATTTTGCTCAAAAACTCTGTTTTTCTTCTAGTTTTCTTCTAGTTTGACTTTTTTTCCCTTATGGAAAAATTCATGATGTGACATGATGTAAATTGATGTACTATGATGTAAAAATGATAAAAATTGACTTGATAAGGTAGATACATCAGTTGTAGGTGGTTTGGAGTTGAATGAATCAGTTTCCTAGGTTTTAGAGGCACGCTGTTTCACTCGCTATTTTTGTGTTCCTAGTTTAGATATCATTGAACCACCCCGCTTCTCATGGATTCGACCCCTAATGGTTAGCATGGGTGGTTTTATGCCTATATATTGTACTTTCTTAGTCATTTGTAAAGGTTGGACTCTTGTGAATGCTTTGAGCACTATTGTACATCATCTCTGCAATTTGGCAAGGAAATAGACCAGGGTTTGCAACATTTTGTGGGATTCTTGTGGCAAGGTGACTTAGTATTATTTTTCCTTCTGTGATTCAAGTTATCATATGTTTATGTGTGCCATTATCTCTCTCTTTTCTGCTTAACTAAATGAATCAAGTATAAAGGTGGAAATCATTGATGTTGCAGTGCTCTACCTTAGGGTTTCATTAGTTTTTACATGTTTTCTACTGTTTTAAGAGGATTCATGACACATTCATGCCCTCTCCAACTCCTTACCAGTCTCAAGACTCACCATTACACCTAATCTGAAGTACTAAAGAACTTGCCTACCTCGCCCCACAAAAACCTCTACAAGACTGAGTTCATTCTCCGGACCCAAAACTGCCTTTCACATTTGATCCAACAAACGAACAAAAAATTCAATCAAACTCCTTTGAGCATATACCTAGCCTAAAATTAGTCTTTAAATCAGTCATCTCAAGCCTCATTTGCTATATTTTCCTGAGATTGACAAGGAGAGATCCCTCTCCCGACCTGGTAGGGCTAGCTACCAGGTTAAGCGTGGTTTGATGTTACCCTAGACCTGCCTTTCTCAGCCTGAGGTAAATTTATGCCCTAAAAGCATCCTTGCCCTTTGGCCTAATGATCTTCTTCTCCTTATATAAGTTTAGGCCTCTCTCAATACCATGGTCCAAAACCACATAGGACCAATACCTTGGACCCAATACCTGGGATCAATACCTCAGACCAAATACCTGTTGAAAATGCAACAAGATGATGGTGCTAAGTGAAAAGAAGTCGCCTTCATTAAGAGGGCCCGCTGGCTATTTTTGGCGCAAAGTCTATTTTTAGACATATGGATCATGGTCTATGAGTTGCAGGATGCTATTTGTGGATGATTGGTCATGTTGGTAAAAATAGATGGACTTCTATTTTTAGACATATGGGCGGAGTCTATTTTTAGACTTCCAGGCTAAAAATAGAACAGTCAAATATTATTAGCTCTTAATAATATTTGGACTATAAACATTATCTTATTCTCTTGGAGCACTTCAGTTCGAGCTACAGATGTGGCACATGCAACTACCATAAGGAAATACGTTTTTCTTATGGGTTACTTGAGCTATTGCATGAAGGACTTAAGTTAGAACTCAAGTGATTGAGTTTGGTGGAGTTGAAAGAGGAGTTGATGGAGTTGTGTTCAGTTTGACTTAGTTGAACTAGTTGTATTTAGTCTAACTAACAAATACACTAGTGATGAGTGATGTGAATTAGTTATTAATTAATTAACTAATTATTAACTCATAAATCAACTAAAGAATACATCAGTTAACTCGGTGCATGGACAGTTCAGTGGAGACAAGTGTTAGAGATGAGGGAAAGGGCAAGACAGTTGTCAGTTGTGACTATAGTTGTGCATGAGATTTGCACAATCAATGATGGAGATTGCCAATGAGGATTGTGCAGTACAAACCAAAGAAAACGAGCTTGGATCACACACTAGATTTTGCTGACAGGTGTGAGATTGCGTGGTAGAGGCAAACAAACAGTGGAGGATATTTGAAGCAGTGACTTGATTCAGATCTGAGCTAGTTTGTGCGTAACAGGTGGAGATAGCACTGAGTACTTGTGAGGAGTATTGTACTATGTATTGTTACATGTTCTCAATCAATATAATATACAGATAGTTGGGGGTTTTCAGCTTTATGCTTTCCCCGGGTACATACTGTGTTGATATGTGTGATTGATGCTTCAATGTGCGCATGCGAATGTTTCTTAATACTGCTAAATTGGTGATCAACGTAGAGGAGGTTATGCATTATGCATGATTCCGCAAATAGTGTATAATCAGGATAATCTCTGTGAATAAGTTTCATATTATTCAAAATTTCTGCATGGTATCAGAGCTGGTTGATTTGTAGAAGAGATTTCTACAGGATATCAAACTGAGGATTGATCATCAGATCTATTATTCAGAAAGTGTTGACATTTTATTTATTTAGGCAGAGTCTGTAATCGGGCCAGGTAGCCTCTGGATTCATCCTTCTTTTGGAAGGTGAGATATCCAGTGAATGCCCTTACAGTCAACCTCTGTACGATAAATACTTTGTTCTCATGAATTTTAGATCAGAAGCGGTTGAGTTTTGAGCTGGTGGAATGCGAATTTGCAGCAGTGTTTTATTGGTGTCGAAGTTGAAATGTATTTCAACGGATTGCGATTTGAGTATGCCCTTGAGGGCAGCTCAAACTATATTGCATGGAAAGACAGGATGGAGGCGGTGTTAGATGATAATGGGTTGAAGGAGTTCATAGAAGCAGATGTCCCAAAACCTACTGATGCTGCTCAAGTCGGGGATTGGCAAAAGAAGACAGCAAAGTGTCGAAGGATTCTGCTAGAGGGCATGAGGGATCACATTGTGTCCAGCCTCCATGGACTGGTGTTGAGCCTCAAACCTGCACCTTCCTATACACCCTCTCAGCCTTCTTTTTCCACTTACTTCATCCACCCAGTTGTTAAATCATTGCATTATAGTATAAAAAGAAATTTTTATATGGTTTTCTGAGTATGCTTATGACTGTTGTTTGGTTTAGTTTTTTGTTCATGCAGCTGCGAAAACTTGTCAGTTTCCGCAGCCCAGCACAGGTTTCCGCAGCCAGCACAGGATTCCGCATCTATTTTGTTAAAAGCTGTGCTACAGGTGTCCTATGAAGAAACAAGCTACATGGGCAAGCTCCAGGTGACGGATACATGGAACGTGTCCCTTCAAATCAACCAAATCATCCATGGAAGGTCACGGTCAACGAAGGTCAAAGACAAAGCCAACCAAGGAGTTCAGCGGTGGCACGTCTCTGTTTTGAGCACGTGAACGTTACATGGCACAATCCTCAGCTCACGAAGACACCAGCACACCTGCAGATCACTCATGTAACCTGAATCCAACAGCTACCACTCCGGAGATTTAATAGACATGATGACAGTTACGCTAGATCTCGGCTGAAGGGATCTACGTGTCTTTGGCAACACAGTCAATAGCGTAGGAGTTTGTTAGTTAGTTTCAACATTTTGGCATTATAAATAACGCGTTGATGAACGCTGTAAAGGAGATTTTTGGGATATGTGAATTTTGAACTGTTGTGTTATCACCCCACTGTTTATATATGTTGTTGTTTTAAATATATGAGAAGACTTTTCTGAGTTTATTCGTGTGACTACTTGTTGACTGGCTGAAGTGGCAGAGGGCCCCTGCGCGCTGAAGCCTTGTAAAGTTCCATTTGGTTGTATTATGTTTTTGTTTTTATAATCATTAGCTTGTACATAACACACTGTTTGATGTTTCTTAACTCATTGCTGTTTATATTTTCACCTCTGTTTTCTTATAGCTGTCAACTGATCAGTGCTTTTCTGCAGGTTTTCTTAGGCAGCCCTGGCAAATTTTCATCTTTTTGATAACTATTGGCATATGAGATCATCTTGTCCTTCCTGCTAACTTTCATTTTCTGAAGTTTAATTTCAGCACTGCCTTTTCCAAGTTGTGATTTGCTTATTTATTTTTCTGTTATTTAGATATCATATTGCTCACCAGTTTATGGTTTCTTTCTATAATCAAGTGACTCTATTAGCAAGAAATCAGAATATTACTAACTGTAGTGTGATTTAGTTATCATATTGCTTAAACTTATTCATGGTTGCTTCCCACAAGGTAGATTGA
>APFE030414009.1:44716-114785 GCA_000404065.3 Pinus taeda | reverse complement strand
AGAACAATCAAATATTATTAGCTCTTAATAATATTTGGACTATAAAAATTATCTTATCCTCTTGCAACACTTTAGTTTGGAGCTACGGATGTGGCACATGCAACTGTCAGAAGGAAATACGCTTTTCATATGGATTAGTTGAGCTATTGCATGATGGACTTCAGTTAGAACTCAAGTGATTGAGTTTGGTGGAGTTGACTGAGGAGTTGATGGAGTTGTGTTTAGTTTGACTTAGTTGAACTAGTTGTATTTAGTCTAACTGACAAATACACTAGTGATGAGTGGTGTGAATTAATTATTAATTAATTCACTAATTATTAACTCATAAATCAACTAAAGAATACATCAGTTAACTCACTGCATGGACAGTTCAGTGGAGACAAGTGTTAGAGGTGGGTGAAAGGGTGAGACTACTATCAGTTGTGACTATAGCTGTGCATGAGATTTGCACAATCATTGATTGAGATTGCCAATGAGGATTGCACAGTACAGGCCAAAGGAATTCGAACTTGGATATGATCTATTCCCAACTTGGATTGCACAGTAGAGGCAGGCAAATAGTGGAGGAGATTTGAACCTATGACTTGTTCAGATCTGAGCTAGTTTGTGTGTAGCATGTGGAGATAGTACTGAGTACTTGTGCGGAGTATTGTACTACATATTGTTACATGTTCTCTATCATTATAATATACAGATAGTTGGGGGTTTTCAGCTGTATGCGTGAAGGATCACATTGTATCCAGCCTGCATGGAAAGGCTTCTCCATACTTGATGTGGAAAGCGTTGACAGATTTATTCCAAAGCAAGAGCAACCAGAGGAAGTTGGTGCTCAAGGATAAACTCAGAAACATTAAGTGTGAGAAAGGAGACAGTATGCCCAAGTATCTCACGAAGTTCACTCAATGCAAGGATGAGCTGGGAAGTGTGGGGGTGACTGTCGATGATGAGGAATTGGTGAACTTGGCTCTCCTTGGTCTTCCGAAGAGTTGGCATTCCTATCAGGACTCTGTCAATGGTCGGGAGAAATTGCGAGGATGGGAGAGACTTTGGTCTGATCTTGCGCAAGAGGAGATCAGGTGGAATACCAGGGACGAATCTTCATCAAAGGTTGAAGAAAATTGCGCTTTGGCTACCAAATCAAAGAAGGGGAAGAACAAGAAAGCTTCTCATTCGAGTGCGAAAGGCAAGAAGTAGAACATGTCCAAGGTGAAGTTCTTTCACTGTCACCAGCACGGACATTATGCCACAAATTGTTCGCAGAAGAAGAAAAATAAACAAGCTACTGGATCTGCAGTGGGAGAGGCCTTAGCCTCGTAGTTTGAGATGGATTTTTCACTTATCGCATGCTTGGTATCAAGTGTGATGGGATCGGTATGGTTCTTGGACAGTGGTGCATCTTTTCACATGACAAGAGATCGAGATTTGTTTTCTGATCTGGATGAGAAAGATCTTGGAGTGCACATCGAGATAGGCGATGATGACAGATACAATGCGACCGATATCAGTACCATTTCCTTTGAGAGGGAGTCTAGTAAACCCTTCGTATTGAAGGAAGTGATGCATGTTCCAGGATTGAAGAAGAATCTTATCTCTGTGGCAATGTTAGAAGACAAGGCATATAATGTTGTCTTCAGCGAGGGAAAGGCTTTCCTGCGCAGTAAGACAACTGGAGAAACCCGGAAGATAGGGGTTCGAGTCAAGAACCTTTATCAATTGCATGTAGATGGTTGCGCAACAATGGCATGCAAGGTAGAAGGAGTGGTGAGCCGAGATGATGGCAAGCTGTGGCACCGGAGATTGGGCCACCTTCACCATGGAGCTTTGAAGATACTACAACAGATTTCTACTGGGCTTCCTAAAGGCACTCTTGCGCAGTCAGATCAATGCAAGGGGTGTACTTTGGGAAAATTTGTGAAAGCCACCTTTCACGAGAAGGATAGTCGCACCATGATGATCCTTGGAGAATTCACACATACGTGTGTGGACCTTTCTCAGTAGCTTCGACAACAAAGCACAAGTACTATGTGATTTTTGTTGATGATTTCTCTCGTAAGTAATGGATCTTCTTCATGCAGAAGAAGAGCGAGACATACTCAAAGTTCTATGAGTTCAAAGCACTAGTCGAGAAGGAATCAGGGAAGAAGGTGAAGGCTCTTAGGAGCGACAATGGTGGTGAATTCATCTCTGGCGAGTTCAAGGACTTCTGCAGCACAGAAGGGATTCGAAGAGAGCTCATAACTCCCCATAACCCACAGCAGAACGGGGTTGCTGAGCGGAAGAACAAAACGATCGTGAGTGATGCACGAGCAATGTTGCATGATCAAGGCCTACCCCTTCACTTGTGGGCAGAGGCATGCAATACTGCAGTATATGTGCAAAACCGTTGTCCTCACAAGATACTTGGCATGAGTACACCCGAGGAGGCTTATTCTGGTAAGAGGCCTGATATTCCCATTTGAGGATTTTTGGTTCTCCTGTTTACATGCATGTGACGAAGGATGCCAGGAAGAAGCTAGAGCCGACCGCAGAGGTTGGGATATTTGTGGGGTACACTGATACACCCCACAACTATCATGTGTATTTACCAGGCAGTCGCAAGACTGTTGTGCCACGGGATATCAAATTTCAGGAGGAGAAAGCCATGAAGTGTTCGCTTGAGAGGGAGCCACACTTGCATGCAGATGAGGAGCTATTAGTTCCTAAGGATGAGCTTCAGGATGTTGATCATCCACAATATGAAGTTCATGGAGTGGAAGAGACCACTCATGCAGTGCCAACCATCAGAGGGCAAAAGCACACTACAGAAGCTGAGCGATTGGCTCAAGATGCAGAGAAGGTTGTAGGACCACATACAACACAACACAGATAGAGACAGTCACTTGATCGGTACACTGGATACATGGCTCTTGTGAGAAAATGTGTCGTGACTGAGGCATCCTCTTTCGAGGAAGCTGTGGAGGATCCTGCATGGGTAGATGCCATGGTGGAAGAGTATGGTTCGATTGTCAAAAACAGTGCATGGGAGATTGTCCCAAGATCGGGAGGGAAATCAGTGGTGGGTTCGAGATGGATCTACAAAGTGAAGCAGGCAGCTGATGGGAGTGTGGAGAAGTACAAGGCAAGATTTGTTTCCCGAGGCTTCTCACAAATAGAGGGGATCGATTATGAGGAGACCTTTGCACCTGTCGCAAGGTATTCTTCCATACGGACGATTCTTGCTCTCTCAGTGTAGATGGGGATGCACATCCATCAGATGGATGTGAAGACTGCGTTCCTCAACGAAGTCATTGAGGAAGAGGTGTACATAGAGCAGCCCGAAGGTTTTGAGATCTTCAGCGGTGAGTCACATGTGTGCAGGCTCAAGAGAGCATTGTATGGGTTGAAACAAGCACCTCGTGCTTGGTACACACAAATAGACAGTTATTTCACCGGACTTGGATTCTCCAAGAGCGAGGCGGATCCCAACCTATACCAGATAGTGGTGGAGGGTAAGTTGCTGATCATTGTACTTTATGTAGATGATTTGATTTTGACGGGAGATGAGCTGTTGATACTTTCATGTAACATGTAAGGAGGATCTTGCTAGAGAGTTTGAGATGAAGGACTTGGGCCTCCTTTATTATTTCCTGGGATTGGAAATTTGGCAGTGCAGTGATGGACTATTTGTTTATCAGGGTAAGTATGCCTGGGAGATACTGGAGAAGTTCAACATGCATGGCTGCAAGCCTGTTGATACTCCTCTTCCTGGAGGTTGGAGGAAGGAGGATGCTACTTCAGGGGAGGTAATGGATGCCACTGTTTATCGACAGTTGGTGGGGTCGCTTATGTATCTGGTTAATACACGACCTGATATATGCTATGCTGTTAACCAGCTTTCACAAGCTATGGTTAAGCCAACCAAGCTCTTCTGGAAGGCAGACAAGCATGTATTGCGTTATCTTAGAGGCACATCGGGGTATGGATTGTGGTACAGATAGGAGGATGAGGTGAAGCTATGTGGCTTCACGGATGTAGATTGGGAAGGGAGCCCAACGGACAGAAAGAGCACATCTGGAGGGATCTTCAGTATCGGGTCGACAAAAGTTTCTTGGTACAACAGGAAGCAGAGATCCGTGGCACTTAGTTCAGCAGAGGCCAAGTATATGGCAGCAAGTTTGGCTGCATGCGAGGCTATATGGATGACGAAGATCCTGGTCGAGTTGTTCGAGTCACACTTGGAGCCTACTGTTATTTATTGTGATAACCAGAGTTGCATTAAACTCTCGGCTAATCCAGTATTTCATGATAGATCCAACGACATCGACATCAGGTACCATCATATCAGAGATTGTGTGCAATGGAGAATCATGTTACTTTCATACATTCCCACGGAGGATCAGGATGTTGATATCTTGACGAAGGCGCTCACTAGGAGCAAATTCGAATACCATAGAGGCAGGATAGGGGTTGCAGATAATCCATATCTTGTTAAGAGGGAGTGTTGAAAATGCAACAAGATGATGGAGCTTAGTGAAAAGAAGTCACCTTCACTAAGTGGGCCTCTATTTTTAGATATATGGGCGGAGTCTATTTTTAGACTACCAGTCAAAAAATAGAACAGTAGAATATTATTAGCTCTTAATAATATTTGGACTATAAATATTATCTTATCCTCTTGTAGCACTTTAGTTCGAGCTACGGATGTGGCACATGCAATTGCCAGAAGGAAATACACTTTTCCTATGGGTTAGTTGAGCTATTGCATGATGGACTTCAGTTAGAACTTAAGTGATTGAGTTTGGTGGAGTTGATTGAGGAGTCTATGGAGTTGTGTTCAGTTTGACTTAGTTGAACTAGTTGTATTTAGTCTAACTGACAAATACACTAGTGATGAGTGGTGTGAATTAATTATTAATTAATTCACTAATTATTAACTCATAAATCAACTAAAGAATACATCAGTTAACTCAGTGCATGGACAGTTCAGTGGAGACAAGTGTTAGAGGTGGGTTAAAGGGTGAGACTACTATCAGTTGTGACTATAGCTATGCATGACATTTGCACAATCATTGATTGAGATTGCCAATGAGGATTGTGCAGTATAGGCCAAAAGAATTCAAACTTTGATCTGATCTATTCTCAACTTGGATTGTGCAGTAGAGGCATGCAAACAGTGGAGGAGGTTTGAACCCGTGACTTGTTCAGATCTGAGCTAGTTTGTGTGTAGCATGTGGAGATAGTACTGAGTACTTGTGAGGAGTATTGTACTATGTATTGCTACATGTTCTCTATCATTATAATATACAGATAGTTGGGGGTTTTCAAATGTATGCTTTCCCCATTACATACTGTGTTGATATGTGTGATAGATGTTTCAATGCGCATGCGATTGTTTTTTTAATTCCGCAAATTGATGATCAATGGTAGAGGAGGTTATGTATTATGCATGCATTCCGCAAATAGTGTATAATCAGGATAATCTCTGTGAATAAGTGTTATATTATTCAAATTTCTACAGATCCTCTGTTGTGTCATCTGCATTTTCACTTTCATACTTATACAAATCAACAACATTGAAAATTGGAGATATTCCAATATCAAGGGGTAATTCAATTTCATATGCATTTGCAGAAATTTTCCTCAAGACTCTGCATGGTCCAATTTTCTTAAACTTTAGCTTATTATACTCCCTCTTTGGAAATCTTTATTTCCTCGGGTGTGCTAAAACCAAATCTCCAACCTCAGAATTAACTTCTCTTTTCTTCAAATCTGCTCTGCTCTTGTATTTTATGTTATTGTCCTGTAGTTATTGTTTTACTTGTTCATGTATTGCTTGAACTTCTATAGCAAAATCTTCTCCTTTAGCACCACTTCTTTCAGCTTTTCTAAAGTCTCTCAATTCAGACACTCCTCTTGGGTGCATTCCATAAATTATACGGAATGGACTATGCCCTATCTTCCGGTTAGGAGAATCATTATATGCATATTTTGCTTGTGCCAATACTTGATCCCACTGTTTTGGATGTTCACCTACAAGACTTCTAAGAAGATTACCTAAGCTTCTATTTACAACTTCAGTCTGTCCATTAGTCTGAGGATGATAAGAAAAATTGAAACTCAGTTTAGTTCCAAGCTTCTTCCATAATGTCCTCCAGAAATGTCCAACGAATCTGGTGTCTCTGTCTGAAACAATGCTCTTAGGTAACCCATGTAATCTTACAATCTCATTACAAAACAGATTAGCAATGTGAGTAGCATCACTGGTTTTATAACATGGAATAAAATGTGCCATTTTTGAAAATCTATCAATTACTAAATAAATTGAATCATTTCCTCTTTGATTTTTTGGTAAACTCAAAATAAAGTCCATACTTACCATATCCCAAGGCCTATCTGGAATAGGTAATGGAACATACAAACCTGTATTTTCACTCCTTCTCTTTGCATCGTGACAGACTTCACAATTTTTCACATACTTTTCCACTTCAGACCTCATCTTTGGCCAAAAATAAAACTGGTTCAACTGCTCATAAGTCTTGTATGCACCAAAATGCCCTCCAAGTCCTCCACTATGTTTCTCCTTGATCAAATTCTCCCTCATAGAACAACTTGGTATGCACAGTTGATTTCTTTTAAACAACAGTCCCTCTTGCAGGAAATAATCCAGCCACTTGCTTCTATCTAACAAAATAGGATTTCTACAAGCTTCAAATGCCTCTTTAAAATATAGATCTTTCTCATATAACTCTTTAAGAAAATCAAAACCCAACACTTGAATTTGACTTTCTTGAACAAAAATGCTTTTTCTACTTAAGGCATCTGCTACTTTGTTTGATTGACCAGTCATATGTTTTAACACAAAATTAAAACTTTGCAGCTATTCTACCCATTTTGCATGCTTCTAGTTAAGCTTTGGTTGTTGCATAATGCACTGTAATGCATGGTTATCTAAATACAGTATGAACTCCTTGGACATCAAGTAATGTCTCCACTTCTTCAAATACTGCACCACTGCATAAAACTCCATGTCATAAGAAGAATATTTCTTCTTTATCTCATTCAGCTTTTCACTAAAATAAGCTATAGGCCTATCCTCTTGACTCAAAACAGCTCCAATGGCTTCTCCGTTGGCATCACACTTCACTTGGAAAGGTTTATTAAAATTAGGCAAAATCAAAATAGGTTTCTCAATAATCTTTCTCTTCAACAGTTGGAATTTCTTTTCTGCTTCAGCAGTCCATTTAAATGGTTGGTTGTCCTTCTTTATTGTGTCAATAATTGAAGCATTAATCTTACTAAAATTCCTTATGAATTTCCTATAAAAACTAGCAAGATCGTGAAAAATTCTTACCTCAAAGACACTTTTTGGTGAAGGCCACTCCATGATAGCCTTGATCTTCTCTGGATCCATCTTTAACCCCTCAACAGAAACAAGAAAGCCTAAATACACCAACTCCTCCTTCATGAATGAACATTTCTTTAAATTTAACAATAACTTTTCTTGTTGTAGTCTCTGTAAGACATAATTCAGATGTCTCACATGTTCCTCCTAAGATCTACTGTAAACTAATATATCGTCCAGATATACTATTACAAATTTACTAATAAATTCCTTCAGAACTTCATTCATAAGCCTCACAAATGTACTAGGAGCATTTGATAACCCAAAATGCATTACCATCCATTCATACAATCCTTCATTGGTCTTAAAAGAAGTTTTCCACTCATCTCCCTCTCTAATTTTGATTTGATGATAACCACTTTTTAAATATAACTTCGTAAAATATCTAGCTCCACTCAAACAATCCATCAAATATTCAATTATAGGTAAAGGAAATATGTACCTGATTGTTATCTTATTGATTTCTCTTGAATCAATGCACATTCTCTAGCCTCCATCTTTCTTTGGGCTCAACACTGTTGGCACTGCACAAGGACTCAAACTCTCTCTAACCAGTCCCTTGTCTAATAGTTCTTGAACCTATTTCCTGATCTCTTCATTCTCTATGGGAGTCATCCCGTAAACTGCTTTATTAGGTAGATTTGCTCCTGGAATCAAATCTATGTGATCACTGATTTTTCTAATGGGTGGTAACTCATCAGGCAAATCATCTACAATGATATCATAATAGCAGTCCAACATCTCTTGAATTTCAATTGGTAAATCAGAAACTTTTTTGGAAGTAATTATTACCTTGGGTTTTCAAACCAACGCAAAACTTACCTTATCTTATTCCATCTGCTGCAAGTACTCCTTTCCACTCAGCAAAAGGGTCTTTGGATCAGGTTTCCTTGATGTATCATCTTCTTCTATTGGCATCAATGTATGATTGACACCATCTTTGCTAAATTTGTATGTGTTCTTCTTTCCATCATGCATAGCTCCTCTGTCATGCTGCCAAGGTCTACCCAACAATATATGACACACATCCATAGGCATCACATCGTACAGAATTTTGTCTCTGTATTTTCACAACTGCAACTCCACTTCACATTGTTCATTCACTACCAACTGATATCCCTTTTGAAGCCATGACACCTTGTAAGGTATTGGATGTTTCTTTGTTTTCAATTTCAAATTCTCCACCATTTCTGTGGAGACCAAATTATTCGTACTACCACTGTCTATTATCATCTGACAACACTTCCCTTGAACCTTACACACAATCCTGAACAAGGTTTTCCTTTGTGCTGGTTCAACAATTTCCTTAGTTGGTTTTAACAAAATTTTGTTAACTACCAAATATTCTCCTTTCTCTGGTACATTCTCTTTGCCTATTACCTTTGTTGCTTCCTCTTCAGTTTTTGAAACAATTGGATTCCTCTGATTCATTCCTATATTTTATGGGCACTCATAAGCTCCGTGTCCCAGCTTGTTACATCTGTAACATCTAACTTCACTTCCTCTACCTCTACCTCCTCTTCCTCTGGAAAATTTCCCTCTGCCACTTGCATCACCTCCTGTGGGTGCATGCTGACTTGAGATGTTGCTAGCTCCATCTCTAGGTGTTGTAGATCTTCCTCTACCACCTTGACTTCCCCTTCCTCGGAAAGTACCTCTATTTCTGGCAAACTACTTCCTCATGAGTTTTTCTTCAGCCTTCAGTACCATCTGATAAGCCTCTTCTACTGTTGTAGGAGACAACACACTTATCTCATCTTGGATGTCCATTCTAAGACCATTCACATATCTTGCAACCTTCTCATCTATATCTTGGATTTGTCCTTCTCATATACTCACTTTGTAGAATTCCTCTATGTATTCCTTTACTGTCATAGATCTTTGTCTACGATTCTGCATCTGTCTAAATAACGTTTGCTGATAATCACTTGGTAAAAACTTAATTTTCAATTTTGCCACCATCCTGTTCCAATTCTTAATTAGATCTTTGCCAAATCTTCTTCTTTTTGCCTGCACTCCATCCCACCAAAGTGTTGCATGTCCTTTCAATTTTGTGACAGCAAACTTCACCTTCTTTCCTTCTTCTGTTTCTTCATAATCGAAGAATTTCTCCATGTCATTTATCCAGTCTATCAATTCCTCAGGGCTTAAGCTTCCTGTATAGATTGAGACTTCAAGTCTAGGCTTGGATGTGGACCTCAATACTGACTTAAAGAATCTCATTTCAGGAGTTACATCTGCATGTTCCTCTTCTGTAGCTTTAGCTTCAAGTTCACTGACATCCCCAACATCTGCATCTCTTCCCATTTCCATTTCTTCCAATTTAGCTTGCATCTGTTGCATAGCTTCCCACACTTCAGCATTTATAGCTGGTCGTCCTCTTCTTCGACCACCACCTCTTCCTCCAACTCTGAAAGCCATGTTGTATTTCTTTTTCTGATCCTTGAGATTTTGTTCAATGTCAGTAGGCTACTCTGATACCACAAATGGTGGCATGGGTGCAGGTGTAATGGACAATCGTTCAAATCCAAAAACGATTTCTACAAGTTTAGGTGGAATTTCTTCTTGGATTTCCTTTGGAGTATCAGTCATCTACCTCCAAACTTGACTATTCTGCTAAATTATCATAACTACTTAATTTTAGCGAAATGATAAGTACTTTACAAGTCCTCTAAGCATTGCACATTGCAAATCAAATTTTCTTAAGGCCAAGGTTCATTCACTCATGAAAAATTGCGATGTGAAACTAATCGGCGATCCTCCATCGCTTGATCAAGCGCACTTGATCCAACGATCAATAGCGATATCGGTTGAGGCACTTGCATGAGGGTTAACCGTCCTTACGGAGCCGATAAGGAATATAAACCCTTGATCTATAAAAGTTTGGGTCCATTTTTGGAATTAAATTCCGAGCACTTGGTGACCTGATATTCATTGGATAATAGAGGCCATCAAATCCTACAGCTTGCAGTTCTTCAACTAACACATGGGTTAAAAACGTGCCTAACCCCTGTAGTTGACTGTGACTTAAAAGTTTGAAATTGAGATCGACGACTAGGAGTGAGTGCGGGGCTTCAACCACGATCAAGAAATTTGTACACTTCCAACCCCATAGTTGCTGATCACTTAGATCTTATACATGGCAAAAGAGAAATTAAACATGATCACACTAGATCATACAAAACACTAAATTTTCAGGCCAAATTGGAAATGCAATAATACACAGAGATACTTCAGAGGGATGCAACACCTCTGGGATTGACCAATTACACACAAAAATACACAGAGATATATTTTCTATAACTTAATCTTATATGACCAAAACAAGCCAAATCAGTCAAAATCCCCTTACAATCATTCAGAACTTACATAAATACCATTTCATCCTAACAATCAGATCCTTAAGCACTGGATCGAATCTGCCTAATCTTAAACAATATATAATCTGGTTGATATTCTCCTCGAGAATCTCAACCGAATCTAAACTACTTGAATTAATTACAAAATCATTGAATCCCTAAAATCCTAGCTCAAATCTCTCATATCCCGGTGTTTAAAATGGGCAACAGGTACGTGGTTATCCAAATGGATGGGCGCGTGGCTTATCACCACTGCCACTCGGCCTCGCACAAAGCTGGTCATTAGTTCACTTCAACTCAACTTCAATGTTGCATTAACGCAACCTGTCCCTCCTCTCTGGTCGGTTCATTTTCTTATCATGGCGCCCTTAGTTCGTTTCATTTGTGCTTCTCCTCTGCGCTTGAGTCACTCCTTTGCTGATGCAGAGATTTGCTCTCGAACCAGCCTAGGGAAACGTTGGGCTTTGGTTCGTTGGGTGGATTTCTAGCTGAGGTTACAAGTCTTTGTCTGCCATTTCTGCAAATTCAATAGATGCTCGTCATCTGCCCTCCCCTATGCCCATCTAAGTGCTAAAGCCAAGCCATTTTTAGTCCTTTTCGGCCTCCTCAGTATTGTAGCCCGCTCTGATTTTCCTGTTCTTCCCACTATGCCCAGACTTCGCCAGAGAATGAATTGCAGGAGGGGAAGGTCCTGAGGGCAAGTTGTCCACCAGGCCTCCTCCTCCATAATGGATTCCTTGACTTTTTGCCCTGACTTCTACTCAGACCGATATCTTGCTACTAGAAGTGGTCGTGGATGGGGTAGAGGGCAGCTCAATTCAGCAGCGTGTTCTCTCAATTCTCCCATTAACATTACTCGGCTCCAGTTCCCCTGTAATCATGGCAATTTCTCATTCATTGCCTCTGTCACCATTGAGCTTAGCGAGGTTACTCCTTGCCAGGTAGTTTTTTCCCCTAGGGTGACTATGGAAACGAAGGCGGAAGACAGGCATGGTACCACTTAGATGGATTACAAGTAGAGTAAGGCTCCGGGTCAGAGAAAGTGCATGGAAAATCGGGTCATGGACGATCAGGCTGGTCTGAGTGTCCTTACCGGCGGCGGTTCTGCAAGCAAAGAGGGCCATCCCTCTAAGGACGAAGACGACTACGAATATGGGTGTCGTATCATTGAAGAGAAAACCTCCACCTCTCATGAAGTATAAGCAGGTCTGTGCTCAATGGTTTTTTGATTCATTGTGTGCTCGAGGGTGCTCATTTTTCACCTATTATACCGTCATGATATGCTTACCAGTTCTCAAGCTCAGTCCCATGATTCAAAGTCTAATTGTCGGTTTCCCCTGCGCAGGCGGCACTCTTTCAGTCTGGGTTTTTGGTCTCGATTGAAGTCTAACCTCGCTTTTGTTCTAGGCAGGGTTTCTTTGTTTACTGGCCTGGGTCCAGTTATCTTGGTATGGTTGCTGAATTACCTCTGTTCAATTTTTAGTTTCAAGCACGATAATGGGGGTTTTATGTTTCTTTGTATTAGTCATGGTTATGTTACTAGCAGTCCTTCAGGTCGATCCTCTGCAGGTCTTTTTGGACAATGTTCAACTATGCTATGTAAGCATGCCGCATCTCTGGGCTAGTTTTCTCGAGGCAATGGCCTCTATGTAAAAGTATTTTGTATCAATAATAGGAGTAGACAAATTCAGAGATAAAAAAAATCCTAGCTCAAATCCTATCTAGAAAACTTGTAAATTGACAGCTAAAGGATCCCACTCCTTTCCTTGTAAACTTTTTTTATATTTTTGGAATAAATTCGAAGCCTTTTGCCTTCAAGCCTCATGCTCCTGCATCACATTGTGGGTTTCCTTCGACGTATCTGGGTTCCAGCACCACTGTTAGCATCTCGTGATTCACCTCAAATAATATAAGTTCAAGGCTTATTCCTCTTTGCTCCAAACCAAACAAACTACAAACTTATTCTCCCTTTACAAGCGCAAACTAGAAGGATAAGGCTATCAAGAATTTGCCTATTATTCAATCCCTTCCATTAGCTAGTTGAGGTTGTAATAGGAGAAGTTTATATATCTTGAGAGAGGGGACATGGATCCTATCATGATGGGAGAGGTCTCATCCCTTTTGGTTTGTTCCATTTTAATTGGGGAATGAAGCCCAAATAGTCTCTCTTAGCTCTATCTTGACTAAAAATTTACCAGACTTTCATTCATGAAGCTTCTAGACCTGGAAGCTTCAACTCCATTTTTAAAAAACTTTCCAAAAGAGGTTCAGTATAGGTAATGGATGGATACAAGTGTTGATCGATGCTAGCATGAGTTTTAAACTCTACAAATCGGTGCGGGGAAGAAATTGAGGGATAGCATCGGCCTTTAAAATTGAGTTTGAAGGAATATTCTCTAGAAATTGTTGAAGAGGGAAATGTTCTGTAGATGAAGAGTGATGTAAAGACATGTTCTTCATGATAGGAAAACACATAAGGTCAATGAGCTCCTCTAGGATTGAGGAATGGGGAGTACAGGGACAGTGACAAAATGTTGTGTAACAAATGCCCCCTAAAGCATGAAGGTTGAACAAGAGTGAAGGGTGAAATTCTTTTACGAGTAGATGCATGGAACCAGAAACTGTCATCAGGAAACCTGCAAGCAAGCATAGATACATATACATCACTAAAATCTCTGATAAAAGATACATGAATCGTGGTATGGATGCAGCCATCCAGAAAAAGATCATGTAAATGGATCCAAGGTATGGGCGCAACCATCCAGTAAGAAGGATCATATCTAACCCAAGGTATGGTCGCAGTCATCCAATAATGATAAGGATCACATATAACAAACTCATGGTATGGTCATAGCCATCCATATGAAAGGGACATGCGTATAAGCATGATCATGTCACATCGCCTCACAACTTGGACTTTCGTAATCTGAGCCCAGGGTCTTGAACTCCAACACGACCCGATCAAAGTACAAATTCTAACATGTTAATAGATGTGTCGAAGTCGAACACGCTAGAAAGTCACTTGAATACTGGTCAATGATGTGAACCGTTAACAAGTGCGAGAGAACCACTAATAATGACAATAGATCTCAAGTTACCAGCAGCACAATTCACGGAGTGTGAATAAGGAACTGAAGTCGAACACCCATGAAGTCACTCGATCGAAAGCCAATGATGAGAACTTGTTGTCGAGTGTGAAGAACTTGCCATTATGGCATGCAAGTTCTAAGGTACTAGAAGGGAGTCCCTTGGCCAACTTCCTAGATAATGAGCTGAAGTTGACAAGAAGTGACCTTGTTGAAGGAGGGCTATGATGTGTCCCACATCATCGATGTGAGACAAGGAGATGAAATGATTATGGATGATACAGAGAATCGGGAATGAGTGTAAACTGCAGAAGGATTAACTCTTGAACATATCGGCGGCACAACTTCGGATTTTAGTATCTCTTTGGATCCATAGGATCGAAGGTCATGATGACATGGAAAAGATCAAATGGAAAGGCAAAAGTGGATTAACCAAACCCAGGAAGGTCAATGATTAAGTGAGGATATCCCAACCCGACACAAAGCAAAAGAGTGTCATGTTCAAGAGTGACAAGCTGCCAACACAACTGGTAAAAATTTTCCATTTCCCCCCACCATTCCTGGCAGGTACCCTAATTATTTTTTATCACAAGCTTGAAGGGGATAGAATATGCTTGTAATATAAGTCCATCCTTCAGATGGATCCGACCTAGTAAGATTAACGAGCCCTAGGAAGGAGAAGCTCATGTCTGTCACGGTGACGAATCCAATGTCGTTAAATTTTAACGAGTTCGACAAAGGAAAAACTCAGTATCTTTTTCATGTTTAGAGAGTTTGAAAAAGACCCGGAAAAGAAAACTCCAAAAGGTCCCTTTTTGTAAAGTTGTCTCTCGATCCTGAAAAGGTAGAAAACAATACTTGAGAGAACCTCTTGGCCATGTCAACCAAGAAGTACCTTTTTTGTAAATAGTTTATCCCAACCTGAAAAATGGGTAAACATATACTGGGTAAACGACGTTTCAGAACTGTTTACAAGGTCAAAACGACAAGAGCTTGGCAATATTTTCGTGTTTTGAGAGTCGGAAAAGAACTTAGAGCAGACTCCCTGTTTTTATTTACTTTAACGAGTCAAAAAGGGGAAAATACTCGTCAATCTTTTCATTTCCATTTTTTACGAGTCAGGAAAACAACTCAAGTACGACTCCAGTTTTGCATCATCACTGGCAAACCATCATCTTTCGTTGCACAAAGAAGCAAACACATTATCCATTTCTAAGGAAAAATGGCGAAAAATACTTTTAAAACCCTAAAACGCAATCAAAATCTTATAAAAAGGGGAAAAATGTAAAACATTTTACCATTTACCTTTTTACCTCATTAGAGCAAATTTTTACCCACTTTTTCCCTAGATCTTCAGGAGTGGATTGTTGAGGATCTAGGAAGCCAATCGTCGAACCATCCGTTGCAGGTGAGAGTCGTGGCCCTATTCTTCGCATTGATACATGTTTTTAAGCATTTAACTGTCTTTGCAGGGATATTAAAGGGATTTTTGCAACAAAAAAATTGTAGACTATCGTCGCAGGATCCGGGCACGGGATCCTGCCAATCTTCAGCTTTTAACATGAGGTCATGGGTTATCGGCACCTCTATTTTAAAAACAGTTGAGCCAGCGCAGAGAACCAAAATTTTTCGATTTTTGCCAAAATTCAATGCTTCAAACCAGAATTTTCCCTTTCAAGGACTGATGTTGAGTTAAATGTGGGGTGTTTGTAGGAAAATCAAGGCAAGAAAATGGTGATTGAGTGGAAAGAATGTGAACGTGAAAGAATATACCAAATGGCCTTGGAATATCCAGACTATCTTGACGCATTGAGGAACTGTGGGCTCCTCAAGTTCTTTCTGACACTAGGCCTACGTGCTCAACCTGAACTACTGCAGTACCTGATCAGTCTATGGGATATCAGATAGGAGGTATTTGTGATTCATGATCGAGAGCTGGAGTTAGAGACTTCAGATATTTATTCCATTACTAGACTGTCTCACAGAGGGGAACTAATCCAATTGTATGGAAGCAAGTCTATTGGGGCAAGCGTAAACACGCTGATTTCCCAACATTGCCTAGGAGCTCAGAAATATTCAAGTGGCAAGATCGATATTATGACAATAGATGATCTTCTATTAAAGGTGGTACTTTTGACCATCAACCGAGTAGATGGGGCTCAAGCACCACATGAGTCCAACAAATCTCTCTTCCAATATGTTGTGGATTGTATGGCGCCCACTATTTTCACCTGGGTGGAAGCAATGAAAGTAAACATGAAGTGAAAATTATCCAAAGGCAATGCAGGGAATTTGAGTCAATTTGGATATGGATTTGTCCTATTATCCTTCTTCTTGGAATGAATCCCACTGTTCCATTATCACATGGTGGAGGTGAGCCTTCTGGTACCATGAGATCCAAGGATGGTTCGATGGAGTGAGCTGATGCCCAAATCTAGAAGGGGCCAACAAATGTCTTACAAGCTCGCCTTCTTTGTGTGGCTTAGAGACAGCTCATCATCATGGAGGATTGGTCATACAATGACTTCTGCGGTGATCTCAACATGTCACTCCCAGAGGGAGAGGACTTCGATGATGGAGGTGAGCAAAAAAAAAATTGTTTTTTGTTTTTTATTGTTTTTTAATATATGTATTCATGACACCTTGACTTTGTAATTGCAGACGTTGGACCAGAGAGACCAGCAGGGATGTCCCCAATAGCAAGACGCGTGGCTCGGTAATTCGAGGTCACTCCTTAATAGGAAGGAGTTGACAACGAAGAGTAGATCGCTCAAAATCTAGATAAAATGACGAGAGGGATTCCAGAGTATGCACGGATCGAGGACATTCCTCTTCGTTATCTGCAACACATGGTGGGAGTGTCGAATCAAATCCGTCGATTACTGACTCATGTAGTGTGAGCAGTAACATGCTATCACGAGCATCACACAGAGTAGTCTGTAGTTAGCATTTACAGTTTTGAAGCTTGCGAGCCACAGATGTACTTGGAACACATATATTATTTTTGGATTTTGATGTATTATTCTCAAACATTATCGACATATATATGTTATATTTCTTGTTTACTATGATACAATGTTTTTCACATATTGTGTAAATGTTTGTCTAAAACATAATTAACCAATGCATCTGTTAATGTATTCATATGCCTAGGAATGTGATGATATGTAATATAATAAAAAATTATTTCCAAGAGACGAATATGCAAATACATTCTCAATAATTGAGTGTTTCTGATAGAATATTGCCCATTGAGCTGAAGAACAACAAGTTGTGAATCAAGGTTTACAACCATTTCCCGAATGTCAAGAGCAATAGCTTCTGAAAAGAGTTCGAGAACTGCACTATATTCAACAATTTATTAGTTGTTGGACCCACACAAATACCTTGAAGATCAATCAACTCACCATGAGGGTCATAAATATCCCATGCTGCGGATGATAAATTCTGAGTACTATGGCGAGCACCATCAGCGAAATCAACATAAGGAGTCACAAACATTTGCAAAGCAAGTGAAGACATAATAAGCAAGAAAGTTGCTTGAAAAAAACACACCAAACCAAACTGCACAAAAATGAATAACACACTTATGTACATAAGTAACCATGTGAGATGACTCGTTCATAATACTTTTTAAGGTACAACCCATTACGGGGCTTGTCCAAATGGTTACGCTCATAATCAATTAGCTCATAGGCCCCTTTTGTAGTACACGTTTGACAATATAGGGCCCATGCCACATGGGTTCAAATTTTTGTGCCCCTAGCTTATCGTTAGGTTGGTCATATAGCAAGACCAAATCACTTTCAGAAAAAGCACGAGGAGAGACTGACTGATCAAAATGGGATTTAACTCGCTTTTTTATGTGCTTCAATAACTATAGCAGCGAGACAACACGTTTCATCCAGTCGTTACAAGTATAGGAGATGCTCCTCTTGAGGCGAGGTATCAAGGAGTAATTCAACAACCAATTTGAGTGAGGGAATTTCACATTCAATCGGTACGGTAGCTTCCAGGCCATACACTAGCTGAAAAGGGGTGAATCTAGTTGCATCTTTAGTCGAGGTTCGGCATGCCTACAGAGCTGAAAAAAGCATGAGATGCCAATTGGATTTGTGGATCCTAATGGTGTGCTAAAGCATAGTAACTAAAACTTTGTTTACCACTTCAACTTGGCAGTTGGCCTAAGGGTAATAAGGAGTTGAGCCATCATGATGTAATGCCAATTTAGAAGTTAGCTCATCCATTAGATAATCATGAAAATGGGAGCCATGGTCAGTTACAATGGCTTGAGGCACTCCAAACCTAGAAATAACATGATTGAAGAGAAATCGTGTTGTTTTTTTATCGTCAACTGAAAATGTAGGCATCGCTTTGGCCCATTTGGTGAAGTAATATACGAAAAAGATAATATAACCATGCCCCCAGGCCAAATGAGGATTACATGTCATAAAATCAATGCCCCATTTGGCAAAGGGACCAACAGTAGTAACGGGGTGAAGGTGAGCAGGTGAGGCATGCATTTTCCGATGATAAATCTGGCACTCGTGGCATTTGCGGACAACAAGAATGCAATCTTTAAAGATGGAGGGCTAGAAATGGCTAGCGCGGAGGATCTTTTGTGAACTGGCATAGCCAGAAAAATGACCACCACATGTGATAGAATGGTATTCATTTAAGACTCTTTCAGCCTCATCGAGAGTTAAACATGGGAAAATAATCGAATCAACACCAATGCAGTATAATGTATCCCTAATGATGTGGTAAGGTTGAGATTGATGCCGAATGCGCCAACGATCATCCTTGGACAATGCAAACCAGAAGGTAGAAGTTTGGAGATACACGATGATATCACCATAGCAAGGATCGAGAGTGCTACTCAGAAAGAGAGTCTCATCAGGGAGCTACTCATCAACACCAGTAGGTAGAGAAGCAGAGGGGAAAGAGCAAATCAACTCAGCAAATACAAGTGATTTCTTCGATTTGGCAATAGTGAATACCAAATCAAATCCCTGGAGGATGAAAATTCACTTGGAATATTTGCCCCCAAGTAACTGATGAGTCAGAATATAAGTCATGGGGTTGCAATCGGAAATCACAGTTGTAGTGTGGAGGAGAATATAATGCCAAAAGCATTAAATAACCTGAACAACAACCAAAGCCAATTTCTCAACATGAGCATAACGAGTCTCAATATCGAGGAGATTGCGGATAAGGTAATAAATGACATGTTCATGAACTTCGTCGTCATCTTGCACCAGTACAATAACAATAGTGCTAGAAGTTGCAGCTAGATAGAGGAAATAATCACAATGATAGTTTGGGGGGTGAAATAAAGGAGCATTAATGAGGACAACTTTCAAGTAATCAAAAGAATTTTGGGCAGTCTCATCCCAAAGATATGGAGTTCCTTGCTTAAGTAATCAGGTGAACCCTATAGCTAGCTCAACATAGTTAGGCACAAAATGTCGAAGGAAATTCGCTTTCCCTTGCAGACTTTGTAATTGATGCAACGAAGAGGGAGGGGGTAGATTAACAATAGCCTCAAGTTTAAGAGGATCAAGACGAATACCATCCTTTGAAACAATAAAACCAAGAAGTCATCAAGACTCAACGCAGAAGACACACTTATGTGAGTTAAGCCGAATATTATAGTGTCTACAACAAAGAAAGATTTGTCAAAGATGATCGGGATGGTCATGGTGCTTAAGTGAATGAGCAGGAAGATCATCCAGATAAGGATGAACGATGTAATGTCATGAAAAGCATAAGACATCGCTCGTTGGAAAGTAGCCCCAACATTCTTAAGGCCAAAAGGGAGATTTTTATATGTAAAAGTCCCCCATGGACAGACAAAGGCAGTCTTGTGTTGATCATCGATGAAATGTTTATCTGGTTATAACAGGAAAAACAGTCCATAGAAGAGAAAATCTCACTCCTAGCACATTCATCTATAATCTGGTCTATAAAAAGAGTGGGATAATTGTTTTTCGGACAGGCATGATTAATATCACAGTAATCAACACAGACGTGAATGGTGCTTTGTTTCTTCATCACTGGTACGATGTTTGACACCTAATCTGTCAGAGGTATAGGATAAATAAAACCATCTTTAAGAAGTTTTTCAACCTCTGCCTTAATGGCAGCTACTTTTCTAGGGTGCACAAGATCAAGCCGTCGATGAATGGGCTTCACGTTAGGATAAGTTGGAATTTCGTGCATGACTATACTTGGGTCAATGCCGTGCATTTCTTCATACGACCATGCAAAAACATCTCGAAACTCTTGAAAAAGGCAAGTATAAAGCTTAATCTCATCAAGAGAACAAGTTACCCCAATATGAACGTGTTCAACGATACCACATTTAACAAAAATGTCAATAGGCATTGTTTGACTAATATTACCCATGTTCCCTTCCAACTAGACTTCATGGGTCATGATGGGCGTCTGGAGTGGTTGAGTCGGAAAACGAGAAGAGAACTTCTCAAGACAGGTAGACATGACTTCCGTGCCAGGTAAGAAAGATGAACAATGATGAGTATCATTCCAAGGTGCTTCCTCAAGAGACATAATTTCCATGATACTTTCATCAGTAGGAAACATCTCAATTAAGGAATTGGAAGAATCTGAAGAACCAAGCCAAGGGGATTGAGAATACATTTCAAGAGATGTGATCAAAGCAGTGTGAACAGTAGATACCAAAGCTGAAGCCGAAACAATCTCCACGTAATTAATCTCAACGGGGCTTAACGACATGACATCACCCCATGAAGAAACATGATCAGGAGGGGGAATGACCCAAGGATCAGACTTAACCAAGATCATGTTGATCAAGGCAACATTCAGAGGTGGGAGAGGAAAAATACCCATTAAGGTGGGATCTTTGAAAAGACCAGTCCCCACACTCTCATATGGAACACTGGTATGCTTCATGTAAGGAACATTTCCCTTTGAGGAGGAAGAGGCAAAGAAAAACAATTGGTCGACCTTGATGATCTTCCCTTGATGAGGAAAACAAAGCATGCAGAAAAGAGAGAAGGCTACACAATGCATAGCATGGGTCCAACTCCAACCGAGTAGAAGATTATAGTTAAGATTTGCATCAACAATCTCTACTTCAACATTAACTATCTTACCTTCCAAGGTAATGGCAAGATTAGGAAGGACACCGAATGGTCGAGATTTGTGTCCATTAAAGGCTTCCAACGTGTTAGGCGATTAGTTCAGGGTAGAAGAACAGATTGCCTTCCAACAAGACACAAACATGATGCAGGTGAAAGTACTTTCATCAATGACAGTCCAGTGAACCATCTTTTCATTAATTATCACCTTAATGAGAAAGGCAATATGATGAGGTAAGCGTGGAACATGGTTTTCCAGATCAAAGCAAACGAGGTTGGAATTAGATGGATCAACACCTCCAATGGTTGACATTAATGCTTTCTGCTAAGAGGGACAACTTTAAAGAACCTCGAGGGCAAACATGGCTAATGGCACTAGAGCTAAATCCTCAACAATGTTGTAGTGTTGAGCGGCTCGAGCGTTTGGATTATATGAGGACTTTCACAGCACACCTTGAGAGGGTGGTCAGATAGCGGAATCAAGACTAGGTTGCTTTATATGGAGAGGATCAAAGGTGGATGAGATAAAGGAGGAAGGGTTACTTTCATACTCTTTCCCTACCGTTAGAGGAGGGGTTTAATAATCTTTAGATCTGGTAGCCACATTTATAGGTGTAGTCATCATAAACACTTGGGAACCTATGGGAGCGGAAGACTGAGGCTAGTCTACCATTTGGGTTTGTTGGGATGAAAAGGGTTCTTTGAAGACAACCGAGTCCCTTTTAGTAAGCGACTAACTTCAGATCATCAAGGAAAATGCTTAGTGTAATGATCCTCCTCACAGATGAGGCAAGGATACTTCGGTTTTCTTTGAGAAGCATCGTGAGCAGAAGATTTAGAAGGGCCCTGTTTCAGGGCATTGGTTTTGGCCTTGCCTTTTCCCTTCTTTTTACCCTTAGAGGTTTTGTTTGCTGCGATAGACTGGATACCATGAACCTCAGAAGTCTTACTAGGACCAGATGAATTTCTAGAGGGATCATTGGAACCAATGTTCGAGACCGATTTTTGTTTTGAAGAAGATTTCATGGGAGTCTGAGACACAGAACAAATCACTCCATCAATAGGTGGCGTGTCTGAAGACTTTGATGATGTTAGATCTGATGATGGTCTTGGAGCATCAGGTAACATCTCATATAATGTGCCAGATTATGAATATACAAGGTCTAAATATTGGGCACGAGTGATGGCTTTCTCCTCAGCAACACACCCACCCATAGTTATGTCCTTAGCAATTTGGCCGAAGAATGATTTTGTGAACCATTATGTCAGCAACTCATCCGCAAATCTCAAACTTGATGAGGCAATGTCAACGTCTCCATTCGTGGATGGTGATCAGAGATATGGGTAGCGGTGTCTTGCTTAAGTGATGTAAGCATATAGGTGCCAGTTTCATAGCGAATTGGTAGCTGGAAATGAGTGAGGAAAGCCATAGCGAGAGATTTGAAGTCACCATAGGTACCTCGAGGTAATTTGATGTACCACTTTGCTGCAACCCCTGTGAGAGTTCTTTGAAAAAGTCGGAGATGGATGGAATCATCGATGTACAAATTGGAGGAGCACCAAAGGTGATATGTAATCATGTGGGCTTGTGGACCCTCCTTTGCTTTCCCCTCAAATTTTGGGCAATTGCTCAGAACCTTTGTTGGGACTGGAAGCCAATAAGGCAAATGAAATATAGGATCATTGGTGAGCCACGAAACATCTGGCAGTTCCAGCATGGCCAAGACAGGAAATTACGTGTTAAAAGGCATGTGGGGTCTTTGAGTAGACCCAAACTATGGAACCCATCCTTGTTGGTAAGGATTTTGGCCCCACAATGGAGGATTTTGTCCATATGGAATCTGATTTTTCCCCCACTGAAGGTTACCTTGCTCGTAGGGAGGATTTGGTCTTGGGTAGATTTGATATTGTCCTGCCATAGGTCATTGATGGGCATATGGGTTAAAAGGTTGTTGAACCTGTTGACCTTGGACGTAAGGATTTTGAACCTGCTGACCCTGGACATAACGATTTTGAACCTGCTGCTACAGGGGTTGACCATGACCTTGCAAAGGTTGACCTTGGCCTTGAATGGGTTGACCTTGTTGATATGCATATACTGCCTGCTACTGCAAAGGTTGACCTTGTTGATATGCATATACTGTCTGCTACTGCAAAGGTTGACCTTGTGGCTGCTGTAAAGGTTGGCTTTGCTGCTGCAAAGGCTGACCTTGTGGCTACAAAGGTTTCCCCTGTTGTTGTAAAGTCTGGCCTTACAAGGACAAAGGTTGAGAGTTCTGTTGCACAAATTGAGTTTGCGGTTGCAAAGGTTGTTGCGGCTGTTGCAAAGGTTTCCCTTGCAGTTGTAGTTGTTGTCCTTGCTGCTGCAATGCTTGCCCTTGCTGCAGTAAAGGTTTCCCTTTCTATTGCAAAGGTGGTCCTTGTGGCTGCAAAGGTTGCCCTTACTGCTGCAAGGGTTGCTAGATAATTCCTGGGGTTATACCCAAAAGGTATTGAATCTAGCCATATCCACCAGGCATAGCGGGTTGACCAGGTTGAACATAAGGTCTAACTTGAGGAATTTAAGGCTAAGTAACCAAGGCTTGTGAACCATATGGAACATAAGTCGGTTGGAATGGAACCTGGGCCATGTATGGATGCTGGTATTGGACGTTCCCTGACCCAGATGGACCTACAAGGTTAGGAATAACATCGTAAAAAGGTTGATTCATTCCAACCATTTGAGTTTGTAATCCACTCACATTGGTTTGGCCTCACATAAGAGGAATATTCAAATCTTTACCCCTAGGTGGTGGCACATACTGTCCACTCACTAGAGGGGTAAAAGGACTTACCGAGACCTGACTTGATACAGTTGGTTGGATCGGGAGAGTTGGTCGAAACAATGAAGCAGGTTGAGATGGAATGGTAGGTTGAACTAGAATTGAAGTGACTACAGTTTGCATAATCGAACGAGAGGTGGTGTTCAAGATGAACGGACTTGACGTGGGCATAGCGTTGGAAGACTAGATGGGATTCTGATACAATGACGAGGCACTAGGAGTGCCCGAAGCCAACTGAGCTATAGTGGTGTAGCCATGCAGCAACTTAGGTCCACTAGTTTGAGAATAGGCGTTAGACGGGATGTTTCCTATATAAGGAAAGCCTTCTGAGGGGAACTCATATCCCTGCTTATCATCTATGTGAGGAGTATGAGTAGCAGAAACTTCTGAATGACTCGGAGAGGAGACTGAGATTTCGCCTTCTGACTCCATAGAAAACAACTGGTGATGAAGAGCCAAAGATGAACGATGAGACAACTCCAAAGGAACACCAGACTGATCATATGGACATTAAGGATGTTGAGGAGATATCACAAAAGGGTTTGGTGGATAAGCAACTAGTCTTTGCGGAATTTCAAGAGTCTACGGACTCTCGGGAGTCTAGATAGGATTATCAGAGGATTCTAGGCCAGATTCATAAGGTGACCCAGTATCTGATGGAGGCGAACAGAATGGCAAAGGTTGAATACTCAAAACAATCCCAAGTTCAACACCTTGATCCTCAAGCGATAACATAAGTTCAAGGAAAGCTTCTTTGGATGGCCTTCAAGATGGAGGAGAGGAAGGGGAACAAGGCAAACTTGATGGTTCAACCACGATGAATTTCTCTCAAACAAAAAGAGAAGAGGTATTAATTTCAAGGATTCTTTAAAATATATTAAGGATATACTCACAATGTGGTCCAGAATAAAACTATCAGGAATGTGATGTGATCATAGGCAAAAAAAAAAAATTAAGACGTTGAAACAGACTGATGCCTTTTCATGTTTGAAGAGTCGAGAACAAGGCAAAGATGACTCTAGTAACTTTTGGTTTGAACGAGCTTGAAAGGATAAGTGCTCGATGATCTTTTAAATTTAAAGAGTCAAAAATACCAAAATGTCTACTCAGGATAATCTAGGCAAAAGGGATTACCAGGTAACCGTGAACTGTAGAATACCTCTCGATGAACCGAAAAGTATGAGCAGGCAATCTCCTTGAATGTTGTGTTTGATATATCATGTTTACAAGGTGGCATACTCAACTTCCTATGGATAAAGGATTGCGAACCTAGTGGGGTCTCCCTTTATGTACAGGACGGTACAGGGAGCACAAGTTCATACTAGCGTTGTCTAATGCCAAAGCGAATGACAACTTCTAGGTTTAAAGATGCCAGAACATGTCTCTAGCCTATACCTCTAAATGTACGCATTTAGTTTCAAATGAGCCTTGGGTTAATTGAAAATATTTTAAAGGTTTATCTTGAAATTAAGTCTCAGTTTTTAGGTCTTATCGATGTCACCTGAAAAACTCTTTTGTGCAGTTATATGAGACAAAACCCTTTCAATTCCATGAATGCTTACACTAATCGAGAGAAGAGAAAACAATCAATGCAACAAACAAGCAACTGAAAGTAAGATGACTCTTCACTACTTCGCTTTTCGAAACAAAATAATGAAAATTCTTTCTACTTCCTACTCTTCCTGTCAAATGCACTTCAACTAGTCCTTTTAACAGTAAAACAAGTTCATTTCATTTCAACTGCTCATGATGATATAATTCTAGCTTTCAATGATGCTACTTAATGCAACATATCAATTAAACAAACTATAATGATGTATTTTCTTCAGTGGAATGCTAGAATGAATCTTTCACATAAACATTTCAAAGAAAATTTTCAAACAACTGAACATCAATCATATGCAAAGCAAGATAAAAAGAACTCATTTCAAACCAAATATGCAGAGATTCAATCGAAACAAACTGAGCAATGTAATCTATGCTTATAAAATAGACGTTCAACAAGAGAAGAGCAAATGAAACTTTTTTCACTCGTTCAATTGAAAATAGAGCAATATAGATGTAAGGACTAAAACATGAAACGCACGAAGCAACAAATTGGCAACTTGATTTGATGAGCATATAAGCAAATGAATGGACAATGACCTAGATGCCCTAGGAACACAAACCATCCAAAAACTCAAAAAATCAAGTAATGAAATCTCAAACAAATCAAGCTAACAAAGCCTTCTAGCCAGGGAGAATAAAGGCAAACAAACCAAGAAACATAATCTTTGAGGACAAGACACACTCGCAATGATTTAAGAGAAACCTTGATTTTAACCTACATGAATTGGCGCGACTGTCTAACTAGCAACCAACGCCATAAGGGGCTGTGGCGCGACTGTTCAAGAGGAACTCGCACTGGTTGGTGCTACTATTAGCAAAATAACAACATTGATCGAGGGATTCAAAGAAAAACAAAAAACAAAAAATCTACAAACCAAAACTAGACCTGTCACTCTAAATTCAAGAATCAAGCATAGATTACAAAAGAGAAAGAGTGATATGACAAAATTTGTCACAAATCATGAAATGAAAAACAATCCAAAGAGAGGGATAGCTCCCCAGTGGAGTCGCCAAAGCGTGGAGTAGGAAGATTCTCTTTGCGGAAAGCAACAATCCCTCTAGCCTAGGGGAGAGGGTCTAGCCACAAACAAGAAAATTTGACATAAGTTCCCTTAGATTGAGAATGGATAAGATCCTACCTCTTGTATCCCTTATCCTTGTTTGATGAAGTCCTTGTGTCTTTGCTCCAGCGATCAGCTCCTTAATGTCAATCAAGCACCTGAAACAAATAGAAAAGAAACCAAAGCACATATGATAGCATACAATAGATTCAATCTACTTAAGAGGCTAAGGAGTCTTGAGCTACCAAATACCATATGTGATTGATATAGGAAACAAAATATCAGTTGTATTATTATGACAAAAAGGAAAGTACAACCTTCGTCTTAGCATTGCAGGTTTCCTTTGACGTGTCCGGGTTCTAACACCACTATAAGCATCTCATGATTCACCTTAAACAATAGAAGTTCAAGGCTTCTTCCTCTTTTCTCCAAACCAAACAAACTACAAACTTATTCTCCCTTTACAAGTGCAAAATAGGAGGCTAAGGCTATCAAGGTTTTGCAGATAATTAAAGCCCTTCAATTAGCTAGCTGAGGTTGGAATAGGAGAAGTTTATATAGCTTGAGAGAGGGGACATGGATCCTCTTATTATGGGAGAGGTCTCATCCATTTTTTTTTTCATTTTAATAAGGGAAAGGATCCCAAACAATCTCTCTTGGCTCTATCTCGACTAACCATTTACCAGACTTTTGTTCACGAAGCTTCTAGACCTGGAAGCTTCGACTCCATTTTTAAAAAACTTTCCAAAAGAGGGTCGCGTGGGTAATGGATGGATACAAGCATTGATCGACGCTAGGCTCAGTTTTAAACTCTATAAATCAGCACGGGGAAGAAACTAAGGGATATCGTCGACCTTTAAAACTGAGTTTGAAGGAATATTATCTAGAAATGATGTAAGAGGGAAATGTTCTGTAGATGAAGGGTGATGTAAAGACATGTTCTTTGTGATAGGAAAACACATGAGTTTCACTATAGAGGTCCTCCAGGATCGAGGAACGAGGAGTATAGGGACAATGACAAAATGTTGTGTAATAATAGTAATGCAACTGCCTTGTAGTTTGATGAAATAGTCTCATCCTTACTGACAGAGGAGATGAGACGGAAAAATATGGAGAGCCAAAATGGTGATGCCTTATCTGTGCGAGGATGGTCTCATAATAGAAACAAAAATAAGTCCTCAAGTGGGAGATCTAAATCTAGAGAGAGATCTAAATCTCCAGGAAAACCTGTAAAGGTGTGTTGGAAATGTGGAAAGGAAGGGGACTACAAAAAGGATTGTAAATCTAAAGCTCCTAAGAAAGGAAAGGGATCTGATGATGCTCCTTCTGCAGAGGTGAAAACCACCTTAGATGAAGGTGGGGATGTGTACTTGGCTTCTTCTTCAAGTACACATGTAGATCATGAGGCATGGTTGATTGTTTCAGGTGCATCCTTTCACTTCACACTCCACAGAGAGTGGTTCTATGAGTATGAGAAATATGATGGTGGTGATGTCTTCTTAGGGGATGAGAGGAAGGCTAGAATCATTTATCGTGAAAAAGTCAAGTTGAAGTTGCAATTTGGAAGGATTAGAACACTTTTGGGTGTTTTTCTATTCCTGCATTAGCCAGAAATATGATTTCTATAAGCAAGCTAGATGATGCAGGTGTAAAAACAGTGTTCGAGAAAGATACTTGCAAGATGGTTCGAGGAGCATTGGTATTGATGCAGGGAGTTCAAATTGGAACTCTATACAAGCTGCAAGGTAGCATTGTTATTGATGGGTGCAATAGCATGGTTCCTGAAGTGGAGTAGAAAACTAGTGCTCTTTGGAGAAAAGACCATGCTATGGCATCAAAGGCTTGGAAATATTGGAGAGAAGGGCCTTCAAATACTTCATGGTAAATGTATGGTAAAAGGTATGTCTAATAGCTCTCTGGATTTTGATTTCTGTGAAAATTGTGTATATGGGAAGCAAAATCGAGTGAGTTTCCCCTCTAGTGGTAAGAGGGTGAAACAAATATTAGAGCTTGTGCATAGTGATGTGTTTGGACCTATTTCAGTTCCATCACTGGGTAAGTATGTGTACTATGTATCATTTATAGATGACTTCTAAAGGAATACGTGGATATATTTCCTCAACAAGAAATCTGAAGTCTTTGACAGGTTTAAAGAATTTAAGGCTCTGGTGGACAACTAGACATAGAAGAAGATAAAGGTGCAAGGAAAAATAACAATGGAGAGTTTTGCAAGAAGGAATTTGAAGAGTTCTGTAAGAAGTGTGGTATAGCACAAGAGAAGACTACTCCATACACACCTGAGCAAAATGGAGTTGCAGAAAGAATGAACAAGACATTAATGGAAAGGGCAAGAAGCATGCTCAATGG
The DNA here is from genome assembly GCA_000404065.3 of Pinus taeda. Lineage (NCBI taxonomy): Eukaryota > Viridiplantae > Streptophyta > Pinopsida > Pinales > Pinaceae > Pinus > Pinus taeda. Next base: position 85,980 of record APFE030414009.1, on the reverse strand, counting down.
TGTTGGGTTAGGACAAGAATTCTGGGCAGAGGTGGTGGAGACTGCATGTTACCTAATCAATAGATCACCTTCATCAACGTTGGAGGATAAGACTCCACGAGAGGTATGGAATAGTAATAAACCTTCTCTTTCACATATGAGGGTATTTGGATGTGATGCATATGTACATGTTCTAAAGGAGAAAAGAACAAAGTTGGATAGTAAATCTGAAAAGTGCATCTTTATTGGGTATAAGGATGGTTTAAAAGGTTATAAGCTTTGGAACCCAGTAACAAGGAAGGTTGTGTATAGCCGAGATGTGGTGTTTAGAGAGGTGAAAGATGTTATTAAACATGAATTCCTACCAAAGGAACCTGAGAAGATAGAGTTTGAGCTAAAGGAGGAAGAATCAGACTCTACATCACAAGAGGAATCAGAAGATGAAGAGCCACAAACTCTGGTTGTGAGAAGATCAATTCGAGAAAGAAGGCAACTAGAAAGTTATAGTCCATATTCTTTTTGTTCAAATTTTTCTTTATCTATTAATGATGATGATCCCAGAACTGTGAAGGAAGAAATAGATTTAGAGGATGGCAAACTTTGGAAAGAGGCCATGGTTGATGAAATGACATCTTTGCACAAAAATGAGGCCTGAGATCTGGTGGAGTTGCTGGCTGGAAGGAAACCCATTGGCAGCAAATGGGTGTTCAAGAAGAAGATGAATGCATAAGGAAATGTGGAGAAATACAAAGCTCGGTTGGTAGAAAAACGTTATTCCTAGGTGTCAGGAATTGATTTTGGTGATATTTTTTCTCCTGTTGCCAAGGTAGCTTCTATTAGATTACTTTTATCTATTGCTGCTGCTTTTGATTTTGAGGTAGAATAGATGGATGTGAAAACAACATTTCTTCACGGGGATCTGGAAGAAGAGATCTACATGAAGCAACTTGAAGGCTTTGCGGTGAAGGGTAAGAAAGAACTCGTATGTAAGTTAAAAAATCCTTTGTATGGGTTAAAATAGTCACTAAGGATGTGCTATCATAAATTTGATACATTTATATGGGGACTTGGCTTCACCAGGAGCAAAGCAGATCACTGCGTATATTTTAAATTAATTGGTGACCGTGTTATTTATCTCGTCTTGTATGTGGATGATATGTTGCTGGTTGGAAATGACAAAGTGATTATCCAAGATTTGAAGACCAAATTGTCCTCCAAATTCGACATGAAAGATCTTGGTGCTACAAACTATATGTTGGGCATGGAAATTAAACAAGATCGGGCAAATAGAAAACTCTAGTTAAACTAGAGGAAGTATGTCGAAATAATACTACAGAGGTTTAATATGCAAGATAGTAAAAAGATGAAGGCTCTTATTCTTGTAGGTATAAAGTTATATGTTGAACAGTGTCCCAAGACACAAGAAGAAGAAGAGGACATGTCCCGTGTTCCATATGCAAGTGCAGTCGATACTCTAATGTATATGATGGTTTGTACTAGACTAGACATTGCACATGCAGTGGGAGTATTGAGCGGGTTTACATCAAAACCAGGGAAGGAGCATTGGACAACAGTGAAGCGGTTTTCAAGTATTTGCGTGGCACTAGTGATTCTAGTTTGTGATAGCAAGGAAGACCAGGATTAGGCAAGAGTTCTGGATATTCATGGCTTTGTTGATGCAGACTGGGCAGGAGACCTGGATCAGAGAAGATCTATAAGTGAGTATGTGTTTAACCTATTTGGAGGTGCAGTCATTTGGATGAGTAAGAGACAATCTGTAGTGGCACTATCAACTACAAAAGCATAATACATGGCAGCCACTGATGCAAGCAAGGAAGCATTTTGGTTGCAGAGGTTGTGTTCAAGTATGGGGTTAGTACAACGAGCTATAAGGATATACTGTGACAGCCAAAGTAAAATTTTCTTGGCAAAACCTTACTTATCATTCAAAGACTAGGCACATTAATGTTCAGTATCACTTTGTGAGGGATATGGTAGAAGACAAAAAGGTGTTGTTGGTAAAGTTGGAGACTTTGAAGAATACTGCATATGCATTGACAAAGTCTGTGAGCATTGAGAAGTTCTATTGGTGTAGAGAAACAATGGGTGTTGCAGGGATGGATCAATGACTAAGCTCTCATGTGGCCCCCTATGGAAAGAAAACAACAAGTGGGAGAATGTTGTGTTGTGTTATATTATTTCCAAGACTAGCCCTATATTAGGTGGGCAAACCTACCTATGGTTTTGTGCATGGTTTTCACACATGGTTTTGGGTGCGATGGTTTTCAGTCCATGATATTTTGTAGATTCGGTTAAGGGAACTATGATATTGTTCTAATCCAGGGTTAATGGATTGGGGTTTATAGATGCTTTGGCATGTATATATATGTATTGTAACATTGAAAGGGACATAATGAAAAATCAATCTGGTAGTCCCAATTTTGGGATCCAGGGGAAAATCTCTGTGTATATTTGTTTTATGTGCTATGTTCTTGCCATTGTTTATTCTCTGTTTTTAGAATTCGTATGTACGTAATTTCTGTAGGGGGTTAAAACCTACACCTTAGAGTAACCAAAAATGAACTAGAGACTAAGATGGATGGTTTAAAAGCAGATACAAGAGGTTTTAAAGTAGACATGGATGTGATGAATTTCAAATTGGAAGGGTCGATAAAGTTGTTGCAAGAAAGGCTTCCCAGTGGTGACAAGATAATCCATGAAAATCATGATGAGGACAAAAGGAATGTGAACCATGATTTTAGAGACTCCAATGTTGGGTTTAAGACCCACTACATTCCAAAGATGAATATGAGGAAGTTTGATGGAAAGGAGATGGTAACATGGTTACTACAAATGGAGTAATTCTTTAATCTACATGATGTGTCACACACACAAAAGGTATGTATTGCATCTTTATATTTAGAACAAAATCAATTTGTGTGGTATCGATGACTTTATTCTCATAAATCAATTGTCACTTGGACAACTTTTGCAGAAGAATTGGTAGCACATTATGAGGATACACAAAGCAATACCTTCTTTAGCCAATTGATAAATCTCAAACAAAAGGGTTCAACGTTAGAGCACATTGAGGACTTCCAAAGATTGAATATTAAGGTAAATGATATTCTAGAGGAGCATAGGGTAGATGTCTTCATAGGGACTTTAAGGGATAACATCCAACATGAGGTTCACCTTTGGGAACCTGATTTATTGGAGAAGGCACTAAAGGTGGCAAGAAAATATGAAAGCAAAATTATGGCAACAAGGAAGTCTACCACTCACAACTATAAATATGGAAGTGTTGTTTCTCCTAGCCTCCCATAACCTACAAGGTTGACACCACAATGACTGGAGGAAAAAAGAGAAAAAGGGCTTTGTTACATTTGTGATAACAAATACACTAAGGGTCATAAGTGTGCTAAGAAGAAATTATTTTACATAGATTGTGAAGAGGAGGAAGAAAAGGAACAAGAAACATTAAAAGAAGAGGATCTACACCAGTCACCAACCCCAAGAGAAAGAAGAAATGAATCCATCCACATCTTGTAATGCATTGAAAGGAATTACCACTCCCCAAACTCTCAAGATAGAAGGATATATCAAGAAAAAAAGGTAATAATGCTGATCAAATATGGTAGTACCCATAATTTTATTCATTATAAGACATCCAAGGAATTGAATTGCTTTCTATATCGAGCACCACAGTGTCAAGTGATGGTTGCAAATGGAGGAACTATAAATTGCTCAGGGAAGTGTCATAATATTAATATAAACACGGGGGAATATGTATTGAATAGTCCAATGCTTTCCATTCCAATGGGTGGTTTTGATGTTGTATTAGGAGTTCGATGGTTACAATCTTTGGGGAAGATAACTTTTAATTTTCAAGAACTTTTCTTGAATTTTCCTGGGAAGGAAATGAAATTGAATTAAAGGGAATCACAAGGAAACCAAGGAAAATAATCAAATCTAATGGAATGACAAAGCTTTTGAAGAAAGAACAACGAGGCATAATTGCACAATTATTCTCACTAGATGTTCAAACATCAAAATCATCCATTTCTTTAGATCTCCAAAGAATCTTGGACAATCATTCCAAGGTATTTGAGACTCCCAAAGGCCTCCCACATATTCATGATCATTATCATTATTCACTCAATTCCTTGAAGCGTTCCTCCAAACATCAGGCCTTACAAATATCCCTATGCCTAAAAGAGTGAAATTGAACGTATGGTTGCAGAAATGCTAGAGGTCGGTATAATTCGACTTAGCCAAAGTTCTTTATTTGCTCCAATAGTATTGGTGCACAAGAAGGATGGATCATGGTATATGTGTCAGAATTATAGGGAGCTCAACAAGTTCACTATTAAAGATAAATTTCTTGTTCTTATCATTAATGAATTGTTGGATGAATTACATGGAGCAATTTACTTCACCAAGCTAGATCTTCGTTCAAGATATCATTAAATTAGAATCCAGACTGAATTATGAAAACAACATTCATAACCCATGAAGGTCATTATGAATTTTTGGTCATACCTTTTGGGCTTACCAATGCACCTTCCACATTTCAAGGTTTGATGAACTCCATTTTCAAACCCTTCCTTAGAAAATTTGTGTTAGTATTTTTTGATGATATACTAATTTACAACAAGTCTTTGAAGGATCATCTTCAACATGTTGATAGGGTGCTCAAACTATTGGAGGAGAAACAATTGTATGCAAAAACCTTCAAATTTTTCTTTGGAGTGTAGGAGGTGGAATATTTGGGTCATATTGTATCTCATGAGGGTGTTAAGGTAGACCCTAACAAAATTAAAGCCATTAAAGAATGGAAAATCTCCATAACCCGAAAGCATCTTCGAGGATTTCTCGGGTTGATAGGGTATTATCACAAGTTTGTTAAGAATTATGGGAGAATATCAACGTCTCTAATAACATTACTGAAGAAAGATGCATTTTCTTGGAATCCAAAAGCAACTAAGTCCTTTGAATATCTTAAAGAGGCAATGTGCCAAGCACCAGTATTAGGTACACTAGACTTCACAAAAACCTTTATTGTAGAATGTGATGCCTCAAGAAATGCCTTTGGTGTTGTTTTAATGTAAGAAGGAAGACCCGTTGCTTTTGAAAGCCATCTAATAAAGGGAAAGTATTTACACAAACCTATTTATGAGAAGGAAATGTTGACAATACTACATGCACTAAAGCAATGACGACCTTACCTAATGGGAAGAACCTTCAAGGTAAAAGTAGATCATGGTAGTCTTAAATACTTTTTGGAACAAAGATTACCTTCAGAAGAGAAACAAAAATGGTTCACAAAGATGTTGAGTTATGACTTTGAAATCATCTACAAAAAAGGGAAGAAAAATGTTGTTGCAGATGCAATCTCAAGAAAGGATGAGGATGTGGAAGCATTGCTCTATGCCATTTGTATTATCCAACCTGATTGGATAACTGAAGTAATGAATGAATGGAAGAATGATGGAGAGGTGTGGACTCTCATTCAAAAGTTGCAGCAAGATCCCAATACATTTGATACATTTATCTGGAAAAACAATTCATTATGGTACAAAAATCGCTTATATATATGTAAGAATTCCCAACTCAAACAAAATATTCTTTTGGAATTGCACACCTCCCCCTTAGTAGGGCAGTTAAGATTTTTAAAAACTTATCACAGGGTCAAGAAATAATTTTTTTGGGATGGCCTTAAATCTGATATTCAGAAGTTTGTGGCAGAATGTTTGGTTTTCCAACAAAATAAAGTTGAGACAATTAAGAACCTGGGTATATTACAACCTTTATCCATTCCAAATCAACATTGGGAGGAGGTCTTAATGGCTTTTTATCACAGGTTTACCCAAGTTTAAAGGAAAGAGTGTCATCATGGTGGTAGTTGGTATACTTACCAAGAATGCACACTTTTGTGCATTATCTCATCCTTTTAAAGCCAATACAATTGCTATTGCATTTATGGAAACAGTTCAAAAGCTACATGGAAACCCAAAGATTATTGTAAGTGACAAAGATCCCATTTTCACTGGAAACTTTGAGACGAAATTATTTTCTTGTCTTGGTACTCAATTAGCTCATAACTCATCTTATCATCTTCAATCTGACGGGCAAAATAAGACAATGAACAAATGTCTGGAAGGATATCTTTGTTGCTTTGTATCTAATAAACAAACACAATGGGTTAAGTGGTTGCCTCTGGCTAAATGGTGGTATAACATTTCCTTCCATACTGCAACAAAAATGACCCCATTTATGGCACTTTATGGATATCATCCACCGTCCATCACATCATCTTTAAGAGAAAATTCAAAGGTTCAAGTAGTGGAAGATCACATAGAGCATCAACAACAAGTTCTCCAACTCTTAAAGGATAACCTCACTCTGGCGCAGAATCTAATGAAACAACAAGCAGATCATCATCACAATGAAAGAAGTTTTGACGCAGGTGATTGGGTATTTTTACGACTACAACCATACAAACAAATGTCCCTCATGTAAGCTAAGAAGGATAATGAATTATCACCCAAGTACTATAGTCCTTACAAGGTTTTGCAAAATATTAGTACTATGGCATACAAATTGGAGCTACCTGGATCTTCTCGAGTACACCCAGTTTTCCATGTTTCATGTTTAAAGAAGGTTATGGTGACATGCTCTCAGTTCAAACAATATTTCCAGAACTTGATGAAGAAGGAAAAATCATATTGGAGCTTGAAGTAGTCACGGAAACAAAAACTCGACAACTACAAAATTGATCAATTTTAGAGTATCTCATTAAGTGAAAGAACTTACCTGCTAAATATTCCACATGGGAGGATGATAATTTTATAGAGAAGCATCCAAAACTACTCAAGTGTTGAGGACACCACCTTTTTTGAAGGAGAGGGGCATGTTAGGTCCCTATAATACTAGTGTAGCCCCCTTATTTTTATTGTTAGTATTGCCCCCTTATTGTTATTGTTAATGTAGCCCCCATATTGTTATTGTTGTGCCCGATAGAAGCCCACTATTGTTATTGTTGTGCCTTTACAATATTATTGTTATGTAGCCTCTCAAAACCTCACTGAATTTTTTAGGTATCTCAATCAGAGATGTTTGGCCCTACATATGCTGGAGGCTCTCAGGTTCCAAGCGAATATTCTTTAGCCTCCCATCAAACCAGACCCCACACAGACGATCATGACATTTTTCAGGGTACTACCTTTAGACAAGGGCACTAAGAGATCGATGGATACCAGTACACATCGAGACTCTAGATCAGTGAGGATCTGTTGGACCCCACCCCACCACACGAGATCTCAACATCATATACGACTCAGATCCATTCCTAGGAAATGGACTAGGTCCTCCTACCTCAACAGCGAGCGAACTCCCCCAGGTAATGATTTAGTGGACAATCTGCACTTTCCACCAACTCTTCATCGAGCCAACAAACTTTGCTAAGCTTCTTCAGTGTTATTCATTCAACCTTGGATGTTAGGAAAGATGGGTATGATCCTCATATCTATTAGCTCCTGGATCTTCTCCACTAGGGCCAAATGTTAGTTTATTTCATGCATTGTATCTTTTATAGGAGACCGTTTGGTTCTCTCACTTGGTATGGACATCATTGTACTCAACAATCCCTTTGACCTATTTTGTGGTCAACCGTTGGACATAAATATAGTTATCTTATCTTATCCCTTCTGAATATATTGTGACCCCTTAGCAAATTTCTTATAATAATGTAAGAGAACAACAATAACAATAGAGGGACTACGTGGGCACAATAATAACAATAAGAGGGCTACACTAGTATTATAGGGACCTAACACCTAGTCACATACTAATGAAGAAATTGATCTCATCAAAATAAAGGTAATCACTCTCCTAGGAATGACTGCTTAGATCATAAAAATTAAACCTTAAATTCAATAAACACATTTAACGAGCACCTTACCCATTTCAACTTTCATAATATTTTTCAAATCACCTTAGTACTCCATACTCGAAAAGGATTGTACTAATCTAAAAGTATACCTTTAAATAATTGGACAACTTAACATATAAACTCACAACTTTTTTTAAGTGCAATTCATCAACAAACATCCTAAAGAGTGCCATGCCTATCTATACATTCTAGTAGTTGTGTCTTTAGAGTTATTCTTGTTAACATAATGTAAAGTAAATCCACATGATTTGCACTGCAATGACCTCTTACTCCAATTCTTTTTACTTAACCATGTGCACACCTTTTTGTCAATGTTACCTTCTAACCATGCGAGTCTTATGGAAAACACCTCCTAAGGTACGCTTTCATTGCAAGAGTAATCTTGAACTATATACTTAATAATACAATAAAATAACGTATGAAAAATAATCTATGTACACTATGTTCTATGGGTTGGTTGCTGCTCAATGTTAGTTGTGAATAATTTTTTTTTACTTTTATTTTGATAGGTGTGTTTATTTTGAAATAGGACATTCAAATTTTAATTTAATAATCAATAATTATGGCTATAGGTATGGGCTAATTTGGAACAAGGCTTACACATTTTTCATTCTTTAAAACTTATAAATGTATATGGTCTAGATTTAATAATGTGAGAACATTCTTTATCATTTGCATAATCTAATAACATATGAATCGAAGGTTTACAAACTATTTTCCCATATCAAAACTTATGCAGTTTGTTTGCTACCTCCATTTAATTTAAATGGTTATGCTAGTTTTTTGTTGTTGGTTCGATTCGTGAGACATGTTCGGGAGGATTGAACTTTTGATCACCTAGATACACAAGGGCTTGCCAACATGCTTTTTGCCAATTGTGCTACCACCAATAGACATATCACTATGCTAGTTAATAAGCAGATGGTAAGGATTTAACCTTATATAATAACTATGAAATCTTTTTAATAGTAGTGAAGAATTTAGGATTAGATTTATTTAAAATATTATATATTTTACTTATATGTTAATTAAAATTAAAAATATAAAAAATATTTTAATTATGAAATAATTATAATTTTTATATAAATGATATTGAAAACTCATAGTATTAACCATCATAATGTATAAATTCTATATAGAAAGTCTGAATTTCTATAATAAAATGAGATAAATCTTTATAATTAACAATTTGTCAAATATTTTTTAATTATATATATTTAATTTATTTTATAATTAATAATAATTAGAAATAAAATTATGATTAATATATATATATATATATATATAATTTAGAAATAATAAAATATACAGCGTGGAAATGGTATTAATACATATCTTAAATTAATAAATTAATACTTGTCGATGTATACCAACCATTTGATTATAGTTACATAGACTTATTCTCCTGCTTAATGATTTGATTATAGTTACATAGACTTATTCTCCTGCTTAATGATTTGATTATAGTTACATAGACTTATTCTCCTGCTTAATGATTAATTAGTGATTTAAAGTTCAATTAATTTAATAAATATATATTTTGCATGGAGCTAGCAATTACGACGATAAAATCATTAAAGACACGTAATCCGGGATAACTTAAATTCATATAAAGTATTAATTAAAAGTATAAATTCGAGGAAGGGAATAGAGATTGTGAAACGCATGGCCGTCGATTCCGTTTTGAAAGCCAAAATAAACAATAACGATAGCGATACCTACACACAGATATATACAGAAACCAAAGTAAGGAAAGCAAGCTATGAATGAATAGGTAGTTTTGCAGGCGGCGCATAAATATCTGATATCCAAATTCCTGTAAACCCGTTGGGTCAATTGTTTCCACAATTCAGGTCTCGCGTTCGATTCCCTTTCTCTCCCAAAGCCGAAATTATCCAATTCACAATGCCTTTATCTTCCTCCTTGCAACAGCAGCAACATCATCAGCAGGGCGCCCATCGAAAGATCGCGATAGCGGTGGATCTGAGCGACGAGAGTGCCTTTGCAGTGAAATGGGCCGTGGTTAATTACCTCCGCCCGGGCGATAACGTGATCCTTCTCCATGTTAGGCCGACCAGCGTTCTGTACGGGGCCGATTGGGGTTCTATCGATTTATCCGTCGAGGACAACAACGACGAGGAGTCCCAGCAGAAGCTTGAGGACGATTTTGATGCCTTCACATCGACTAAGGCCTCCGACCTTGCCCAGCCTCTGGTCGATGCTCACATCCCCTTCAAGATCCACATCGTGAAAGACCATGATATGAAAGAGAGGCTCTGCTTAGAGGTCGAGAGGCTCGGCCTCAGCGCCGTTATCATGGGAAGTCGGGGTTTTGGGGCCTCCAGGCGGACCTACAAGGGCCGCCTTGGCAGCGTCAGCGATTACTGTGTACACCACTGCGTCTGCCCCGTTGTAGTCGTCAGATATCCGGACGATAAAGACGGAGGAGGAGCCGACGATCTTGACCAAGTTCCCGACAAAGAGTTCACAGTAAAACCCGTTCCAGAGATCGACGACGAGACTCAGTCATAGGTATGTAGGTCGCCGTTGTCGTTGTTAAGTGTGTAAAGATTTGATTTTTTTTTTTTTTTTGCTTCTCTTGCATTCCCTTGAAATGCCTGGGTTTTTCTGGATCGATATCTTATGCTTGTCCTTGTGATTAGGGTTTCTGGGGTTTTGTGACCAGGTATTATCATTTTCTCTGTAGATGTTGGTTCTGGCGCTTTCATTGATAGCGTAATACCTAATTTCTAGTAATTCATTTACATTCCACTTAAATCCTTGTTTTTATTTTACTTTCCCTCTTCTTTAACGAGATTTGAAGTTTGTGCTTGGGGATCAGGGTTTATAGGGTTTTGCAAATTTATGTATCCATAGTGTATGATTCCATTTCCTCTTAATTCTCTTGCAATATTGTCAAACCTCTGTTCTTTTCCTCTATATAGATCGGATTTCCATGCTTGGGGTTACATACTATAGGAATTTCCTGTATCAAGATGTTAGGCTTTTTATTGGGGTCTGGCTTTATGATGTTTTGTGATACCGATTTTCTCTTAATTTAACTACATCTCAGCTATATTTCTGATTTTTCTGTATTGAAATATGATTTTTGTGCTTGGGTGTCGGGTATGTAGGGTTTGCAAATTTATGCATTGTTGGTGTATGAGTTCATTTCCTCTAAATTCTTTTGCAAAACTGTCAAATCCCGGCACTGCTAGTCTATTATTTGATTTCCTCTTAATTCTCATTGCTAGTTTATCTGGGTTTATGGTTATGCAAATATGTGCATTGATAGCGTATGATTTCATATCCTCGTAAATTCTCTTGCAATACTGTCAAATCCTTTCTGTATTGAGATCTGATGCTTGTGCTTGAGTTTTTAAAGTTTGTAGGGTTTTGCAATGCCATGCATTGTTAGTCTATTGTTTGATTTCCTTGTAATTGTCTTGCCTTCATGTTAAATGTCTGGTTTCTGAATCAAGATCTGATGCATATGCTTGGGGTTAGGGTTTACAGGCTTTTGCAAAATTTATGCATTTTAATTTTTTGACTAGGACTTATCATGTTTCCTGTATGTTTGCCTCTGGAGTTTTCATTGCTAGTTCAGTATTTGATTTCATCTTAATTCTCTTTATTTCGTTAAATGCATTATGCATGTGTTTCTGCATCAAGATCTAATTTCAGTTCTTGGGCTTAGGGTTTTTGGGTTTTCCAATCTGTGCAGTTGTTTTTGTGTTGGGTTTATCATGTTGTTTGTGATTTTTGGTTAGGCATATAGGGGATTTGGACTTTCCCAGTTTATGTGCATCACTGCTTTATGATTAGGCTTTGTAATGGTTATCACATTATCCAGTTTTAGAGTCAAGGTTTGTAAAGATGTTTTGTTCTTTATTGAGGTTCGTGCGGTGCGTTACACGTTTTTTTATTGCTTTTGGAAATCCTTGGTCTGCATATTTGCCTATCTGCATGTTGTTATGGATATGTTTTATTTTTCCTGATATTTAACTGCATCCCTGGTTTTGTCATTTGTCTAGGGTCTATATGATCTTATTTTCTTTGCCATTTCAGCCTATTTTGGCTGAGTTTTGGTTTTTGGCTTTACAAGGTTTTCTGATTGTTTCTTAAATTGAGATAACAAACTCAGTAGTTGTACATTTAAGACTTTTTTCTGCATTTTGTTCTTGGTGTCAGAGCCTATGGTTTAACTTTGTATGCATATTGGTCGAGGTATTATCATTCCAGATTGAGATGAACTAAAAGGAAATAGGTTATGATCATTTGTTGTGTGACTTTTGATTTTTTTTCTTTTGGATATTCTATCATGATGGTCTTTCTAATTACCAGGCTTGGTTTGCATGCATCCAAATTGTTTTGCTGTGTTAGGAGTGTTTACAGGTTGCACAAAATCTACAATTTTAATGACATTAAACTTGTAACCATTGGCAGCTATACATGGTTTTTGATGTGCAATATGATGGAAATCTAGGATACAGCTGATTTCTGTTTTTAAGTTCCTAGGATATGTACTCTGCATTTTTTAAAATGAATGGAGATGCAAATATTTAAAGCAACATGCTTGAAACTTCTTTTTCCTGTATACTGCATACACATTTGACAAATTTGTGTAGAGTTTTTCAAGTTTCCTTGCATTTGCCATTTATGCTTCGGTTATGATGCAAGTGATATATGATTGTATGCTAAAGACCTGTTCTTGTTGTTTACAATATCTATTAGGCCTTATCTATTGTGTTTGAATTTTGATGTGTAGTTGTGCAAATCTATTTTTTGAAACAGCATCTGCCCTGTTCACTTTTAAATTACCTTGGTTATCTGAAAATGCAAGTTACTCTGTAGGGATTTCCAAACGATGATCGAGATTAGCTGCGGAAGTCTTGGGTAGCTTTTCTTTGACAGCAAAACTAATAGTTTTTGAGACACAATGCTCCTGGTTTGTTTCTCTGTAAAGGGTTTTTAGAAGCTCTACACCATCTGTAATTACTTATTACTTATTAGAGTTCAGACCATGTAATGCGGATTGTTTATGTTGTAAACGCTGTGCAAACAGCCAATGTTTATCTTTTATGGAGCTATGACATTTTCCTTTTTTATGGAGCTATGAGTATTTTTTACTGATATTTATTGTTTAACAGATACTAGTTGAAACAACTTAATTGAAAACAAGCCTATGTCAGTTTCGGCTATCAATAGCTAATATAAGAGCATAAACTTCTTGATATAGTGGTATTAGTTTGAAACTTTAGGTGTCACCAAGTTTAATATGGCGATTTTAGTTAAAGCTGTAGTTGGTTTCCCCCTCTGTCAACAAAGAGGTTTAACACATCTACAACAAGCCAAACTGGTTTAAGTGGGCATTGATAGGACACCTCGTTGATTTTTATTAAATTGATGATAGAATGAAGAGTGGCCCTTTGTCTCTAGATAATGTGGAATCGCATTCTTAAGCTTTCTTGCTGCCAGTTATTAATAAATAAAGAAAGCTTCTGTAGAAGTTTTCAAATACTATGCGTATGTTTTGAGCGTTGTTTATGAGCTTGTACAATTTTGGCCCTGGCTGCCCATTGGTCTGCCATAAATCTGCATGGCATTGCTCCCATGTATGGAAGATTGTAAGAAGACAGGAAATTTTCATATTCGTGGTGGATTATGCGAGATTTCAGTTTTTATGATATTGCAAGCTTAACAATAGAATGGATTCTGTCATTTTAAAGGAAAATCTCAAAATGCATTAAATTTTTTTGACCTTCCCAGGTCAGTAGAGAATTTATAAGCTTTTCTAGGTTTTTTTGGGTTAAGTTTTGTCTCTCTGTTGAAATAGCATTTTCTATTTAAAAATAATACCATCATTGATATTTGATTCTTGTTTTTTTTTTAAATATTTTTTTCTGCCCATACTTCGTCAACGTTTCACCTTAACAGCTTGCCTGAAATAAGGGAGATTTTTTTTTTTTACTATAATCCCATGGGGTTATTGATGGGCATTTGCCAGGCACCTGGAACCATAACAACCAACGTGGTTAAAGTATAACTTGAAACTAACGGGCAAGTTTTGTTTGTTTGTGTATAAGCATAAGTTGGATTCCTGTCTTACTGCGGATCATTCTTAGATTAAAAGTTAGGGACTTCAGGCCATTTGGCTTGCTCTATATCAAGGTCTTCCCACAAAAGTTAAGCTGGTTAAGTTAAGCTAAACAGAGCTGCTCCCAGCTTTTGTGGCGAACAAGAGATAGTAAATCACTATTTTGGGATTGTAAGGTTGTGAGGATCAGATGGGATATGGTGCATAGATGTGATTTCATCTAAGTAGTCAAGGCCTTTTGCATTGGAGATTTGCCATCCATGACCATCCTAAAATTTCTGGGATTATTATCGGCGGGTTTATCTGGCTGTGGATTGGGAAATGCTATGTTATGCCAAATTTCTAGTATGTGGCGATGTGTTGAAGCATATATATACATGTAGAGACACCCCTCAAATTTCATAGGAGGATATTAATGTTTAATATTTTAATGATGCATACATGAATGGAAATACATACCAATCACTGTTTGTAGTCGAATCCAATGAAAGCACACTTCAAATCTACTGCTGATATAAGTTTTCAACATCCAATCCACTGCCCAATACCAACAAAATGACAGCCCAACACTAGCAAATGATCACTTTGATTGCTTCTTATGTTTGTTTAGGGGTTTATATACTGCTGTTATAAGTTTTTAGCTACCAAACAACTGCTCAACAACAACAGAATGATAGCTCAACACTAGATAATGATCATTGTGATCTCTTTTTGTATTTGATTATAATATGCGCGCTAAAAGTCTGCTGCTGCTATAAGTTTTCAGCAACCAAACCATTGTCCAACAACAAAACATGACAGCCCAACTAGCAGATGATCATTGTGATTGTTTTCTGTGTTTGTTTAGGGTTTATCCACTATAAGAGGGTTGGTGTGACCAAGTTAGAAAAGGCCGATAAACTAGTAATTATGTTTTAGGACTTTCTTAAAAAAATATCCTAAAGTACCCTGGAACTTCCCTTGGGTACCTTTGATCTTCCCTTGAGTGCACATGGTACCTTAAGGGAATTTTTTTTGGTTCTTTGGTGTAACCTAAAGTACCCTACAAATCTAGTACCCATGGGCTGTACTTGCACATAGTCACTATCCCTAGTATGGATTCCTTGTTTGGAATGTGTACCACCTAACATTTTGGGGGTGCCAATTTTGTTTAGATAGTTTTCAAGGATCTCTTGTTTAAACAATTATCCTTCATGCTTTGGGCCAAGCTTGTCCTTTTCTAAAAGGATGCGAATAACTTGAATTTGAAGCATCAATATGAATTCATCATCTTTTTTATAGGTATGAGTTGCGTATGTTAACAATTCAATGAGTAGCTTTCTTGTAATGATTACCTTAATCTTAAATAACTCCCAAGCATCTATTGCATCTTTTGGCTATACCTTATTCATAGTGTGGCTTTTATTCTCCTTTTGGAGTCTACTTGTGAAATATCAATGGTGTGACTGTCTCACAATGCAAAAGTTGCTCTCAAAGTATGGTCTCCATTTTCTCTTAGAGTCTACTTGCGAAATGTCAAGTATGGTATCTTGAGAAATGTAGCTCTTTCAAGGACTTCTTACATAGGGTCAGTGTGAACATGCAAGAAATGGTATTTGCTGACCACCTTGGAAAGGTGATCACTAATTCTATTTTGTAATTTCACTTGAACAATAAAAAATAAAGAGAGTCTAATATATTCAAGTCAACTAGTTTTAGTAATCTAAATGAAATGTTCTATAAGTTCTAGAACATTAGTGAATAAGATTAAGATTTAATCTTCATTGTGTATCTCATGATTGAGGTAGACAATAGCTAGGATCAAGAAGCCATACAAGCCATATCATTGCTAGAGCTCTCCTTTTTGTATGCATTGGTTGTACAATGTTATATCTAAGTGTTTTAATGACTATGCAACCACTTGTTTTAAGGAGGTTATAGAGGTCAACTTGTAACCTTTGTTCAAACGAATGAAAAGTTGATTCAGAGGAGAGAACCTTATGTATCTGTTCTATTTCTTTCATTGTTGATTTTTCAACTATTGTGTGATGGGCACAATGTTTAGAGGTAAATTCTATTTTGAGTTATTTAATAGAAAATGTTTGGATGACATCATCTAGTCTTGAAAAAATGATATGGTGTCAATGTTATCTCGAAGTGAGATTCTCAAACATTTACAACATTAAATCAACTGCTAGAAATGAGGACCAATAGTTAGAGGGTCAATAGTTATAGGGTTTCAATATTCTTTTATTTTTAAAATGAATTTTTAGATTTAGGAGTTTGCACATTAGATCTCAAAGATGGCCTCAACTAGCCTTAGATTCAAGGATTGACCGAATGATGTCTCAAATTTACTATAATTGAATGTGATGGTTACGCTCTTATTAGAAGAGAATGATCTTTAAGATATTACCAAGGATGTTGCCTTCGCCTATAGATCCACAACAAATGGAATTTAACAAGTGAGAGCTAAGCGGGATCATTTCATCCCTCATATATTTGAGAAGAAGACAACAAAGGAAATGTTTGATGCACTAGTAAGCCTTTACAAAGTGAGAATATAAAGAAGGGTAAATGGAGGTAGCAAAAGAAGTAGGTAGCAACCTTTGCAAATACTTAGATGAATGGGTTTGCTATTAAGTTTGAGAATGATTTCTTGATGTATCTTGCCTTTCTACTAACATGATTCCAAGGAATGTTGGTATGTGGACAATGGGGCAGCTTGTCATATGACATTAGCTCATTAGTTATATTCTAGTGTAATAAAGTAGGTTTCGTGAGTACATGACGAGCTTGGTGATGATGCCAAGTACTTAGTAACAAGGGTTGGTACTATTCCTTTCTAAGGTGAGTTAGGTGACTCTTTATATTTTGATGGTGTTTTATTGTTCTAGGTTTAAAGAAGACCTCACTTTCAATTTCTGTTACAGAGGGATAAGGGTTTTGCAATTATGTTCAAGGACCATCATGTCTTCATTAGGTTGAAGGAATCTAGCCTAGATACAACTCGAGTAATTAGAGTTAGAGAAGTAATCTCTATATGTTGTAGGGTGATCTTATTCCAGTGCTAGTTCATAATAGTGACAATGTATGGGAGTTGTGGCACAGGTGGATGGGGCACTTGCATCATAGGGCATTCCCTATTTGGTTTAAGGAAGAACTTGCTTTCAATTTATGTTATGGAGGGTTAAGGGCTTTGCAATTGAGTTCAAGGGTCATGTCCTCATTAGGTTGAAGGAATCTAGCCTACATACAACTTATGTAATTGGGGTTAGAGAAATAACTTCTATAGGTTATAGGGTGATCATATTCCAGTGCTAGTTCATAACAGTGACAACATCTGTGAGTTGTGGCACAAGTGGATGGGGCATCTGCATCACAGGGCATTGCGTATTCTAAGAGAGATAAGCACATGTTTTCTAGAGTTTAATATTGAGTAGCAGGGAGTATGCAAAGAATGCATGCTTGTCAAGCATGCCAATGTATCCTTCCCAATTAATGAGCACATGTCTAAAGAGATTCAACACCTAGTACATTCAAGTGTTTATAGATTGATGTCAATAACATCAATTGTAGGAAGTATGTATTATACATCCTTCATCAATGACTTCTCTCACAAAACATGGATTTACTTCCTAAAGATAAAGGGTGAGGTCTTTATTTGGTTTTAGGAGTTCAAATCTCTAGCAAAAAAGTAGAGATGAAGAAGGTTAAAGTCTTGAGATGAAACAAGGGGTGAGTATACATCTTAGGAGTTTGAGGGTTTTTGCAAGGATGCAAGAATTAAGTGGCAATTGATTGTTTTGCACAACCCATAGTAGAGTGGGGTTGAAGAGCAGAAGAATCAATCCATCATAGGGGTTGTGTAGGCCTTGATTCATCACTGAGATTTGTTGATGTTTTTTTGGGTAGAGGCATGCAATACAATAGTCTACATTCAGAGCTCGGGTCTTCGTAGGATCTTGGAAGACAGGACACCAAAGGAGGCATTCCCTAGTGTGGTATCATAGGTATGTCATTTTTGCATATTTGGGTGTCATATCTATTTTCCATGTATTAGTGGGAAAGAGGATTGAGTTGGAACCCTATAGTAGGAAGGGGTGGTTTGTAGGTTATAATGGGGACTTCAAAGGCCTATAGGGTCTATATTTTAGAACATAGGAAGATAATAGTAAGAAAGGATATAAAGTTTGAGGGAAACTTCACTTCTAGGAAGTTTGATGAGCTTATTCTAGTGATAGAGGATGAGTAGCAAGAAGCTCGAAAGGTTTAGTTGTGGTAACCAATGACTTTTATAGGAGTATAACAACCTTCAAGTGAGGAAGAGATAGTAGTTCCTGCTTCTGTTAGGAGACCTCGATGGTTCACTCAAATATTGAGGGATGCTTTGGAGTATGTGAAGGCTCTTAAGAGCACATTTAGAGAGAGTAGACCTTCAAAGAAGTTTCTACACATGGCATTGATGAGTGTCGTCATAGATTTTGAGCCTTCTAAATTTCAAAACATACCAAATCAACAGGTATGGCAAGATGCCTTGTATGGAATCAAGTAGGAACTGAGAATATGGTATTCTAGGATAGATGGGTATTTGTAGAATATGGTTGTCACCAAAAGTGAAATAAATCCTAACTTATATTATATATCTGTTCGGATTGGATTGATATGCTCATTTTGGTGTTTTAAGTAGATGACTTGTTTCTTACGGGTGCAAAGAAGCTTATTGTAGGGTACAAATTAGACATTGTAGTTGAGTTTGAGATGGAGGATGTCAACATGATCCATACTTCTTGGTTTGGAGGTTTGGCAGAGATTAAGGGGATTTTCCTTGGGTGGGGTGAATTTGCAGGGGAGAATTGGTTAGGAAATGTAACTAGGCTCGTTCTTCATAATTGTCATTGTACTTATGTCATTACATATTTTATGTAAAATGATTTTTTTTTTAGCATTGGTTTCTTGCTTTTGTCAATTAGGTCTAGCATGTTCTTCATGCTTCAAGGGTTTGTCAAAGTCGAAAGAATATTTGTCATGAGTCAAAGAGTCAAGTACCATTTAGACTTTGAAAAGAAAAGGGAAATTTTTTTGTTTAAAAGTGTCAAATTATCCCCTAAGACCAAGTCAACTCTCCAAATGATAAAGTCAACTTGCCCAAAGGATGTGATTGTTTAGGACACACGAATCACTGTGTATTGCCCAACATGCTTTTCAATTTAAACAAGTTTTTTGTGAAAGAAAAGCGAAGTTGTAGATGCAAACTTTTTGTGGAAGAGAAGCGAGCTCCTCATGTGGTATAGTGCAAGTTTCTAAGGACTGATGGGGACTTGTTATTTTGAAGTTTCTCTTATGGACAAAATCATGGCATCTACAAAATTGTGGGGATATTGGTCTTGGTCTTTGGTCTTTGGTCTGGGATATTTCACTTTGCTCTGATTCTATAAGAAGATAATTTATTTTTTCGGCTTTCCCCTTAGGAAGGGGTTTTGCCTTGGCTTGAAGTCTATATCCTATGTTCATTATTCTTTTGTGATTTTCATGATGTATGGATTTGGTAATTGTTTGATGAATAAACATAATATATAGTATAAGAAGTTAATAAACATTCACAAGCAATTATCATGAATAAGAGAAATCACCCCAATGCTAAGTCTCCCGAATTCTCAACATGGTTTTAAAGCAAGGTTTGAAAATGGAGGCTTGAAGATCACTTTGATGATAGTTGAATCAAAGTATTGCATCTTGTAGCTTGACTTTGATTCTCGTTGTACTCATGGGCTAACATTACAGTGGTTAATATATGTTACAGGCTTGATTGTGTTTGTGGTTCAAAAGCTCACATACTCTTTGAAAAAGTTAGCATTTCTCCACTATGGCAATTCATACATATGTGAATTCTATATGGCTTGATCTACGTAGTGAATCAACATTGGCATTTGTAGATACCTTTTGAAGGTCGACATGACCTGTATCTACACCTTTGTGACTCATTTATTGAACTCTCTGAGGTTCGATCTTATAAGCAGTATTCTCAACAACTCGCATTGATGTTTCTAAGGTCTATATGGACAAATGATGATCTATGCAACAATAGTTTGAAAACCTGACAGTGAACCATATGATGACCATACTTGACTATGAAATGGATTAGTAACTTCGATAACTAATGATGGCTCATTGCGACTATTGTTAAAACTCTGTGATGATTCATGATGAAGCATTGTGATTATATGTGGAAGGTCACATCATGCTTGCTAAGCATCCCTACATAGTAGCTCTGTCTCATGACTTGCTTTGGTTACATAGTCGCTTTAGTTTGTTATGGCTTAGTGGCTTGTTGCTTCAGAATCATATCATGCAATGGTTTGACAATCACATCAATGACATGTATAAAGCGGAGGGGCTCGCTCATTATCTGTGGCTCAGTGTCACATATCAATCTGCATATGACAATATAAAGGCTCCTTTACATGAGACACTTTAAATAATCTCGCACTGGTTTCTTTTTAGTCAAGGTTGTCATTGATGTCAATATGGAATTGTTTGCGATGGCAAATTCTTGTGATCTACTATGTTGCCCTTAAGATGCCCATGGATCGTAGTGATGAAAGTTATTATGAAGATGCCATATTAAGAAGATGACATACATGATGACATATGATGACATCGTTGGCGACCATATGATGAGATGGCAGACCATATGGATTGAATATAGCACAAGCATTGAATATATATACAAACATGATAGAAGCAGTGGACCCAAGGGGCAGTACCAAAGAGAAGAGTAAGAAACAATTCAAAGAGAAACAATTGGGAGCCAAAGAAAGCCATCAGAAGTCAAGAACAGGGGCCAAGACAAGCCAAGGAGAGGCAAATCCATGAGAAGGCTACATATGCCTAAGAGAAAGAGCTAAAAGGAAAGAACAATGATATCGAAGGAGCAAAGAGAAATGATATTGAAGAAGTATCCATAGGAGAAATCATTTCAGTGCCTTCTATTGTGTGTCACCACTTAGAAACTCCGATCTCCGATCTTTGACTCTGATCTTCAATCTCCAACCTTGACTCCGATATCCGATTTACGACGTGGACCTTCGAGCTTCGAATTGCGATATGGACCTCCACCTACCGATATGCAGACCCGATGTGGTTTAACAACGATTTAATTGTTCAGTGGCATCCACCACTTTATTGCAGTGTTTGAAATGGGACCTCCAATTAAAACCTCCAATAAGACCAAAGCTTCGATTGCGATATGTTGCGGACTTGATTAATTTATCATAACAATTTTATTGTAATATCATGTTCGTGCATAGGAACTTTCCTATCACAAGTTTTTAGGCCATGTAATGTTAAAACCTCCGATTGCGATACAATTGTGGATTTGAGTGGCTTTATCATAACATTTGTAATGTAATGTCACATCCACTACATCAAAGGTTAGAGCAAGTAATAACGATACATGATATCAGAATATTGGCTTTGTTGACATATCAGAGCTTTGGCATGAACACAACTAAAAAATATTTGATATTCATGTGGCTGCGATGTACGGTGATGATGTGGCATGTGGGACCTCCAGATATCCATTATAATATGGTTTCACATTGTTTAAAAACTATAGCCCCTCTTGTGTTCCTATTATAATATAGTTTCTGTAAACAATGAAATTATGTTTGGTTGATTATTAACGAAGACCCCTTCTATTTCGGATATTCTCAATGTGCCAGCTCATGCACAAGTAAACCTCTGCTTCAATGAACACTTCTTTTTGTTTATTGGCAAAACTCATAAATTTAAGTCAGATACCTCATTCCATTATCGATCTTGGTCATCTGTCACAGAGAACGAGATACAATTCACAACTCGTGAACTTGGAGGAATAAAGGAGAGGAGACTTAGAATCTATAAGAAAGATTTGTGATTGGGTTAGAATAAGGACGTTGTTTCCTTTATCTGAAGCAGACAAGGCTGTATGAGCTTAGACAAAATTCCCTTTTCGGACAATGCTCAAACATTCAGACTTGTGGGATGAATTAATCTTTGGAAGGTTCATACATGTGATGAATTTATTCGAAGAAGAAATGTAGACCTATTGGGAAAAATACTGAGAGGGGGGGTGAATCAGTGTTTTAAAAACTCACAATAATAGTTTTCTTTTCTAAAATATGTATGCGACTTTACTGAACCCAACTTGCGTATGTACAAAACTGTTGTAAAAGAAACTAGCGTATGCTCAGTAAACTTGTAAAACAACTAATTCTTTATTTGTTAAACTTAAACCAGAATGTAAGAGATTGATCAGGGATTTGATAAGCAGTAAGTAGGTGCAGTAAGAATAGAATAAATTGCTACACATAAGCAACACACACGAACACCAAGATTTAAGGTGGAAACCCAATGTGGGAGAAAACCATCACTGCTGTCGTCTCAGTCTTCAAACTTATTAATATAAAAAGCTTCTTACATTCTTGCACTGGTGCAGACTCATGCCAGTACACAAGCACCCACTTGCTGAAGGCTACAACCTTCACTCGTTCTCCAGCTCCTACTGGAAGGGAGCTCCAACCCCCTGATCTGATTATCAACTACTACTGGCAGGAAGCTTTGACTTCCCCACCGAAGGCTCCAACCCTCAGCTACATCCTTGGACCATGTTTCATAAATTTTCACACTGGATCCACTTGCTTTAATACATCGCAACTTGTAGATCAACTGAAGCAAACACCAACTTAATTCAAACATAACAGTGAAATCAATGTAACCAGAACACAGAATTGAACTCAGAATACTGCATCAACACACATAATCAATTGCAACCCTGATCATTCATATGCCAACATGTATACGCTACTTCACTTAAGGCAACTCGTGTGTATACACGCTTTTCTGTAGAGAAACATGCGTACAAATTTCAATATGCTAAAAACTTGTAATTATGAATCAAACACAGAGTTGACTACAATTATTTTGAAATATTCTGTTAGCTTACAGAACTCTCATACAGTTAGCAGCAACATCAATGATCTTTTCAACCAAACAACATGTAACCAAATTCAACTTCATCAGTCAATCAGTTCTACATCAGACATTATCACTCAACTAGATCAACATGAGGACATCATTGATAGATAATAGAGATACAACAATATTGATAAGGTTTATTAGTCATTTATGAACATAAACCCTTTATGTACGCGACTTTGAAGAAACGAACCCGCGTGTATATGCGACTTAACCGAGACCAACTTGCGTACAAATATGCAAATTTTGACCTAAAATTGCGCAGCTCTTTAGAACTTCAGAAAGACTCAATTCATAATATTCATAGATAAAAACATGCATCAATACTTAGATCTAGTCAATCCATGAGCATATCATACCATGGAAAGTCATTTCAGGGCTCATGATCCTGATCCATCATTGTATTCATTGGTGCATAATTATTTCAGATCTATGTGTCAACTATGGCCTTTACAATGCAAATATACTTGAAATTGAAGTATTCATCAATAACCCTTTCATCTGCACACTTAGCACTTTGATCTTCACCTCCTTATATAGTTAGAGCCTTAGCCAATACCATGAGTCAAAACTACACTAATGCTGGTGCTAATCTTGGACGGGATCAAGTAACCGTTACTGCTCAATATTGTGGGCTAATACCGTGGTAAGGACCCTTGGTATTCTTACATTAGTGCGTTATCATGTACACGACTTTGCTTCTTTGTACCTTCATGTATACACGACTTGGCCTTGACAAACATGCGTATAGATCTTCAAATATTCATCTTTATCAAACTTCCGATTCTGATCTGTAAACCTTTGTCCCATTATTCTGTTATTCTGTTCCATCACTCTGTCACCTCTGAACTGACCTGTGGATTCATCTAGTTACCATATACTTGTTCTGTTACAAGTGAGTTGCCATCAAGGACAACACATGCATCATAATGCCAACAATACCTTGACTTGAAAGACAGCTTTGTGAAGCAAAGTAAGGTTACATCTGTCATCATTTGAAGGGAGCTGAAGACGACAACAACATTGAAGTGTTTGTGAGTTCTTTCTTGGAAGTAAGCGTTTCACAAATCTTTGAAGCTGTCACTCATGGAGCAGTCACCTCAGCATTGTGAACAAAGGTATACACGTCAGACTACAACAAACATGTGGAAGAGTCTCCTTACAACTCGGATCATGTACCTTGAAACTTAAATCGTGTCTTGTAGACATTGAGGCTTAGCGCAACCTATTGAAGATATCTTGTTGAAAGGATTTAGCTGATCTTAGAGACATCATTGGAGACCCTGATGCATTATTGAAGTCATCATGAGGTAACTTTGGAGATCTTGTTTGGGTAACATGAAGAGTTGTGGAGACACATTGATGTGAAGACAAGGTTGTCATTGATGAAGTAATCTGGAGGAGACATTGCTGAAGATTGATAGGGCTCGTTGAAGAAGACATTGGGAGTCAGGAAGAATAATTACTAAACTTATCTTGACAAATTGAAGTAGGAGCTTGGAGCCTCATAGAGACAAAGTTGGTGCCTTGGAAGACTTAGGTTGGAGCCTCATAGAGATAAGGCTAGTGCCTTGGAAGATAAGGTTGGAGCCCTAGAGGATATGAGATGTCAATATATCATGTTGGAGCTTTGAAAAATACAAGTTGGAGTTTAGGAGTTTGAAGATTGGTGTCTTCATCTAGGGTTGGAGCCCTACCCATTATTGTGTTTTATTTATTGTAAAGAGGATTGGAGTCCTCATCATTGATTAATAGAATTATTATTCTATCATTATTCATTTTGTGTTCTAATTATAAGTGATCTAACTAGTAAAATATAACAATTGAAAAGAAATACTAATTCACCTCCCTCTCAATATTTCCAACATTTCTTGGCTCATATAGCCTCGCTCTATATTCCTTAAAAGTGGTTTCTCTATACTATGGATGGTTTCAAAACTCATTATATCACAGATCTTGCATCTTTGAGCAATGACATAATCTTGTTGCACTTTACACAGTGAATGTACACTGTGACAATTACTAGATGACCCTAACTCTATCCATTGGACAACAACCTTACTCCTAATAATAGTTGGTGGACAAACAGTTGCTCGACGACATGTTGATGGCTTGCATATACTATATAACTTAATATTTGCACACATTGATAACTCACATATACATAAGTCTTCTTATTCACTTGCTATCCAAGGAGCGAAACGTATGACAAAGGCATTTATTGAATTGTTGAAGACACAATTTGTGTCTTGATAATGATCTAGCTGTAGTTCGAGTTTCATAAGCCTAAATCGCTGATCGTTTGCATAACAAAGTTTGAGAATGGAAGGTGCGTTCCTGGTAGATTGTTGCAGTGATCTCTTGTGAAGAATGAGAAGTATGACTAGCTCTTTACAAGTGGATCTTGAAACTTGTGCCTATAGTGGCATCTACAATATGGAAGTGACAAGAATATATAAGTGGAATTACAATATGTCGTAAAATCAAGAATCTGAGAAGCATATCCCTTGGAAGCATGCATGTTGTGGCATAAGTCTATGATAAAAGGTGAAGGACAATGTTTTGAGTTCGAATGTCTCTTTGAAGCAACTCCTTGCAATCATGGAAGTGAGAGGTACATATAAATCATGATCATTTACAATCCATGAAGAGTAGTGATGATATGATAATAATGCATAGTTTTTGCATGTGAGGCATGTTAGGGTTTTGCAATATGTAATTGCTTTACGATGGTTCTAAATGACTATGAAGTTGTTAAGGTGTGAAGTTGACATTTTGCATATCCTAAGAATCTAGGGTTTGTGGGATTTGTGAAAACCGAGGAGTCTTGAGGACTTTTGGTATTTATGGTTTTTGAACCTTAGATTGAATTAACCTTAGGAGTGAAAAACGTAACCCTAACTAATTGTTCCTTTTAAGAAAACGCTAGCTCTTGAGAAGTGTTATCTAGGGTTTGTAGGGCTAAATGCTCTTTAGTACTAAAACTCTAGTCTTGAAAAGATAATCTAGCGTATGTGTTAAAACCCTAGCAAGGGTTGAATTGGGTAAAACCTAGGGCTTGAAAGACAACCTTAGGGCTAATGTTTCCGCAGAAAGTAAAGAGCCTAATAAGGGTTAGATCAAGAACTATAGGGTTTGTAACTAGAACCCTAGAAGGACACCTTCTGAGAAACCACATAAACCCTACATTAACAAAATTTACATCATTCTCTTGTCTTTGTATATTTTGCTTGGTTGCACTTGTCTTCTTAATTGTCATTGTACTTATCTCATTGTACATTTTATGTAAAAATGAAAAGGAAGAAAAAAATTCTAGCATGGGTTTCATGCTCAAGTTAAATTATCAATTAGGTTATTTATGTTAAAAAGTGTCAAATTATCCCCTAAGACGGTCAACACTCCAAGTTTTCTATGGAAGAAAAGAAAAGTTGCAGATGTGAACTTTTTATGGAAGTGAAGCGAGCTCCTCTTGTGGCATAATGCAAGTTTCTAAGGAATGATGGGCCTATTTTTTTGAAGTTTCTCTTATGGACAAAATCATGGCATCTACTAGATAAATTGGAGCGCTGTCCTGGTGCTTGTGGCGATATTGGTCTTGGGTCTTGGATATCTCACTTTGATATGATTATATAAGAAGATAATTTATTTTATGGGTTTTCCTTTTGGGGGAGGGGTTTTGCCTTGGCTTGGAGCATATATATTGTGTTCATTATTCTTTTGTGATCTTCATGATGTATGGATTTGGTAATTGTTTGATGAATACACATAACATAGAGTAAAGGAAGTTAATAAACATTCACAATCAATTATCATGAATACGAGAAATCACCCTAATGCTAAGTCTCCTGATTTCTCAACGCTATACACCTTTTGTATTTACAAGCTTTCATAGAAATTCATTATGACATAAGGCTTGTTGCATGTGTTGCCTTATCTGCTTTCCTCTTTGTGAGTTGTTCCCTTCCTTGCCCTTTATGTCATAAATGATTCTATCTTCATGAAGTGACAACTTTTGTTTATGAGAAGTTGTTGCTTGTCAATTTCGTCTTTAATTTCTTTATTACCTTTGGTGGCTTTTGTTTTCATTCCACCTCATGGAGCCTATTCTTGAAGACCCAATTGTGCTTCAAAATCATGCATAGTTTATCAGTGCCTCATAATGGGAAATTTGGGAATGTGATTTTCTCGAGTAGAAGAGCATACTTTGCAGTCCCTATTGCTTATGCCAAGGGAATTTACTTTTTTTAAAGCTTAGTAAAAAAGGTCATGGGTGTAACAACCTATCATAGTCCCTATTTTCTTGGAGATTGTGCTTCATTCAATAGTTTCCCAACCTTGAAATTATCACCAAAATTTTGGATATGATTGGTTTCATTCTTACTATTGCGATAAACATGTAGCAAAATTAATTCTCCCAAATTTTCCATGTTTGGTTCACGGTCATCGATGATTTCTGGCTGCTATGTCCACATAAACTATCTAGGCAGATCCACCCAAAGGGATCACTTCTCGTCGGCTTATTAGCAGAGCCTAACCCTAAGAGCGTCGAGGAGAACGGACCTCCCATTAGCAAGGTGCTTTAATGATGAGAACTCGACTAATTGAGCCAACCCTTGGGGCTATATCATTCTTAATGTTATGTGGAACTTTGATGAATTAATCCTCTTAGGTCGCTTGGCCCTAATTAGGATGCAAAATTTTCATATGATTTATGTTTTTTTCTTGCTGTGTGGAGATATTTAGGAATCTTTTTTCCTTAAAATGTCTTGGTACATTGAAAGGGAATTTTAAGAAGGGTTTCCCCTTCATAATTCTCACTATCAGTTTTGAATATGATACACGTTAAAATTTTGAATAACTATCCCTATGACTAGATCTAGTTATTTGCAAAGGCATGTCTTATGAATTTGGTAGTGGGGTTGACTATGCCCTAAGCATATCCAAATACTACGCCTTATTTAGGGTTTTATATGATTGAACTGCGCCTAGTGTAGAAATGTTTCCTCTTCATAGTATTTATTCACTATCGATTTTATATATCATATTCATGTTAAACTTTCAAGTAATTGTCCCTACGACTAGATCTGATTATTTGCAAAGAGAATGTCATCTGAATTTGATAGTAGGTTTAACTAGGCCCCAAGCATATCCAAATACTATTTCCTCTTTACAATTTTAGATGAGACGCACCTAGTGCTACACACATTTGACCTTTGATAAATCCTTAAAATGAATCTTGGTTGTTCTGTCGACATTGCCTCCTTTTGGTTCCTTAGTGATCAATGTGTGGGAAATATCAAAGGTGGGAGGGGGTGGGGGGTGAATCAATATCTTGTTGGTTTTGACAAATTTTCCCTTAGTTAATCTTGAAATTGAATTCACAACACAATTAATCATCCACAATGTATAAACACACAGATTAAAGTGCAAATCAAAATTTGAATAAGAAATACTTGAAAAGAATCATTAATTTATTACAGTCTCTTGTGATGACATGAATTCTCTATAAGCACCAACTTACAAACAATTGGAGGCTCCAAATACTACTCCCTATTTAGGGTTTTAGATGATTGAACTACCCCTAGTGTAAAAATGTTTCCTCTTCATAGTATTCACTATCGATTTTATATATTGTTTGTGATGACATGAATCCTCTATAAGCACCAACTTACAAAAAATTGGAGGCTCCAAATACTACTCCCTATTTAGGGTTTTAGATGATTGAACTACCCCTAGTGTAGAAATGTTTCCTCTTCATAGTATTCAATATCGATTTTATATATCGTACGCATGTTAAACTTTCAAGTAATTGCCCCTATGACTAGATTTGATTATTTGCAAAGAGAATGTCCTATGAATTTGATAGTAGGTTTAACTAGGCCCCCAACATATCTAAATACTATTTCCTCTTTACAATTTTAGATGAGATGCACCTAGTGCTACACACATTTGACCTTTGATAAATTCTTCAAATGAATCTTTGTTGTTCTGTCGACGCTGCCTCCTTTTGGTTCCTTAGTGATCACTGTGTGGTAAATATCAAAGGTGGGGGGGTGTGGGGGGTGAATCCATCTTGAAATTGAATTCACAACACATAATTAATCATCCACAATGTATAAACACACAGATTAAAGTGCAAATCAAAATTTGAATAAGAAATACTTGAAAAGAATCATTAATTTATTACAGTGTCTTGTGATGACATGAATCCTCTATAAGCACCAACTTACAAAAAATTGGAGGCTCCAAATACTACTCCCTATTTAGGGTTTTAGATGATTGAACTACCCCTAGTGTCAAAATGTTTCCTCTTCATAGTATTCACTATTGATTTTATATATAGGCATTGTTCTACATAGCTAAACCTGAGAACCCAAGGATGTAGAAGATTGTGGTTGTTCTACCAATTGGGTCTGCTGTGATGGGAAAGTTTTTTCAGTACATCCGTTTTCCCTTGGTTCCTTTTAACAAGAGACTAAATTTCACAAAATGGGGACAATCCTTGGTATAGTGATCTTCCTCCTAAATGAGGCAAGGATATTTAGGCTTATGTTTAGAGGTACCATCAACAAATGACTTTGGAGTATCCTCTTTTGGGGTATCTGATTTTTCTTTTCCTTTACCCTTATTTTTACCTTTGGAGGCTGTCTGTCGCAGTGGACTGGACAACATTAACCTCAGAGGTTTTACTAGGATTTGAAGAGGGTTTCGAAGGAGGATTGGATGCAGTATTCGAAACAAATTTTCGTTTTGAAGAAGTTTTATTGGAAGTTTGAGACAATGATATAATAATACCATCAACATGTGGTATGCCTTGAGGTTTAGAAGATGCTAGATCCATAGATGGCCTTGGAGCATCAGGGAAGAGATATATAACATTCCAGATTGGGAATACACCGAATCTGAATATTGTGCACGAACAATGGCTTGATCTTTAGTTACAAAACTCCCCCTCGCTATGTCCTTAGCAATGTTGTTAACCAATTATTTGGCAAACCATTCAGTTAACAACTCATCAGGTATATCAAACTTGATAAGGTGTCACTGACATCTCCATTCATGGATGTGATCGAAAATGTGGGTAATGGTATTATGTTTCAAAGACATAAGTAGATGGGTACTAGTTTCATAATGAACCAGTAATTGGAAGTAAGGAATGCCATTACCAAAAAATTAAAATCTTGATAAGCACCTCGAGGTAACTTGATGTACAATTTCGCAGCAGCACCTGTAAAGGTTCGCTGAAAAAGACATAGACGAACAAAGCCTTCAACCTAGGAATTGGATGAACACCATAAGTGGTAAGTCATAACATGGGCCTGGGGTCTTCTCTAGACTTTCCTTCGAATTTCAGGCAATTGCCAGGAATCTTAGTGGGACTAGGGGCCAATAAGGTGAATGAAGTATTTGATCATTAGTGAGCCTTGACACATCCAAAAGTTCCAACGTTGCTAGAAATGGAAATTGCGGGTTGAAAGGTATTGGAGGCCTTTGATAAGGCCCAACTTGTGGATTCTATCTTTGATGGTATGGGTACTGCTCCCAAAGTAGCCGATTTTGACCATAAGGAGCTTGATATTGCCCCCTTGAGGGGTATTCTGACCATACAAAGGTGGATTCTGCCCCCACAAAGGTGGGTTTTGACCAGGGTAAGGTCGATACTGACCTGCCATAAGCTATTTAGAATCATAGGGTGGATAAACAATTTTCATGACATTTGGATTATAAGGTTGCTGTTGCAATTGTTGGCCTTGGTGATAAAGCTATTGGCCCTGCTACTACAGGGGTTGACCTTGTGGCTGCAAGGGTTGACCTTGTTGATATAAAGGTTGGTTTTTTTGCTGCAAGGGCTGTCCTTGCTGCTACAACAGTTGTTGGTAAGGCCCTTGCTGCACATAAGGCCCTTGTTGAAAGAAAGGTTGATGCTGTACATAAGGCTGCTGTTGGTAAGTTCCTTGTGGAATCCACTGAGTTCCAGGTTGGTATTGATAAGTTCCAACTTGAATTTGACCAGATGCCCCAAATGAGGGATTTGAACCTGGCTGCATTTGGGAGCCTACCTGTTGAGTAAAGGGTGGATTTTGAGGCTGTTGAGAGCTATACATAAGGTATGTTTGCTGGTAGGGTATATGAGCCAAAAGAGGCTGTTGATACAGGATCTAGCTTGATCCAGATGTAATTGATGATCCACTAGGATAAGGTACACTACCAGCGCTTGATTAGCTCCAGTAGCGTGAGTTTGAGGTGCACTCACATAAGATCCACTTGAAATAGGAGGCACATAAGGCGGAGGTGGTTGTTGCCCCCCAGGCAGTGGAATAGGTGGGGGTACATATTTTCCACTTAATGGAGGATGTTGGGAACTTATAGGGACATTAATTTCCCCAACCGTGATTGACGGTTGTACCGGAACTGATGAAACTGCAGTTGGTACAGGAGTTTGGGAGGCCACGTTTGAAAAAAACATACCTGAAGTAGGCAAGGTGCCCATTGACCAAATGGGATTGTGATAAAGTGAAGATGCACTTGGAGCACTTGAAACCAATTGAGCCAATGATGTATAAAGAGGTCAAAATATAGGCCCGCTAATTTCAGGGGGTGGTAGAGGTGCAACACTTCCCACATACGGATAATCTTAAGGTGGAAAGTCGTATTCGGAATCATTATCAACACCAGGAGTATGAGTTGCTGAGATTTCTGGAGGACCTTTAGAAGAGGTTGGAAACTCACTTACTGAAGCCATGAGTGGAAACAATTGGTGAGGAGGAATCCGAGATAGTCGTGGAGACAACTCCAAAGGTACACCAGGATTGTTGTCTGGAATATAAGGTTGTTGAGGAGATATAACCAACAAATCAAAAAGAGGATTCAAAGTGAATAAAACAAACCTTTGTGGACTCTTAGGAGTTTCTGGATCATATTCCTGAGATGATGATGAGTCTTGAGGTGGAGGACGAGAAGCAAGGGGTTGGATGCTTGGGATAATTCCAAGTTCAAGACCTTTTGCTTCAAATGACTGTGAAAACTTAGGATGAACTCCTTGTGATGACCCTTTAGTGTTAGATGATGAAGGGGAAATGTAAGGTGAACCCGGTGGTTCAACCACGATGACCTTTTCTCAAAAACAATAAAAGAAGTGGTTGATTTGATCCTACAATTTAAAATTTACTATTAATTAGGCAATATGAGGTCAATGATAACTGCATGGGTAAGTCATGTTATTGTGGGCAGTTAAATTTTAGAACTTAAAACAAAAAAAACAAATAAAAAAGGGTGTACTAGGCAAGAGGGTTTACCAAGTATTCGTGAACTGTTATATGTACCTTAGCTGAAACCAAGGACTTAACATATGATGACCGATCTCCCCGAATGTTGTGTTTGGTGTATCATGTTTACAAGGCCACTGACTCGATTACCTGTGGTTAAATGATAACGACCTAATGGGGTCTCCCAATATATACTCGATGGTACGGGGAGCTCAAGTTTGTGTTAGCACTGTTTAATGCATAACCATTCAGTGAGAGTGTTCTGATATACTCACCATACTAGAGTGCCTCTGATATACCCTAGAGTATTGGAGAACCTCCGATATACTTCTGTATTGGAACGAGATTTCACCTCCAGGATACAATGTAGGTAGTTAACGACAACTGCTAGGTTTATAGATGTCGAAACATGTCTCTAGCCAAGACATCTAAATGTTTGCATTAAGTTCCAAATGCTCCTTAGGTTAATTCAGTAAATTTTAAAGTTTTTTTTGAATTAGGTTTCAATTTTGAGCTCAAACGATCACCTGATTCTTAGTATGCAACTATATGAGAAAAGGGAAACTTTTCATTTCAATTAATTCTATACTAATTACAAATTATAATACATGCAACTAATGCATCAAATAATATTCTACCACTAACTTTTCCAAATGAAAATTGCAAGAGCAAAACTAAACTTCACATTCACTAATGAAATGAAATCTATTGAAAGAAAAAAATGATATTCATTTCACTAAGATGCACTTTTACTTATATGATGCCCTTTGATTTTCAGATGTCTATGTGCAACTAACCTTCAACTAAAGCAAAAACGAAGATTTCTCAAAATGCTCCTAAATGCAACAAGGCATCATTCAAAATAACATCAAATTCAAAGCACTTCAACGATAATGTCTTTCACTTTCTATTTCAAATAGACAATTAAATATGTTCATTCCAGTTTGCAAGATAAATAATGTAATCTATGTTTAATAAGTGACAAAGATGGATTTCAAATGCAAGATGACCTAATACATATGAAAAACAACTTTGCACAAGACAAACTGAAATCAATTTTAGTCAATGTTTCAAGCGATTTTACCAAGTGAACAGACCTAATCATCAACAAACCAGAGACTCAAAGGCACTTACAAGTGACAAGAGGCAACCAATTGACCTATAAACCTTAAAATCAATGAAATTGCACACATATACTTGAAAGTCCAAAGAAGTAAGGATTTGCTAATAAAACAAGGTAATCAACCAAAACATCGACAAAAATCAGTCATGCAAGACAAAAAAAGATCTCAGGGGCTCAGACACACTGGGGTTTGACATAGAAACCCTAAGATTTTCCAATATCAGGAATCAACATGACTGTCAAGGCCAAACAAGTGTTGAATAGGGGATAAGTGCAACCATTTTAAGAAAAATCAGACTAGCAATGTGACAGTCAGATAAAAAAAATGCTGGTCGAGGAACCAATCAAAAAATAAAAAGACCTTCACAAACATTTCTAGAATGAACACTCCAAGATTGTAACGAGTGATTGTGCATAACTATGTCAACCCATACTAACTGAGAACGTGATGGTCGGTCAAATTGATCAAAAGATCGGTTGAGAAAGGAGGAAGAATAGGCTATAGCTTCCCTAGCAGATTTGCCATTTTTTTGTGAAGGAAAATCCCCTCTACGGACAAGGCGATCCCTCTAGCCCAATGAGTGGGTCTAGTAACAAACCAAATAGTTTAATACTCACTTTCCTAGCTTATGCTTGACAAATGCAATAAGAAAGAGTAACCTACCTCGTTCTGATGCTAATCGCTCGTTCCTCAGAGATGGCTTTGAATTTTTCGCTCGAGGCCTCGCGCCTAAGTCATTCTTCACGTCCGGAAACCTACATGGAAGATCAAAGTACTATACAAGACACGAGAGCATATATAACATATATCAAACATAAACTACTTAACATATCAATGAACATTAAGCTAATCACATAAGTATTTATACAATTATGGAAAGTGAACATAAAATGTATATATTAAGAAACTAAAAAGGAAGGCATACAACCTATGCCTTGATGTTGAGGCATCCCTTTGGGTGGATGTCTAAGTTCAAGCAAAGTCTCTTCAAGCACTACTTCTCCAAGCTATAATGGGAAGCATGTAAGCATAATCTCAACATAGGGATGCATCAATGAATGATCAACCATTTGGGAATGGAAGGGGGTGAATTTATAGGAAGGGAGAAGGAGTTAGGGATCCACAAAAGAGGGAAGAAGGTCCACATCTCAAGGGGAAAGCCCATGATGATAAGATCAAGAGGCCCAAATGAGAGAGCTCGACCATATCAACAACAACCAATATCCAACTTGCTATTCCCGAAGGTTCTAGTGAGCGAAGCTTCTCCTTGAGTTTGGAAAAGCTTGCTAGAAGGAGTTCAATGTGAGTTTTCCTATGAAAACCCATGTTGGCAGTGTGAGTGTCTAACTAAGAAACCTGCCACCAGAACGGGAAGGGAGTGGAACAAAGCACGCTGATGCCAAAAATTAGGTTTTAAGGCAACTTTCTCCAGAATGATTTCAGGGCAACTTTCCTTTGACTCTTCAGGGAGGTTTTGGTCTGTATATCATGATGGATATGCTGCACAATAGTCAATGTTTTGGCACTCTAGGATATGACACGGGAAGTGAACAAGAGATATGACAAAATACTGTGTGACACCAATATATCAAAGATCAACATTAAGTAGCCTCATAAAATTTAAGGAGTTAATGATGATCAAAATGTTCAATACTAGGTGCACCATTTCATCATAAGAACCAAGAATCCAAATCACTTTCATATGCATGCATGAACCATTTGAGAAGGATATATTCTCAACATACCTTAGGGATTGCTAATATTACTGATGAAACATAAAATTGAAACAATATACCATGCATACCACGTAGTATTCAAATACCTGTGGATCTTTTTATTTGACACAGGCATCTTGTAGCACTTAGTCATCTTTTCATCAGGTGCCTCTTTACCGTTTCCAGCTCTAGCTTTTCTTTACTGCATCTCAAATGATCCTCAAGAAGGATAATCTCATTCATCTCATCAAGAAGGTTAAAATCATTCAAATACTCAAATATACAGGCAATAAGTATAAGTAATGATCAAAACAATAATCAAATATACAAGTCTAGACAAGAGTAAGGACATAAAGAAGCATCATAAGTGAAGAAATACTTATCTTTAATGAGAGGTGAACCTCTCCCTTTTGAACCAACCTTTAAGAGTCATCATTTTTCATTGTCCACATAACAATTTTGTCTTTAATCAAATTTATCAACAACCAGACATATAGACTATCCGATCTAGGGCTTTATCAAATATATCACAAGTGCTTGAGCATACTCACATTGACCAAGCAAGGTTTCATATCTAAAACATTT
Source organism: Pinus taeda (assembly GCA_000404065.3). Lineage (NCBI taxonomy): Eukaryota > Viridiplantae > Streptophyta > Pinopsida > Pinales > Pinaceae > Pinus > Pinus taeda. The sequence goes on along the minus strand of APFE030414009.1, from coordinate 50,263 downwards.
GTTATAAACCAAGCTTTCTTTCAAACCCTAACCTCTTAATTTCCAACAAACCCCAATACACAAATTTCCTAAGGTTATCTTTAAACCCTATAATTTTTTTAGGACTCCTCCATCTTCTCTTGCTTCCATCAAAGGTGTCTCCATGGGGGTGATCTCCATGACTTTTCTTCAGCGCAACTCTAATACCATGTTAATTTTTCATATGGATATATTGTTCTTTGCTTTGATAATTGCATTTTTTCATTAATACATTAGGTTCACCCCATCACATCATAACATTATTCATTTATACATCATTATTAAGCAACATATGCAACTATGTAGAAATAACGATATCATCATCATCAATGCAGCAAAACATAAAGGAATGAAGAAGAAAATCATGCACACATAGAGACACTAGGATTGGTCGGAGACCAAGGCATAAACCACTATGAGGAAAACCATTGAAAATTCTTCTTCTTATAGATTGTCATTAAATTATTCAAAAAAAGAGAGTACACTGATCCATATATTCATCTATACAACTAACTAGAAAAAACAACTACACCATCCATGAAATAAACCCAACAAAGCTTATACTCAAAACACTGATGCTGAAGTCTGTACTAAACTGTCACTAATTGGAGTAAACTTCCAAACCTTCAGGTCAGTGAGCGAAATATTCAAACAAATGAGGTTTCATCTTTTAGTTCCTGGTTACATGGAGGAGGTGTCATCCAAGCAACTATAGATTCCTGGTCACTCTATGAAGCAGTGCAAGTGAGCGACTGTGGTCATATCTACCCAGATATGTGTTTGAGCTTCAGTCGCACCCTTCAAGATGTTATGTGAGTGAATTTGGCTTCCCAATCACACTTTGAGACACTGTGAGCAAGCAACTATAACTTTCTGGTTTCTCTATTAAGCCCGGTCTGCGAGCGACTAGTGTTTGCAACCAAAAATCTGAAACCCTAAATCCCAGTAGCTTGGATGGAGAGTTGTCCATGCGAATGGAAAGCTCCAATCACATGGATGATCTTCTTTGTGAGCGGTTGCAGTTGGATCCATCCTGTTTTGTACCTACAACTATGGCCCAAAACCCTAGATCTGAAATGCGAGCTTTGGACCTTGCAATTTCACCTTAGAGCGAAACCATTCTTTCGCAGATGAGCCTTAGACATGTGCGAGCCAAAAACCAAGATAGAAAAGTGTATCATAATTGTGTGTGTCTAAATGAGGTAGAGGGCACTTGTATTTATAGCCTTTCAAAGTGGTCCACTTTGCTTTAGGGCCAACCTTATCAAATATGCACATGTGGGATTTGCCTCAAAATTACACTTTCTCTTATCCAATTTGAGTGATATTTAGGTCGATTTTCGTCCTCTCGAAAAGAGGAATTCAGTGAAATTATTATATCCATTAGGGGAGATAAAAATTCGAATTTCAATGCAGTTGCATATTTTTAACACTCGATAGGAGCCCCAATTAGACCCTTTTCTGTTTGGAGTGGTAGCCCCGACTGTAATTATGGGACCACTTTCCTTTAATTAAAAATATGTGGAATGGGATGATTGATGATGATACTATATTTATTAATAAAACTAATATATTCTTCTAACCTACTTATAAATCACAATAACTTATTATAATATCCGGGTAAGCTGATAACATATGTACTAGAAAGATTTCGTAATATAGCACAATAATGTAGATCATCATGCAATTAGGATATTAATTCGATCAAAGAAAATTAATTTAATTAAATAGTTAATTTAGTTGATTTGATTAAAGCATCACATATGATATAAATTTCGTTGTTCATTACATAACATTTGAATTTTCAATCAATCACGCTAATAGTGATTATAGAATATTGACATGCATACACATATGTGAACAATATCATATAAAAATTCCTTTCAAAGAAAAAAGACAACAACATAGGATAATAATACTCGATAAATCATAGCCCTGCTCATATTAGAACTGCAAATGGTTCAACTTATATTAAGAAAAACTCAAAATACAATAATGCAATTTCAAGTCCTCTTCTTTCAAAATTTAGAACCCCCATCTCCATCTTGAAGAGGGGAATTTATAGCCTTAATACAAAGGAAGTAAAAACAAATTTTCCTTCAATATCTCAACATAAACAAACAGTAAAAACATAACAAGAAATTCTTGCAACATCTTTCAAGTTTAGGATGAGTATTGTCCAATGTTGAGTTGTCGCAACATGTAAATGTCCAACACGCTAGCGAGTTTTGGAGGATATTTCATTAGAGAACTTTTGAGGTCTAAAATGGTTCTCTTAAGAAAAATGTACAACCAAAATAAAATTAATAGAAACCAATAGGATTCAAGATGATGATGTCAACCATGGGGGATGATTCACCATTTTTTGGATAAAAAAGTAAAACGATTAAAAAATAATAAAACAATAAATCTACTTTTTCAACTTGTATTTTTAAATTATGTCTCTAAGATTTTACTCAAATTTCGAGCGGGATTACTTGTTGGGTACAAAATTTAATTCCTCATCCAAGGAGTACCCATGTTGTATACTTTTGGTGGACCCTGCTACATGAAAACTAAGAAATACATGAAAAATGTGATTACAATAACGTTTTTCATGTATTTCTCATTTTTCATATAGTAGGTTCCATCGAAAGTATGCAACATGGGTACTTCTTGGATGAGGAATCAAATTATGCATCCAACAAGTGTTCCTTCTCGAAATTTGAGTAAACCCATAGGGAGATAAGTTGAAAATACGAGTTGAAAAGTAGTTTCTTCTTTTTCCCTCTAAATTTGATGATGTAATATAATATTATTTTATTATTTCCACTATTATTTTATAATTTCTTATGGGGGCCCATTTTAGACCTTATAATTCCCCTAATGAGGTTTGATCCTCATTTGACTCGTGAAGATATTTGACTTTAACGATGATAACATCTATGTAGAGATATTGGATAAACAACGAAGTACCAATCATTGGCTATGAGGTTTGACAAGGAATTACCAATGATTCTCCAAGTCAATTTTGGATAACTGTTTGATTCTTTCTGTTGGACACCTAATCCTAAAGGGTTAGTGTGGAAGCCGAATGGACAAAGCAGTCCAAGGGACCTTGGGATGTGAATCCCAACGGTCACCATATTGTACTATAAATGTACATCTTTTGTGAATAAAATTGTATTGCAAGCTTTATCATTTACATTTGTTTCTCCTTAACCATGTCTGTTTAACATGGTATCAGAGCAGGCGTATTCCTGCCCTGCACAATTAATTTGAGCCATTTGTTCATGGCCTTTCTATGCAGTTTATTTTTGCCATAAATTTCATGAATATTTATTCAGCTAAATTTTAGCTGCAACCTGTTAAAAATGCTCCCTGCGCTGCTCCCCCATATAATTAGCTGCCTTCATTACCTGCGCTCAGTCTGCCACACCTGTGCTGCCCTGACATATTCTATTTGTGATTTCTGTATATGCTCAGACACCAAAACACCAAAACGTTTCACTGAAGCGTTGAGTGCCTCCCTAACCTGTAACGCTCCATTCTGGGTGCCTGTTATTCTGAATACAATAATCGACCTCTCTCTGCCTGAATGCATCTGACAAATTAGGTATCTGAATTTGTTTTTGTGTAATAAATCCTATCTGCGCCCTTCAGAAACCCCAACGCTGACACTCAGTGCTTTCCTGTTAATCGTGACCCATGAAAAAAAAATTGTCAAATGCCTTTGCCCCTGCGTGCAATGTTGAATCAAGTGATTTAAAGAAGAGATCGTTGAGAGGGCATATGAAATCCCCATAAATTGTTGTTTGTTGGCTATTATATGTTGGCTTATATGGTTACTCCTGCATTTAAGCCTGGACTATATATTAATGTTTTTTTGAAAGCTCGTACCCGCTGCACCATGGAAAATCATTCACTTCCGCTACCTGGTGATTTCGACACTTAGTCTGGTTCATATGGCAGTTTATATAGCTATTACCGAACGCTTACCGTTCTCATTCAACAGTATGGGGTTTAACATTGGCTTCTGGACCTCTGCCACGTTCAAATCTTTTCCAGAGACAGCGACCAATGCTTGGATTTGCAGATTAACCCTCGGCACTTGCTCGTTTGTCTTCGGATTACCATAAGCACAGTGTTCTCCCTGGTGCTATTCACTGGTTACTCCTACAATTCTCTCAAGCGGTCCATTGAAGCAGTCCCTTCTTTGCGTTGGTTCGTGTGCATTGTAATATCTTCATGGAATCCTTATTCATACAGAATCTGCATTAGCCGGCATTCCACCATCATTTTCACTTACATCAAGAGATAATTTAGAGGTAGCAGGGAAAATTAATCAACCAAGAGATGCACGTCAGGGGCTACGCCAGGCCTGTGAAAGCCTTACTCGTGGATTGGAGAGGACAGCTACTTCTCTTATAGGCAATCCAATAAAGTCGTATGTCCGTGGGAAGGTGCAGGCCATGCACTTCTAACTGCCGTTCAAGCTGCACCATCAGCTGCTCTTGCACCAGCATCTGCTGCTGCTGGTGCTGTACATCGTGCTCTTTTGGGAGTAAGAAACAGTCTCGATCATGACCATAAGAAAGAATCTGAGGAGAAGCACTATGGAAAATTTCCTGTTCTAATGTTGACTGATGACATTTGAGCCAATACGTGGAGAGATTGAAAAGACCTCTATGGTTTGTGGAGAAATCAGTTTTCTGTGCAATATATTCAATTGGAGAGCTTTTGTTTTACCAATTTACTTTACGTTAAGCTGTACAGTTCTTCCCATTCAATTCTTTGGAAAGATTCAAAATAAAAAAGGCACAGACTACTGATTTTCATGTAATGTTATAGTGATTGTAAAAAAAAAGCTTCTTGTTAGCAGCTTCTAGTTCTGGCCCGCGGAAAGGCTTTTCTGCATCAGTAGTCCATTTGTTGGTGGTCCAAGAAGTGGATCACAATTGAAGTTACCTTTTCTGTAACATGTAATTTTGGAGATTGTCTATTGTTATAGAAAGTTTGCACCGAGTCATATCTTGGCTGGGTTTGTTAGCAAAGATTATCTCTTCCAGAAAAAGTAGACTAAATTTTCATTCCATCAGAGGATCAATTCATGAAATCTGAATCTTGGCATTGATATCATTCATATAGTATCAACCATTAAGAATTAAAAGCTGTAGTAGGCTTCCTTGAGAGCTAAATTGCCAAAGTATGTACTGTCTAGTAGTCCAGATTGGTGTGTGTTGCCATCTTGTATGTTGTTGGTAAGCAGAATTATATATATATATATGCTGCTCCTTTCATGAAACAGGGAGTAGACATTAAAATTGCAGCAACGGAATTATTAGTTATTTGTGACAGAAATTATTAAGTTTCCACTATTGGTCAACACTTTTACAACATTTGCCATTTTATTCCAAGGGGATGATAAAGTTCTTGTTTCTATCTGCAACGGTACTCCGGACAAACTTTCAAATTTGATATTTTGAAAAGGCTTCTCTGAGTAGTATAATATTGATGCTCTTCTTCCAAGTTACCACAAGTTCATTGAAG
>APFE030414009.1:24855-39355 GCA_000404065.3 Pinus taeda | reverse complement strand
GGAAGCCGAATGGACAAAGCAGTCCAAGGGACCTTGGGATGTGAATCCCAACGGTCACCATATTGTACTATAAATGTACATCTTTTGTGAATAAAATTGTATTGCAAGCTTTATCATTTACATTTGTTTCTCCTTAACCATGTCTGTTTAACACTTTCAACCATTATGTTGCCCTATTCTTCCCAAGTCTTCATTAAAGTCTTGGCATCTGGAAGTGAACCTTTTGGGCAGTTAGAAATTAGTCTCTCTTGCAATAGAGTATCATTGATAGATTCAATGATAGAATTGGAAATACCTCGAGCCTCATTGGCTGTATCTTGAACTTGTTTCATTCTTATTTCCCACTCTTGGAAAATTACGCTTTTGTGTTTCATAAATGTTAGGCATATTTGCCTCTCCGCCTTCTTTATTTTCTTTCCAGGTTATGAAATTAGTCAACTGATCATTTACTTCATCAAAATAATTCATCATGTCATTCAATTGATCAATTAGGGAATTCACTATCCTGCATTGATCTTGAATATTCAGGAGTCTATTGCAAAATATTTTCTGTTAGTTCTTTAACAAAGTATTTAAATCTTTGATTTACTTTTTAAATTCTGATAGCTGAGGATTAACACTCAACTTCTCTATCCTTTTCTGCATCTCTTTAAGCTAATCATCCTTTACCTATATCTCTTTATCATGTTGTTTTTTCAATGCATATAATTGCCTTTGTAACTCTGCCATCTGATTCTGACATTGTACAATAATTCTCTGTTTCTCGGAATCAAGTTCTCATTCCAAGGATGTTATCTTTTCTTCTCTTTCTTTTAGAAGCTCTTGGACCTCAACTTCTTTATCTATTGTTGCACACGCATAATATCATGTGAATTGAGTCAATTTTCCCAATTCCTTAGAAGGTGTAGCAGAGGAACCCTTCCAGAAAACTTCAGAGGAAGAAATCTTGCTAGGAAATAATGATTGAGATTTCTCGAGCTTCCTTTTCTTTCTTCCTCTTTTGACTACTGCTTTGTGCTGAAGACTGTAAAATATATCTAAAGGATGAATCTCCTCTATATTGAGAATAACTTATGAGGTTGGGAAAGAAGGAATAATCTCAATATCCTTTTAACCATGAATGGAATATTTGTCAACAATTTCTTCTTTCCTCGTTCCTTGTTCAATATTTTTAATAGTTCCCTGAACCTCCACTTGTTGTGGAAAAGTGGTAGTTTGAGAAGATGAATCTTGAACCTTAGTTTGAGGATTTATAGTCATACTAAATTCATTCCAAGCTTCATTTAATTTGGTATTAAAAATCAACTCATCAACTTTCGGTGGGGAAGAAATTAAAACAACCTATGGCTAATACTTAGGGGGGACTTCCAACTATGCAAAACTATCAGGCTAAGCACTTAACATTGATGACTTTTCTTGAGGTAATTGTAACAAATTCAATGGAAGGTTAGCTATCTGAGAATATTTGTATTGAACAAATTGGGTTTTCTCATATGTAGACCACTGTTCTTCCACTCTTTGCAGCACTGTATCATAGAAAGAAGAATGAACAAATAGACCATTGAACTTACCCTCTTCATGGATAAATTGTCTAAGCCCTTGAGACACAGTGAAATTATTCACCATTATATATTTGAATCATATTTTTGGTTGGGAAAACTAGGAAATTCCAAAGCTTCAACAACAAGGATCTCTTTTTCGGCATGGCATTAATTGGCCAATGGAAATATACCGAACCTTATAGGAAAAATAGGCCATGCCATTTTATTAGATTCTCTCAATGCTTTAGTGATACCATAACCAACTGTCTAATAAGCTACTTCTTTGTTGACTAGCTTATCAGGAATGCATAAAGGCAAAACATGTGGATGATCAAGACTACCCAAAACTCTAATATAGGTAAATAATTAATCTTCGAACCAATTACTGACTTTCCTAAGGTCATCCATGGTTTCCTAATACACTCTTGGTGGCCGAGACTCAAAGATGGTTTCATATATTGGAATCATAACCTTGTGACATATTTGGTAGATTTGTTCAAAATACTTGGATTCCCATAGGATATCATGGTAGATATGGATAGGATTAGGATCCTGAATAGTCTATTTCCAACCCATAGAGGAAAAATCCATAGAAAAACATAGAGCATACAGGACATAGACCGGCATATTAAAAGGAGGCGACTTATTTTAAAACATTATTCTACCATGCCAAAAATGTAGTATATGAGAAGCCAAGTTATCAGAAAATTTGGTAGCCTAGTCAAATATATACCCTTCGGAAGCCCCATCAATCAAAGATACCCATGTGTCCTGAAATTTCAATATGTTAGGGAGTGCATGTAATCGACACATCGTAGCTGCAACTCGGGAGAAAGGAGTAGCAAGAAAATCGAGCGAGTACTTACCAAATTCCTCTGCCTTATGCTTATTTGGGTTGTGTCTCAACTATAAGATTTGATCTGAGGGGTGCCCATCCTCCTTTATGAAAGCCTCGACGTATTCCTTATTATATACATATTGATAATTTGGAAAATGGTACATGCTTTTCAAATCCTTGCTCGTGCAAGACCCAATTGTTGTCTTCTTCTTGGTTTGGAAGTGCGTATTAGAAATGTCCAAATTTTCTACTACCCAATTGACCATATCTGTGTAAGGCAGTAATCATTGCTTGGCTACAATTATATGGAAGAAAGGGTTGGAAACATTGCTGACAGTGGCTCTCGATACAACAATGCTATAAAGAAAGGGTCCCCATTATTTATTATGACTAAATAAAAATAAGATGGGGGGTTGTTGTTGGCTACAATACACCCAAGGATGAAATGCCCCTACAACCTCAAGTGACTCTGGAGCCATTTGAGAAATGGGGCATGGACTTCATTGGGCCTATTGATCCCCCATTAGGATAGAAGAAATGCATCATTGTGTGCACTAATTTCTTGAACAAATGACTTAGAGAAAAGGAAGTGAAGGTAGCAATTGAGAAGAAAGTGGCTAAATTTCTGAGAGAGAACATCTTCTACAAGTTTGGTTTTCCAAGGGAGTTCATCATTGATAAAGGTGCATAGTTCACCTCAAATTTTATTGAAGACATAATGGAGTAGAACCATATCAATAACATGAAATCCATTGCCTATCATCCTTGGGAAAATGGGCAAGTGGATGTCACAAACAAAGCCATAGAGAAAATTTTGACCAAGGGTGTCAACAATAGCAGAAGGGATCAGGCAGACCGACTTGTAGAGGCCAATTGGGCCTATAATACCACCTAGAAAACCACTATTGGATTCACCCCATTTGAGTTGGTATATGGAAATAAAGCCTTGCTATCCATTGAATTCGAGTACAATACCTTGAGGATGGCAACATAGTTGGATTTGGACCTCACTACAACACATCAAGAAATGATGCTTTAGCTCAATAGCTTGGATGAGTTCAGGTTGCAGGCTCTCCTACACACTGAGATAGTCCAACTACAGAGGAAGGTATGAAATGATAAACATATTAGGGACAAATATTTCAAGTGGGTGATTGGGTCCTCTTGTATGACTCAAGTTTCAAGGATTTCAAAGGAAAGTTAATGACAAGGTGGTTGTGCCCCTATCTAGTGGAATTTTTTTATGAGAATGGATCTGTCCAAGTACGAACAATTTATAAGGAAGGAATTCCCTTGCTGGTTAATGCTTACCAATTAAAGTTATACAAAATGCCTTTGTCAAAAGAGAAGTTTACTAGTTCAATAAGAAAGGAGATGAATGTAATTGGGGTTCTCACAACCCTTAGTCAATCCAACCTATGATCAACAAAATAAGAATAAGAAAAAGAAAATAAAGGGCCTAGGTCAAAACCTCCATGAGGAATCTAAGGCTAACTCTAGGGTTGAAAAACTCCATGAGATAGCCCAAGAGAACAAAAAATATAAGATGAAAATACCCTTAGGTGAAAACCTCCACTGAGGTGCTTGGGGTAGGTGTATAGGTTGAAAACCTCTTCAAAGGCAATTTGCATGTCTCAAAAAGCAAAAAAAAGGAAAAAAAGAGAGAAAAAAGAAAAAAAATGAAACAAAAGGAGGAAGCACACAAAGGTAAGGGATCTCTTACACTAATTCTGCTAACAATTTTCTTTTGCAGGGTTCTAGATATAGTCAAGGGTACAAAAATCAAAGGAAAGGGGTGCACATTCCATTTCTGCATTTCCTAAACCAACCTCCTGCATTTCCTCTATTATTCCACCCATCTCCCTACACCCCTCTATCATCATGCAAGCAACTACACTCAATTTTGCCTGAATCCTACAGTGCTACAAGATTGTCCTGAACTGTTACAGGATTGACTAGAATTGCTACAAGATTGTGATCATTCCAAGAAAAGGGGTAAAAAATCATGTTTTCCTTTGGAAAATGACATGATAGGTTCACCACACCTCCTTCACTTCTCACCCAACACCATTTAATCACTTTCCCTTCCAGTACTCCACCTATGTTCATAAAAATACCCTATTTTCACCCCTTCCTCACAAGCTTCCACCATCATCAGATTTTCCAATCCCTTCCATAAGTTCGCCATGAATTATCCAAGTCACTGGGTGAATTTCATGAATGTAGTTTTGGTTTTGGAAAGGGATGTGTGACTGCTAAGGGAAATAAACCAATCCTGTAGAAGCCTACACAAACCATACAAAACTAGAGAAAAGGACTTTTGTAGTTCCATAATGAAGATTTGGCCATCCTTAAGCATCAAGAGGCCACCCTTGAGATATGAGGAAGCCACGCTATCCTTAAGAGGTATTTGAAAGGGAAATAATCCACTACAATAAAAATAGATCAAGCACTCGAAGAACCTGCATAGCAAAAGAATATTTAATCAGTCAAACACTTATCAGAAAATTTCAATGAAATGTTTTGTTCGATTGAGGACTAGTGCATGCAAAAGGAACATGGAAGATAACCCCTCCAAAGACTAGCAGATTGATCACTGGTCCAACATCATGCATGCACATATAGAAACTCGACATCACAGGTAGGCTCACGTATGACACTCCTCGCCTCTTCCTTTAAGCACATATTGGTTCAAAGAAATGTTTTTAGTGAACGAGGGATGAGTTTTTATGGGTTGTAGGTGGCCACTAAACTTGGACACCTCGAATAGTAAAAGTCTAGTTCACTCATCCTTCAATGCAATGTGGAAAAGTGAAAGCGAGAGTGTGATAACTATGAGGAGTGGGGCCAACGGTTAAAAAATGAAATACGTGTAGGGTTCATCTCACCAAGTGCGCTAAGCCCACTACTACGAAAGGAAATAAAAGGACAAGCCCGATTTCAGTTGCAACTCCAAAAACTATTAGAAAGGCCCATTAAGACATCGAAGGTTGAGCTAGCTACGCCAGAGATCCCTTAGGGTGCTACAAAGGTGCTATATATTCAATTTTCAGGTGCTATAGGATAGGGAGCATGTGTTATAGGGTCATACACCGTTTCTATAGGATTACTAGAACTACTACAAGATTGCAGAGAAGGTGTTATAGGATCGGGCCGAGAAGTGAAATAGAGTTTGAATCAATGAGAATATTCCTCCAAACCCCAAAAATCATAAGGAAATCATCCAAGGAGGGGTAAGTGGCATCTTTTCTCCTCACCCACTATATAATTATTATGTGAAATTCTGACTGTACATGCATCCTGTAGCAATTACATAATCACTTTCTTTTGAAAAAGTTTGTTTTTTTTTTACATGAGGAAATCAAGGTGATAGCATAGGTGACCCATTTTGGAGCTTGGAACATAATTCTTCCCTCTCTAACTAGAAAAGAGGCACCGACATCCTCACCATACCTTGATACCCTAGGCTTCTCAAAACACAACTCTTCAGAAAAAAATCTTTGGAATAACTTGAGGAAGCAAGAGTAGGATCCATGGGGGAAGATTTCAATAGAAGTGAACCCACAGACACCAAGAAAATCCAACAACATCCCATTGTCAAATATATTTGCCTAAACCATTAGTGGATGGGGTTCTTTGAGAAATTTAAAGGGTATGATGATGAGATAACCCAAGAATTTTTCATGGCCCTTCACTATCAAGGAGAATACAATGGCACCATTGTTGTAAGGGGAATTTGCATCCATTTTAATGCATAGATCATTACTAGAGTGACTGCCATATGCCTAGGAGTCAAATGGGGCAAGGAATATAGCATATAATCCATCACAACCAAAAGAAATTTATTCCTCCTTGAAGAGAAACCTATTGAAGACAAAAATGGAGTAAGAAGAGAGAGCCTCTTGTACCCTTTGGATGACGTGGTCTACAGCATACTCAAGTACATATATTGTGAAGGGAGGTTGTGTGTTGTATATGCCTATCAATTTAGACTTCCTTATGAGTTAAGGTTCCAAACATAATTTCCCATTCCAAGCAGGATTAGTGTTCCACATTTCCTCCTTCAATCCATCTTCAAAATGATCCATAGGGCGGGGGAAGAGAAACAACAATACATTTCCCATCATGGCCTCACAAGTCTAATTGTTATTAATGCCTTAAGCATACCAGGAAAGGTCCCTTATACTTCAAAGAAGAAAGAACACTAGAATCGAACAAGGGAAGCCTCAACCTCTGTCAACTGTCCCAATCCTAATTGATGAATCAACTAGCCACAAAGAGGAAGGATTGAGACAAGGAAAAAGGATAATTAAGGAAGCCACCTCCCCTAAGGCCAAGGGAAAATAACCTTTCACACCCATGATAAGGCCAACCACTACGATAATCATAACCAAGCAAATCAAGGCACAAACAAAGATGCTATAGGAGAAAACATAGCTGCTACAAGAAGGAACATAAGTGCTACATGAAAGAACATAGTTGCTATAGGATGATGAAAAAGTGCTACATGAAGGGACAACAACAACTCAAGAGGAGGGATAAGGTACACAACGACTCCAAGAGGCCATTCCACAACGTGATCTTATATCCTATTACAAATTTATTGAAGGAGGGAGAATTATACCTAGAAAGTTGCAATTCCCCTCCTGTTTGAGTTATAAAAAGACATAGGAAGAACTCATTAGTGGATGCAAACTGAAAAATTGAAGAAATCAGAGGATGTGGGAATCATGGAGGAAAATGTGCAACAAACGGGTAAGGAATTGGTTGACTTGAGGCTAAAAGAATCAATGATTAAGGATCAGTTGCAGTTAGAAAACAAGAGTTTGAGAGAGAAACTATAGGAAAAGGAGGCACAACTTGCCACCATGACAAGTTTGTCCATAGAGGCCATCTAGTGTAGGGAATCATCCAAATTATATGCCATTTTCCTCAAAGCACAATGACTAAAATTTCAAATCAAAACATTGGTACATTATGGCTCTTTACCATTTCCGCATTATAGGAGATTCATTCACTTTTTCGAGAAGGTGAGCATTGAGGATAGAGCCAAATTGGTTGAATTTTATATGCACAAAATGATCCTCATTTAAATGAACTTTTGGGACCCAAACTATAGATTATGGGATGTACAAATGATGTAACTAACGTCTTGGCTGATCCATGACTAAAGAAGGGTTGAGGAAGTAAAGAAGGTTATGTCCAAAGAAGAAAGTGAGCCCCTATACACCAGAGCAGAGTTAGTAAGCCCCAAGGATATCATCAATGACCACAACATCATCTCTGTTGATTCCAATTTGGCCCCTCACTACATGGAAACACAAGAAAAAGCCATCGTCTATTTCAAAGATACCTTTAGGTTGTTGGGGATAGAGATCTTGCAGGCTTGCTAAAGAAGATGGCATGCTCTACCCCATAGTATGCAAATAAAGGAATATCACTCCCCTGAAAGGTTAAGGAATGCCCTGGAAAGGACCCCACTCTACAAAAGAATCATTCAAAGGTTGAAAGTCAAATGGATAAGGATTAAACTTAGTCCTCCCTTATTATTGGGCCTACAAGAGAGAAAATATTAAGCAAAGGAACAAAGGGTGTGGGCAACCATATAGGCAAATGCAAGAATCTATCCACAGGAGGGCACACCATATGAGATGCCTTGGGAGGCTAGCGAGGCCACTTGAGCCATGCATGAACTACATATGAAATTGATAGGGATTAAACTCAACCCTCCTTTGTTATTTAGCCTACAAGAGAGAATAGATCAAGCAGAGGAACAAACAGAGTGGAAAACCATAGAGGAAAATACATGATTTTATCCACATGAGGGCACACCATCTGAGATGCCTTGGGAGGTTAGAGAGGCCACTCGATCCATGCATGTGCTACATATCAGTGAGTAAGTTTCTTAGAGGATGGGAAGCAATTTTAGAAGGGGGTGATGATGGGTACCATCAAAAGGTATATTATAAGGCCATTTTACCACCCTCTAGACCATAATTTCTCCTTCTCTCACATTAATTAACAACTTTTTCGCCATAATGTGTTTAATAGGAAGATTCAAGGGTGTTTGTCATGCATCATGGAATAATGTGGTTAATGTGTAGGGAAAAGAGCATTTTTGAGTACATTTATGATGTAGAGGCATGTTGGAGGTAGATAGAGGAAGTGTAGGAGGCTTGTCCCCTACATTTACTCTCCTTTGAATCAAAGTGATCCCTAGAATCACTCATCTACACTCATCTACAACTAGAGGCCTGATGACATCCAATGAAATCAAGTGAATGCGAGAATCTAAGGGAGCTAGACCCACTTTTTTTGAAGTTTTGGAGGGAGGAAATCCATCAATTCTCATTGAATAAATAAACAGGCCTAAGGGCTCATTAAGATTCAATTTTTTGAGCAGTGAAGTAGCATCAAGAGATAGGAGCTTGAGTCTTTCATTGTATGATACATCTGAACTCTATTTTATGTTAATGAAAAGTCTACTGTTGCCTCACATTTGAGTTTATTGCAGAGGGATGAGTCCCCTTGGGTTAGGGCCCAACCCAAAGGCTATATTCCCTTTTTTTGTATCATGTTTATGAATAGTTTTACTAGCAAATTTTCCTTCCTTGTTTGAGTAAAAGTTTATTTGCTAGAAAATTGTGGTTGTAGGCTTGATTACCACCTCCCCTGTGGGAAATGTGGTTGAGGAGTCTACTTAAACAAGCAAAAAATATGTGACTATCTCCCTTTGTAATTTTCTAGGCTTTAGTTCATTGTCTCTTGCATACTCTATTTCTACAATCTAGGAGTTCAAATCATATTTTCCAAGTTTTCATGTATTAAGGTTAGATGCATGTTTTGAGGTGAATTTGTTCTTAATGAAATAAAGTCCTTGTTTGTTTAATGTCATAAAATTCAACTCATTCTTTCTTGCTTAGTTTATTTTGTTGCAATTTGATTATCATTTTGAGTACAAAAAAGGAATGTTGTTGGTTTTCAGTTGCTATCAGTGGATTGTAGGGTTGAAACTCTCATCTTACATCCCCCATATCATCACCAACCCCTTCCTTTTCATCCCACACTTCCCTCAAAATTTTTCCACCAATACCCTAATTATAGATTATTTGAGGGACACTGTGCATTTTTTTTTGTGCAAGATGGGCGTTTGAGAGGAACTAGTCTTGGAAAAGGCCTCACACAACCCACATATATGCTTAGCTACTCTTTCCCACCATAGAAACACATTTTTCACCCTTGCGATGCCCACGAGATCAATCTTGTAGCAAACAAGGCAATCCTGCAACATCTTGTAGCAATCCCTAAACCTGACCAAATTTGCTCCAAAATCTTGGTTTTTTCCGTTAGGCTTGAATAATGATCCCTATGCTCTGAATCCATGATTGAGGAAGACCCAAGGCTAATTTGAACCTTCCTTCTTCTCATTTCAAGCACAATTATGCAATTAGGATTAGATGACAAATTTCTAAATTGAATGACAATGATAATTTTCTCATGAAATGCATATGAATTCAGTTACTCTAGCTAGGTCCCTTTGAACATAGTGATTAAGAGGGTGATTTTCCCATGTAAAGTAGATTAGGCATATTTCCTGAATTCATGCTCTTAGAATTTCAATTACAAAAGTCTTGTTCTTGCATAGGTTTAGTTTCTTTTCAAAGCACCTTTTCACTTTCTGCAATTAGACTAATGATTCACATTATTGCAAGCAGTGCAAGGTTTAAATTATGGAAATAGACAAGTACTTTTGATCCCTACAAGTATCATATCCTTTACATTCCTGCAACTAGGGACAATTTACATTTGATGAATGGCATTTTCCATTTCTGCAAGTAGAGCAATTGTTTTCATTCCTATAGTTAGAGTAGAACTTTATTTCTCATGCAATTCCCTTGAGCTAGCTACAAGAATGGCCTTTTCATGCCTTGATTTGGTCCATTGCTTGAAGATGGTATGAGTAGATCTTGACCTATTATGCATACATCACTGTCACCTCTTACGTTTGTATGAACACCATGTTGATAATTAAAGTTGGTAGCCTTGGGAGTCTCAATAATCTTGTTGTGATACTGGGGTTCATAATTTATCATAGTCTCCACATGTTTCACAAAGTTTTCCTTGATATTTTCTTTGAAGGAAACAATAGAATTGTTTACCAAAATTCCTAAGCCACCATATTTAATTTGAATCCATTCAAAAAAATCGCCAATGGAGTTTTTATATGTAATATTGAGAGGATGAAATGCCACGTTTAGCCCTTGCGATGCTAATTTTTGATTGTTGCTGTTTGAATTTGAAGGAAAACTGACTCTAGATTATGTTTTGTTTCAACGCAATAGTAAATATATGGAATATTCATGCCTGGAAAGATCACTAAAGATGCATTTGGAAAAAATTCCATGAAGGTGTTATACCCATCATGTCCTCATCCTCTAGAAAAGTACTTGTAGCCAAAGAAATCATGTAATATCCATTCTATATTCAAATTTTAGTTCTTCGTTGTCCATTTTTAGTGTCAACACTTTTTGTTACCTACATATCTACAATTATTAAGAGAACATGGTACTTCTCACTGTTTCATTCCATTATAGAGATTATTGCTTCAATAATTGGGGAAAAAATGTTGGCCTAGTCAGTGGAAGATGTGGGATTATCACACTGTAGTGTCTCAACACTTCTTCAAATCTATTTCATAATCTATCAATTGAATACAAACTAAACACATTTTGATCCAATTTCGGAGCATCCCCAAAACAAAACTAATGGATCAAGTTATCATCATTGAAGACAAATAAGGTCCTCCCAATTATCAAAATCGCTTATTCATAAGGATTTGGAATGTCTGTAGTGTGGTGCAAGCTTCAATGATTAAAATGTTTCTAATGTATTTTCAATTATCCTTTAATAATAACTACTGCATTTGTTGGGTCATTAACTTTGGAGCTTACATGTATACATAATCTATTTTAATGGGTGACTAATTCTATTATACGGGTGCGTACAATGGATTATTTATTTATTTATTTAGAGAAATGGCTTTATCCCACATTTGTCATGGGAGGATGCAATGCATTGTATATATAGAATCACCACTTGTATTTTGTTAAAAAATGGGATCTCTAGGGAAGCCTCAGAGCTTTTTCTTTGTTGTTGACATGGTGTGTACAATGGGTGCAGTGCACAATAAATACATTATATGGAAATAAGGTGAAATATCCCACATTTGAAGTCGGGAAATTTGATACCTTCCATATACAAGGTTTCCTCTTTACAATTTGTTCGAAGAAAATATGGAAATAAAGTGAAATACCCCACATTTGAAGGTGGAAAATTTGATACCTTCCATATACAAGGTTTCCTCTTTACAATTTGTTCGAAGAAAATATGGAAATAAAGTGAAATACCCCACATTTGAAGGTGGTGAAATTTGATATATTGCATATACAAGGTTGCCTCCAAGGTTTCCTCTTTACAATTTGTTCGAAGAAAATATGGAAATACACTGAAATATCCCACATTTGAAGGTGGTGAAATTTGATATATTGCATATACAATTTGTTTGAAAAAAATATGGAAATATAGTGAAATATCCCACATTTGAAGGTGGTGAAATTTGATATATTGCATATACAAGGTTGCCTCCAGATGAAGAGCTTTGTGACTTGTGGCATGTATCACCCTTGGTCTTGGCATAATAAATTCCTAATAGAAATTTTGTATATTGCATATACACGGTTGTATCCATACAATTTGTTTGAAGATGAGTGGGGAAATTTTGTATATTGCATATACACGGTTGTGTCCATACAATTTGTTTGAAGATGAGTGGGGAAATTTTGTATATTGCATATACACGGTTGTGTCCATACAATGTTTGAAGATGAGAAAGGCCATTGGTGGTGGCGAGCTTTGTGACTTGTGCCATGGATCACCATAGAAATTTTGTATATTGCATATACACGGTTGTATCCATACAATTTGTTTGAAGATGAGTGGGGAAATTTTGTATATTGCATATACATGGTTGTGTCCATACAATTTGTTTGAAGATGAGAAAGGCCATTGGTGGTGGCGAGCTTTGTGACTTGTGCCATCGATCACCATGTGACTAGGTAGTCAAAGAGAGAGAGGGACACCCATTTTTGAATACCTTTACTAAAAACATAAAGAGGGTGGAGGGAAAATGAGTGTTAGGATAGATCAACACCCTTTTCAATATTTTTATGAGAAAAAAGAATGAAAATATAATTTTTTTAAATGGAAAGAGCTTTTCACTTGGAGAAATTAATGGATGGATTAGGTTTTATTTTCCATTTTTTTTCCTTTAGACTCATAAAACATTTAACAAGTTAGGCGAAAAATGCTATGAGATAAAGAGGGTGGGCCCGCCTTTTTTTGGATTTGGTGAATGGTACTAAGGCTCATGGTAGGAAAGTCAAACAACATATATATGAATGGAGTTGGATGTAATAACACACCCACAATGGCTTGCAATTTTTTTTTTTAAGTCGGTGATGAGCATCAACAAGTATGAGCATCTTTATTATAACCCATACGAGAGTGGAGGGGGTATGTTATCTTCCCATCATGTGAAGATTCAGACATGGAACCAGTTGAAATATTCTTATGAGAAATGATAGTAGAGGCTAGAGCACAAGAGTTTGATGAATCTGTGTAATTAATCAATTGAGGAGGAATTGTTGGGAATCACTGCGGGGTAGGAGATTTAGACGAAAAAACCTCTTTCACAATTGGGGGAAAGGTTGGTGCATTCTAAAAAATGTCCGTGATCTCATCTAAACATATATTTTATCCTTATGATCCTCCATATTTTTGTTATAAGTTATTTCAAGAAGAGAAATATTCAGAGAAAGCATACTTGGGGCCTACTAGGGAACATGGAATAAGCTTTTGTAAGGGAGGAATAAAACACTAGAAACTGTGAGAAAGAATGGAAGTTATATTTTAGTAAGTGCACAAATAAGCTTCATATCATGGATCAAATAATAAGGGGAAATATTCAAATGAGATCCACCTGCATTAATTCTCATCTATGAAACAGAAATGGGTTGGTGAACTAGACTATACAGATCGAAGTCCACCTATTCCTACTCCATCAAAGCACCGATTTTTTGCAATTTTTTTTTGATAAGGAGTTAAGTGTGGTAAGGTCGATGGTTTGAAAACCTACAAAAATATAATGGCACATAACCAAGATTGTCATCCCACTAGAAGAAATTCTACCTGTCTATGTGTATATGCACAACTATGAAAATAAGAGGGAAAATAAATCTATAGTAGGGAAATAATCACTGGGAACTTCGATACTATGGAAAACCTATCAAGAAGGAACCTGGGACCCGTGCTCTGATACCATGTCAAGCCAGGAATAACTCCAGAAAAACTGATACGTATATTTCATTAGGTAGCTATTGTTATATACACATGAATGTGACTGATCATTTCATCTTCTTGATGACTGTTCACATTCCAGAAGATTAGGTTTCAACATTCCCCCCCTTAATCTGAAGGGATGTTGGTGAGTCCAAGCATCGTTCTGAATCTTTCAAGCTTTTCTCTTCCAAGCGCTTTGGTGAGGATGTCTGCAATTTGCTCATTTGTGGAACAATGACGGAGATGGATTGTTTTGGCCTCAACATGATGTCAGATAAGATGATATTTAGTATTGATGTGCTTTGTACGATCATGGAACTTTGGGTTCTTGGCCAACTTTATTGCATAGGTGTTGTCAATCATGAGTGGAGTTGATTGTACTTGTTTTACCTGCAAATCTTCAAGAATTTTCCTGAGCCACACAATTTCTTTCGTTGCTTCAGCTGCTGCCACGTATTCTGCTTCTGTTGTGGAATCTGCCGGAACTGATTGTTTGCGTGATCTCCAAGAGACAGCTCCTGATCCAAGACTCATAGCATATCCTAAAGTAGATACTCCAGTTTCTTTGTCTCCATCGAAGTCTGAATCAGAGTATCCAATCAGGCTGAAGTCGTCTACCTGTGTATACTTGATTCCAAGGTCTTGAGTTCCCTTCAAGTACCTTAGAACTCTTTTTTGCAGCAGACCAATGTCCCTCACAAGGCTTTTGCATAAACCTGGAGAG
>APFE030414009.1:8279-23368 GCA_000404065.3 Pinus taeda | reverse complement strand
TAGCTTTTCATACCAGGCTCGTGGTGCTTGTTTGAGGCCATACAAGGACTTCACAAGTTTGCATACTTTATGTTCATGTCCTTTCACAGTAAATCCTTCAGGCTGGGACATAAAATTTTTTTCTTTTAGATCTCCATTCAAGAAGGTAGTTTTTACATCCATTTGATGGACTTTCCAATCGTTCTGAGCTGCTAGTGCAAAGAGTGTCCAGATGGTGGCCCATTTTGCTGTGGGAGCAAAAGTTTCCTCATAATGGACCCCTTCCTTTTGTGCAAAACCTTTTTCCACAAGCCTAGCTTTGTGCTTGTCAAGTGAGACATCAGCTTTGTACTTGTTCTTGTAGACCCACTTGCAGCCAATTGGTTTGGTTCCAAATGGAGGATCAACCAGCTTCCAAGTGCCGTTCTTTATGAGGGCATCATACTCCTTTTGCATTGCTTTTTTCCATTCATCATGAGAAGCAGCTTCTTTAAAGGAAGTTGGTTCAAAATCTGTAGACAAGTTCAATTCACAATCATAAGAAACATCCATATCAACAGGTGAATTAGAGTCATCTACATCACCTCCATTTTGTCGGTTTGCATTTCTGGTTCTTGTTTTTCCAATTTCATCAGGATGAACACTTTCAAGTGTCTTTATCAGCCACTTTGGGGGACCTTTCTGAGATGGTCCAGGCTGCTCTGTTGATTGAGTTTGGAGTGAATCAAGATTGAGTCTCCCAATTCTATCAATTACATCACTTAAAGCATCATCTGTTGTTGGAGTTTCAGACGGGGGAGAATCTTCTTCAGAAGAAGATTCCACATGTTGATCTAGTATAGGAATCCCCCCTTCAAGATGTGGAATCTGATTTTCAAATTCTTGAATTGATTTCATTTTTGCGAATCTATCCAAGCGATCAAGTTGCCGCTCAACAACATTGTCAGATTTGGATGATTCAAGAAAAATTACATCTCTAGATATAACAAACTTTTTATTTTCTTCATCATAGAGGCGGTATGCTTTGGAGGTATTTGAATACCCCAAAAAAATACACTTACGACTTCTAGCACCAAGTTTGTTTCTATGTACCTTTGGTATCAAAGCATAACAGGTGGAACCAAAAATCCTGAGATGTTTGACCGAAGGAACATGTGCATACCACAATTCATAAGGAGTCTTGTTTCTTATAGCACTAGATGGACATCTATTCTTTATATATGCAGCACATAGAACAGCATCAGCCCAAAACATTATCTTTACATTTTTGAAAAAAAGCATGGATCGTACCATATTCAAAATTGTTTTGTTCATTCTTTCAGCTACACCATTCTGTTGGGGATTATAAGGCACAGTTGTTTGATGTTTAATCCCATGTTGGCGAAGATATTGTTCAAATTCATTTGATGTATATTCTTTTCCATTATCAGTGCGAATAGACCCAATATGAGATTGTGCATCATTTTCAATCCATTTATGAAAATTCTTGAATGTTAGGAAAGCATCAGATTTTTTCTTCAATAAATAAACCCAACACATTCTGGTGTAGTCATCAATAAATGTCATGATATATTTATTTCCATTTGCAGAAGGAACAGGCATTGGACCACATAAATCTGAATGAATAAGTTCAAGCTTCCTATGTGCTCTTGAATGTGAGTCATGAAATGATTGTTTACTATGCTTTCCTAGAATGCAAGCATCACATTGCTTAAGTTTTCTAGGAATTGTTGTAGGCAAACCAGCAACACCATTTTTCTTCAATAAACGGAGACTGTCATAGTTTAAATGTCCAAATCTAGCATGCATAATAAACTTGATGGAAGTGTACCTTCTTCATGATGAGAAATATATGAGAAATGTTGTGCATGAGCAGATGTTCCTTGCAGTTTGAAAAGTCTTTCTTCTTCTATTCCCCTCATGACAAGGGAGTGATCAGATGCTTTTCTCACCTCAAGCTTGCCATCAAACATATGAATGGAGTGACCTTGCTGGCGGATGTGGACCAAGGACAACAAGTTTCTCTTGAGCTGTGGGAGATATAGAACATGATCAAGAAGAAAATATGAGAGACCAGGTAGTTTAAGCCTAATTGTGCCAAGCCCTAATGGCTTGATTTTTGACTGATCTGCAAAGTATACTACATCAGCATTGTCAGTAAAATCTTCAAAAAAATCTTTTCCAGGAAGCAAGTGAAGTATTAAACAAATCTTCATTTACTCCAATGTTACATTGTGCCTCAACATAATGAGCGGATTCAGGGGCTTTACCTTTGTCTGTATCATCAGTTTTACCTTTCTGTTGGTTTCTTCTCTGCTCAATTTTGTCCCATGGTAGCTTGCATGTAGAGGCATCATGTCTGCCCCCCTACCTCTGAAGTATCTTCCTCTTCCTCTTCATCCACCTCTTCCTCTTGTAGAATCTTGAGCAGGATACTTTTCTTTATGAGCCAGGCGTACAGTCTCTTCAGAAGATTCAGGGGTTGTCTTCTTTCCAAAGGCTTTTTCTCTTTCAGTAAAATTTTTCACAAGAGAGTCAAAGGTTACATCTTTGAGATTTCCATTTGCTCGCAAAGACTCAAGATAATTGGAGTATGTAGGATAAAGTGCCTTGAGAAAAGCAATAAGAGAGATATCCAACCCATCTTTAGTGGATTTGATATCATGCATTATAGACTTTATTTCAGATGCAAGAGCAAGAGGATCATTATTTTGCAGTTCAAGAGTGAAGAGTTTAATCATAAGTTGGACGACTTCAAGTGCAGAATGTGAGTCATAGAGTTCTTTCAGCTTTGTAAAGCTTCAAAAGCAGTTGAATATGATGAAATATGGCGACTCACCTCCTTATTTACAGATGCTGCGATTAATGCATACGCTTTGTTGTTCTTGTTTTCCCAGATAGCGAGCTCTTTGTCTGATGTAGGCTTTTCTGGGTCACTGTCTCCTTCTCCGACACACACTCCTTTCCACAACTCATTGAAGATGAGGGTGTGTTGTATCATCCAGGACCAGTCAGGATAGTTCTCCTTGCCAGTGAGAACTATTCCTATCATAGAGATGATTGAATGCATTCTGTAAAAGATTACTTCTACTGATATAAAAAAACTTTTGCTGATAAACTAATACTTCTGATGGCAAAAAAAAATTGCTCTTATGAAAAAAAACTTCTGCTGCTATATAGTCAAATTTTATGCTGCTATCCTCGGCATCTAAAAATATGAGAAACTTCTGCTGCTATACCATTTTGTTGCGACACTACACGGGAGACATGTTAACTATAAGAATGACCATAATCTGAACCAATTTACACCACATTTGGAATCTCAGAATCCATTAAATATTTGGACCGTTCCAAATAATAGTGGTGTAATGAATGAAGATGGGCAAAGCAAGGACTATTTGGGAACTAATGGCATTGTCCCTACATCACCATTCTGGAAAGAAAACGAAAATGAGTCCGATTAGGCTAGGGAAAATGAATTGATTTGCGGAACTGAAGATGACTATGTTGGGAATAGTCACGTGAAAGGAAGTTTGTATCTTTTGTTTGAGCGTTCCTTAGTGTTGCAATCACCTGTAGCTACACCGAGAAGTTCCTTTCATGCAGAACAATATGGGTATGGCTCTTTTAGGATGCCTTCTCCATTAAATTTTTTTCATCAAAACCAGTCTATGAAGCTGGGGTTGATACATCATCAAAATTCAAAGGAATTTATAACAAGAGAGCCTTGTTAAACAACGTTTAAAATGTTGACTATTAAATATCAGACAGCTTTTCATTCAAAGGGCAGTGAAGCAAATACAGTTCATACACATATTCTTGATATACAAGATGGAACCGGCTGCAACTCTACGGAAATATTCTTTAGACACAAGATAAAACTGGGTGCATATCAGGTCTGACAGCGTGTCAATGGAATTCCAGCCAACAGGCATCACGATGTGACTATAACTTGGAAGATGCGCTCATATATCAAACAACGTTTTAATACAGATACCACATCATTTCATATCCGCTCATATCCGCTCAATACATATATCAAACCAGAACATCGCTCATATATCAAACAACATTTTTAATACAGATATCAACAGCGTTTCATATCCGCTCAAATATCAAACAACGTACATATATCAACAACGTTTCTAATACCAGAACATCGTTTCAAATACTAGACAGCAGTGGAAAGAGCAGATACGGTACAAAACCTTCAGGCGTTCTTTGTCAGGCAGGCGTTTCCTTTCCTTCAGGCGTTCTTGTCAGGCAGGTGTTTCTCCTTCAGGCAGTGGACAGAGGAGCAGAAGGCAGGCAGTGGATAGAGTTGTTACAAGGCAAGGTTAAAAAAAGAACCTGGGACCTGTGCTCTGAGACCATGTCAGGCCAGGAGTAACTCCAGAAAATGATTCGTTTATTCAATTAGCCAGCTATCTATTATATACATGAATGTGATAGTTCAGTTCATCTTCTTGATAACTGTTCACATTCAATTCCCCCAATCACTGAGGATTAGTTGTCAACAATATACTCTACCTTTTGTCTCGAACTTTGAGGCCTAAAAAACTAAGTACTTCATTCTTGGTCCATAAAATTAAGACATACATTTATGAGCTTGTTTCATTAAGGGCACAAATTATAAAGTGGCATAATTCAAAGAGATAGGCTTTCAATGTTAACTTGGCTTCATTTAAAGTGTGCTACTTGAACTAGGGCTTCTAGGGAAAGCCCTAGAAGATGTATTGAAATAGAAAATGACTCCTTCTTCAAGGATTATCTTTCACTATAGCTTTGATACCATGTTGAAAATATAGGGCATCCTCTAAACTAATAATTACTTATTATGATAGTCATTAGTTTAATCCTTTTCTTGTGATTTCTACCATCATAAAGAAATTACACTGAGGAGCTCAACAAGAAAACAAAAATTCCATAAGGATCATAAAGAGATAACAACATAATAAGACAAATATTTACCTTGGGAAAACCCACTTAAGGTAAAACCCAACAATTATTTCCATAGATAATCAATTCAAAAAGAGATATCAAAGTCATAGACAAACTAACCAACATGATAGCAAGTTGATGATCCAACAAGTGTTAAGTCAACCCTCCACACAATTCTAAGCTAAAACATCCACAGACTGTCTCCAAATGCTCTTGGTTAAGCTCTACTACAAGTTTGTACTAGGTATGAATTTCAACCTCTTTCTCTGACACAAAAAGCTTGCACTTCACATCAGAAACTTCAAATTCCACCTTAAAAAATCAACACAAAAATTTGAATTGATTTAGCCTTCCATAGTTGCTTGAGCAAGGGAATATGAATGACTTTATCTTATTCTTTTTGGAATCATGATCTTCTCCTTTGCTAGAGAAAAAATATATTGGTGTAATACTTATGATCCAAAGTGCCTCTTGAATGGAGGACAAATGAGCTAATTATATGTTTCTTGGATGACAGATGGGTGTCTCCTTAGGTAAGCTGACAGGATCATAGGATGACCAACTTGTACAACTTGTGAAGCCATAAATCATTAACAATAAAGTCAATTTTTCTTTTCATAAGGTCATGAAGAACATGCATTTCACATTTGACAAATACATGAGAATGAAGAACATTCTAGACAAATAAAAATTTTATTGTTTCAAGTACATCAATGATAAAATATATTTATGAATATTGACCATAGCTACAAAAATTCAACACTCCCTCTTATCTAAGGAGGTATTCATAATGACTATCAAGATGATCTCAAGTTGACAAATTCTCTAAGGAAAGATCAAGATTAAGATAAGCATCATCATCAATATCATAATCAGCAACACCAACCATACATAATCACAGTTCACCATCAAACAACTATAGACATAGTCTAGGTGAAACACCAAAGACCTCATCGATGATAAACAAGCTCACTCTAAAAATAGATTTGGCATGATGTTGGGAGACTCCTGATGATCCAAGCGGCCTCTAGTACTATTCTCCAATCAGGGTCAAACTAACACAAGGATAATATCATTTTTCATACAATTCTTCAAACCAAGCTCAAAGCGATACTGGGAGAATGTCTTCTACTGGACCATTCTCCCACCAATGTCAAAGTGACAAACGAACAATGTCAGTCCATTGGACCACTCTTCAACCAAGGTCATAAAGATATAGGAATAATATCAGTCCATGATGCTATCTAATATTTCAAACCATTTTCCAATCAAGTTCATAATGACATAGGGAGAATTTCTCCAACCAAGGTCATAATGATACAAGCATAATATTGGGCCATTCTCCAACTAAGGTTTTAAAGACAGGAGGAGAATGTCAATTTATAATCGAGTCTCATCAGCTCTCCCTCTCAATGAGAGAGGCATTCTCCACAAGTTCAATCTTTTCCCGAAAATACATAAACTTTTCTTTAGACAAAGGCTTTGTAGGAATATAAATTATCTTCTCGTCAGTGGAGTTATATTGGAGCTTCATTGTTTCCTTTTATACCATGTCTTGAATGAAGTGGTAATTGATCCCAATGTGGTTCGACCTATACTCATGGTTATCGCCTGCACCTGATCAAGATAATCTTGCAAGTAGCCTTAAAATCCATATTTCTTATCAATTTTCCAAACCAGTACTCGATCATTGAGTGCAATAGAAGTTTGCTTCTAGCTCATCCAATGAAATCATAACAGATCCCAAACTAAAGTGATATCTTGATAAACTATTTATGTCTTTATTACTCCTGACCCAATATAAATCTACAGTTGTACTTCACCATTTGAGACAAATCTAAAATCATAAGTGGCTTTTCCATTACCAATTGTACCATGTTGGTACTCCAACACATATTGGGAAACATATCTTGGCTCAACCATAAACTAGTTTTCTCCCTTCACTAGATCATAGATGATTTATGGTCACCCTGACTGGGTGCTTCCTCTACCACAATTGTCTTTTAGTATATCAGCTATTAATGATATTCCATCAAAGGTCAACTCCCTCTAAATCTAAAACAAGGCTCTCTAACTCCTCTCTCTGTTACAAGGGAAATTCTTTTTTCCATAATTATTCCCTCTCACATGAGTTCTTCAACTTTTGTTAGAGACAAATCAAATAGGATCAACTAAGCCCAATGTATCTTCTTGTGATGGCCTTCTTTAATCATGAGAATTCTTCTCTTGTACCTCAAATCCCTAAGGTAGTTGCATGTACACTTCTTTTTCTTTATTGAGAAAAACAATCTTTGCATCCACCTGGTGCAATTTAATAACAATGATAATAATTTAAAAAAAAGTGTAGATTATAATTGGAGCAAATATTTGTTGTGATCCTCTCCCTCTTACTGGGAGAAACTTCTATTCGATTCTCGCTTTGTATTTGTCTATGTTGCTGTCAATTTCATGAATACTTCAAACTTGTTGATCTATTACCTCCCTCTGAGCTCAGATTTCATCTAGTATAATATATTTCAACTCAACTCATGATTTAGGGAAAGTCCTTTTGTCACATGCTTTGCTTCGTTCTTCCAATTCTTCCATTTGTTGTCAAATCTTTGGTAGCCTTCACTATGTACCTGTAATCCTCACTAGGAGGCCATGGTAGAACAATTACAACCAAGCACATGATATAAAGAAAAGGGGCCAACTACTAGTAAAAACAATAATAGTAATAGTGTTCTTGTGTTCTCGCAGGTTTGTATTGGAAACTGTTTGGAGTCCTGCGTGGTAAATTAATTTTATTGATGTTTCGGGCTAAGTATCATAGCCCATCCTCAGGGGATCAACAGAAGAATATTGAATTCTCATTTTAGCTAGACAATATTTGTGGATAAATAATAATTAATCGAGAATTGTTAAATAATTTATGAAAACTTTTAATGAATAATAGAAATTAATTCAACAAGGAAATGATGATGTGAAGCCAAGCGGAAGTAGATCCGTGAAGTGGGTAATCACAGTTGGGTAGGAGGCGATTTTCGAGCTAGGGTTACAGGTTTGCAAAATTGTTCTCCATGGAGGGGCGCAAAGGAGGGAGCTCCACTCCCTCCTACAAACAGGCAGTGACCCTCAGAGGTAAAAAAACGATTGAATAAAATAGAGATCCTTCAGATGTAAGGCAAATAAACAGGGAAGAGGAGCAGGATGGCTCTAAATTGATGGAGAACATTAACTCCACAGAAAGCAAGGAAGAGGACAAGGAATAGGGAACAAAAGACAAAGCACAAAAGGGACCATGCAAGCCCAAAACTACAATCACGCCCAAAGTAGTTTTGACTAATCCTGCTCTGCAAGTGCATAGAGACCATATGCAGACTTATGCAATCATTTGTAAATTCATGGGCTTATGGCCACTGAAAAAAGCTTTACAAACATGGATTAAATACCAAAAGGAAGCATAAAACTACATCTGGGGTCAAAGGGATTCTTTACTGTTGTTTTTGCTAATATTGAGGATAAGGACAGAGTGTTTGAAGGAGGGCCCTACTTGTATGCAACAGCAGGCTTGTATATGCGACCATGGGTTATGAATTTTGTCCCAGAACGAGAATCTTTTACCTCGGTACCAATGTGGATCAGACTCTACTCTCTACCTTTGGATTACTGGCAACTAGAATCCTTATCTACCATAGGAAACAAGCTAGGATGTTTTGTCAAAGCCTCTGAGGCAACCATAGAGGAAAATACACATCCTTTGCAAGAATATGTGTGGAATGGATCTTTCTAGAGCTTTGTCGGATGAGGTAATCTTGGAAGTGTATGATGAAGAATGGGTGCAAACAATGGATTATGAGCATATCCCACTCAGATGTCGTAAATGCCATGAGCATGGGCACCTATTCAGAGATTTCCCTCTCAGTAAAACGGAAAACAAGGGCAAAGCAAACACCATGAAAGATTCTAAAAGCTTTCAAAAGGTGGTCCAGAAAGGAAAGGGAAGCAAAAGGGGATCGAAGCAACTTCAATCAGAAAAGCAACGAGCCAGTCAAAACAGGTTTCAAGCCCTAGAAGAGGAGGATGTGATAATGGAAGTAGATCAGGTCAAGGGAGACAGTCTAGTGGAGGAGGGGAATGAAGTAAATGATGCGAAAACCCAAAACAACAATAAACAGAAAGGAAAAATGATGAGTGACAAAGAACTAGATATGGAGTCAGAAATGATCCAGAGTGAGATGGAAATGGAGGACAACAAACTACAGGAGATTCTTGAAAAAGAGAATCTAGATCTAGAAGGGTTCTTGAAACAAGGAACCATGGAGGGAGTGGATTTGTTACCTCTAGAAGAGTTCCACAGAGTTCAACAGTTGTTTTTATGGAAACCTCAGACCAAAGGGCTGGAAAAACAAGGGAAAAATGAAAGACAGGGTAGCAAAGGGGTGAAAGACACGAAAACCACACCAGGATTAGCACTGAGAATCCCAGGAAAGAAACAAAGCCAGAAAAATAAAAACGAACTATTGATGGAATGTGGAAAGCTAATGATAGACTCAGGTAAGATGAAAGATCTATCAAGTTACTCCTTTACAAATCTTTAATAATGAAGTTCACTTCTTGGAATATAATAAAGTTCACTTCTTGGAATATAAGAGGTCTAGGCAATAGAAGAAAACAAAGATTACTTAGTAATAGGATGAAACAAGCAGCTCCGGATGTGATCTTCATCCAGGAAACAAAATGTTCCATGCAAAAAATAAAAGAGATTCACAGCAAATGGCTCAATAAATTTGAGTTTCTAGAAGTCAAAGCAGAGAATACAGCAGGAGGAATTCTCACGCTTTGGAATCCCCACAAAATTGACATCATAGATGCAGAGGCATATATAGACTATCTATTAGTGGTCATTCAACCAATGGGAGATAAAGAAATATACCTGGTCACGAATGTGCATGGTCCCCAAAGATTGGATGGTAAACTCAAGCTTCTAGACTCCCTGCAAGATCTTAGAGAAAGACATGCAAGAATCCCTTGGATCTTAGGGGGTGATTTCAACATGATCAAATCACTGTCGGAGAAAAAAGGGGGTACCAAAATTCTGAACAAGGACTCTTGTGCTTTTCAATCCTTCATAGAGAACATGAAGCTAGTGGATATTGTAATGAAAAATGGTACCTATACTTGGAACAATAAAAGAGGAGGAGTTTCTCAAGTGCATCCAAATTAGATAGATTCATAATCTCAGAAGAGCTTATGATCAAGGATAAGGACATAGTTGCAAGAGTTCTCCCCTTTGGAGGCTCTGATAATTGGCCAGTGCATCTGGAAATTCAAGGCATTGGTACTCCCAGGAATCGACCTTTCAGATTTGAAAACATCAGGCTCTCCCACCCAGATTTATGTAACAACATTGCCATCTGGTGGGCTAAAGATCTAAATATTCAAGGCACAAGAATGTTCCTTCTTCAAAAAATACTCAAACATATCAAACTCCGGCTCAAGGAGTGGAACAAGAAGGAATTTGGCAACATTTTTGAAGCAAAAAAAAATGGTTGAAGGAAAAATGCAGGAGCTCAACCAAACCCTTATCATGGAGGGTTTTGATAAAGATAGAAATGATTAGGCAACTCTATATCATCAAGAATGGGAGAACTTATGTAAACAAGAGGAAATTTTCTGGCGGCAAAAATCCAGAGTTCAATGGCTAAAAGAAGGAGAACGTAATAGTAAATTCTTCCGTAGATCCACTATGGCGAACAGAGCTCACAACAAAATTTCTTCGATTAAGGACAAGGAAGGTAACCTGCTCAACTCTCATGAAGAAATAGAAGAAGTATTGGTCCAACATTTTGGGGTATTGCACAAGAAACCAGGTCAGATAGAGATTAATACATCAGGATTATTTCAAGACATATACCTAAGCTGGTTTCCAGAGAAGACAACTTCAACCTCAATAAACCAGTATCAAAAGAGGAGATCAGTGAGGTCCTAAAAGAAATGCAAAATGGTAAAGCACCAAGCCTGGATGAATTTAATTTGGATTTCTTTAAAGCTTGCTAGAACACAGTGAAGCAGGACATTCTGGACGCAATGGAAGACTCTAGGAGGGACAAAACTATATTGAAGGCTCTTAATGCCACCTTTATATCCCTCATCCGTAAATAGGATGTGGCTCAATCTCCTAACAGGTTCAGACCCATTGCCTTATGCAATGTGATCTACAAGATAATATCCAAAGTTGTGGCCAATAGACTCAAACCTCTTCTTCCCACCCTGGTGTCAGTTGAACAGTCTAGATATGTGGAAGGAAGACAAATACTCGATAACATCATTCAAGATCATGAGGTGGTGCACTCATTGATAGTCAATAGGAAAGGAGGAATGATCATGCAATTGGATATAGCAAAATCTTATCATAAGCTGAATTGGAACTATGCTAGAAAAGTTCTAACAGCTTTTAGGTTTGATCATAACTGGATCAGATGGGTAATGGCCCTAGTTGCTTCTCCCAGTTTTTCTACCCTTGTCAATGGTTATCCCTCAGAGACTTTTACTCCTTCAAGTGGCCTCAGACAGGGAGATCCACTCTCTCCATTTCTCTTCATACTCATGATGGAAGGACTGGGTCGAGCAATCAAGCACGCTAAATTAGTTGGGGAGGTCAAAGGTATCCAACATTCTGAAGATGGCCAGGCCTTAAATCATCAACAATTTGTTAATGATACCATGCTACAGGGTATCCCCACGGTCAAAGAAGCTCTAGCTTATAACCAAGTCCTGAGAGACTTTGCTATGGCTTCAGGTATGGAAGTTAATCTCTCCAAATCTAAGAATTTTTTCTTTAATACTCACATTGCTATTCAGAGAAATATTTCCAGAATTTTGGGCTTTCAAAGGGAGTCCCTCCCTTCCAAATATTTGGGAGTTCCTCTTATAGCCAAGCCTTTACACAAGAGAATCTGGGAGCCAGTGATTAACAAAATGCAAGATAAAATCAGGAAATGGACTACCAGATCTTTAAATTTGGCTGGTAGGTTAGTGTTAACCAAGGCAGTCCTATAATCAATCCTAGTCTTCATGCTATCCACTCTTCCAGCACCAAAAGGAGTCTTGCAACAACTCAGATCCATTCAAAAAGATTTCCTTTGGGGCAAGGGGGAAGAACGAAAGAAATGGGCCTTGGTAGCATGGGAAAAAATCTACAAACCTAAAATCTATGGTGGGCTTGGATTGGATGATCCTGAGATTCTTAGTAGGGTTTTAGGAGCTAAATTATGGTGGCGATGGGTTAAAGACCTAGAGGCTCAGTGGGCAATGATCTGGAAAGAAACATATGCCAACACTTGGCTAAAAAATGATCTCATAAGAATGTTAGGACATAGAAAGGGCTCATACCTTTGGAATGAGGCCTGGGATAATAGGAACTTAGTCTAAGGAAACAACTTCTGGGAAATCAGAGATGGAAATCTATCCCTATTCTGGGAGTATAGATGGCAACAAGAACCTATCTTATTCAAAGATGACTAGAGGGATCTCAAGTTTGAAACAGAAACCAAAGGGTTAACTAACGTAAAAGACTTTTGGGATCAAACCAACAATAATGGTAAATGAAGAACCTGGGGAAACTTGGATTTCAGGGAGGACAACCCCCTAAAAGCTAAAGCAGAGAATCTACAAAAAATGTTAGACCAAAGAAAGATTCTAAAGTCAGAGGGGCAAGATCAGCTAAGATGGGGCTACAAGAATTAGGGAGCCTTTAATCTCAAGGAAGCAAAACTCATTCTCCTTGACCTGAACACACAAGCTCCGGACAAGATATGGTTGGAACTATGGAGACAACAAGGCTGGATGGAAATTAAACTTTTCATGTGGCTGGTTCAGCATAGGAAAATTCTTACCTGGGATAACATTAGGAAGAGGGGTTTGTTGTGGCCTTCCAAATGTCAGCTCTGTGAAGCTCAAGAGGAAACTATGGAACACCTTCTCAACAACTGCATTTTCACCTCCAGTTTCTGGGATTCTTTTTCCACCATTTTCCGCCAGACTCACAGAGACAAAAGGAATATCATCAACACCCTAAACAATTGGAGAAGGAACTTTTCAGAGAATGAAGTTTTGGGCTCAACATGGGCTATCTTTCCAAGTTTCATCATTTGGAATGTTTGTAAAGAAAGGAAAAACAAAATCTTCAAGAATGAAAAAAGGCCACCCCAACACATTTTTAAGCTGATCTTAAAACAACTCAAAGAAACTGTTGGCACCATTGTGAGAAATCTTCCTAAGAACCCTCCTTCTGCGACTGATTTGAGAATTCTCTGTGATTTAGGTTTGTAGGATCTTACTCCTCGGGGACTAGAAAGAATAGTAATCTCCATGGTGTCTGAGCAAAATTTTTGGCATCCTCCCCCCAAGGGCTTTTTGAAATTCAACATTGATGGGGCTTCAAAAGGCAACTCGGGCACCACTGGTTATGGAGGTGTGTTAAGGGATGAGAAAGGAAGTGTCCTATGCATCTTCCACAGGCATTTAGGAAAAGCAACCAATAACATGGTGGAATTGATGGCTACGGAAAAATGTCTAGATCTCCTGAAACAGGAAAACCAACAAATTTTGTGATAGTTGAGGCTAATTCTAAGCTTATCATCAACTCGGTCAAAAGGATCAACTAGGGTACCAAGCCAGAAAAAGTTTCGAAGAACTGGAGGCTGATCTAGGGCTTTCAATGTATTCAAATTCACCTCCAGAGTCTTCGTACAGTCAGTTTTAAACATGTTCAAAGGTCAACGAATAAAATGGCAGATCTTCTAGCCAATCAAGGTGTTATCAGCACACAAAACAAGATTGTGTTGAACTGGCAAGAGCTGCCTCTGAGCAGGATAAAAATGATCTGTCATGAGCAGGAAGAAGAAGATAGAGTCGTGTTTTGAAGAAGAGCCCATGATACAAATCCCAGGTGATTTAGACAATCAGTTTTGTAGCCAATCGACTGGCTCTGATTCTGAGAGGTTGGGCAGTTTGGGGGGAGTCTCTTCTTCCCTCAATTCTGGAAGAAAAAACACTTCAAAAGACAATCTCAGTGGCCACAATACCATGAGCTTTCCGTCCAGGTTCGGAATACTGAGTGGGGGACATTTTTTCGGCGATCGTGGGACTCGTGGGTAGAAAACGATTTTTCCTATTTTGAAGCGAACACATACAGAGTGTAACACGTGGCGGGGGGTCGGTTTGAAAACTGCCCTTATCACACACTATTGTTCAGTTACTTTGGTCAATGCGATATGATCGTCGGCCGTTGGATCATCCGCAGCGGATCGACGACTGGGAATGATCGTGCTAGTTGGTGGTCAGGATGGGTAAGGGTCGCGCTTCTTACCGTTGCGAAATAGTCCTCTACCGTTGGATTGGGTATGTTGGATCAATGGTGATGATCAAAGGATCAGGTTGCTTGGTTTGCGGGAAAAGTCAAAGCTAGCTCAACTTTCCCGCGAATTGTTGGGACTCTCTCTTTTCACTTCAGTTTAGTTCCTAGTTTCGGATCCGCTTCTAGTTTCCTTTTTGTTAAGTCTTGTATAGCTTTTTTGAATTTAGAAGTTGGGTGTGTTGCCCGTTTTCAGTTGGGTTTTCGGGTCCCTCCCTTGATCCACAACTCCTGGTGGATTGTTGTAGTTTATGTATATTATTAATGAATTAGAAGGTGTTACACTGAAATTTGTCACCATGACTATCTACAGTTAGTATGACTCCATCAACAGTCATATTATCCTCCTTGGCAAGCCTTATACCTCTGCTCTCCATGTCAAACTTCAAGAAAGAGAGAAAGTCATTAAAAAACATGTTTATCTCTGGGTACGCAGGTTCTCTCTACCTTGCTTGCGTGTACGCATCCCAAGCTCATTGTACCTGCATACTTTTACGCTCTGTAAGTCAAGGGATGGTGCGTACTCCTGTAAAGGTCAAAAGGCGCGAGTTTCATCTTAAAAAAGTTACTTGTGGTCATTTCTAGAGCATTCTAGAAGATTGTTTGACGTGTATTGAGCGCCTCCAGATGGTTCATGCATCCCTATGAAACAGGAACTTATCCCATCAAGAGAGGAGCTACCCCATCCAAAAGAGGGGCTTATCCCATTGATGTTGGACCTGATTAACTTCCTCTAGAACATTATAAATACAGGCATTGGGCCAGAGGAGGG
>APFE030414008.1:4340-69961 GCA_000404065.3 Pinus taeda | reverse complement strand
ATGTGGTCTAACATGTGTTTAATGCAGATTATTGATGAATTTTGAGGTCAAAGTCAAGGATCCAGTGGAAAAATGGCAGCAATAACTTGAAGTGGACAAAGGAGAGGACTTATAGGAGGGAATGCCCTTCATTTATTACTCCTCACTTCGAATTCCCCTTCATTCAGCTCGCAATACAAGCAACCAAGTCATGCACTAGAAGGAAGTCGAGCAAGTGGAAGATGACTGATGATTATCTTGAGTTTTGGGAGCCAAGCCTCCCTGATTTTAAGGAAGCTATTGGTAGCTTCATTTGTATAAGTAGAGAGGCCTAGGGCCTCACTAGGGTCGGAGGTTTTTCGGATTTTTGTTGGATTTTTGCTTATGTAAACTCTGCTCAACTTCGAGCTTATTTTGAGACAGTTTCATGTAATCTTGTTATTATTTTGATAATAAAGATGGAATCCTTTTTGAGCTAGCACTGAGTTACCTCAGAGGAATGAAACTCTTGGGTTAGGGCCCAATCCAAGAAGCCAAGCTCCTCTTTACTTGTATTTGTATGTTGTATTTCAGTTTGTAGATTAGGTTGTTGTTAAATGTATTTCTTTGATGGTTAAGAATAGGTTGCTTTTGATGATTTAGTAGTTTGCTTCCATTTGTGCTCTCTATAGCAGGTTAAGCAGTAATAAATAAAATATTCAAAAGGGTAGCAATAGTGCCTCGGCCTCTCTTCCTCCCTTTGGGACCATGATTTGAGGCAAAGACCCTCTTGCTGCCTCAAAACCACAGATTTTCCTCATTCATAGGACTTCTAGTGTTTGCAGCTTTTTAGCAGTTAATAGTCCAATTATGCTTTGCTTCAGATCTTCTTCATCATGCTCACTTATTTATTTACAGTAGTCTTCTTTGATGTTTTCCTTTCTTGCAACATTTCTCAATATTTTGTTTCATCGATCTTAGTTTAGACTAGTTTGATGCAAAACTCTATTTTTTTAGATGCACTCATTTCATTGCTTGTTTGATCTTATTGGTTGACTATCAGTTCCTTTGCAGTAGACTAGCTTATCAACCATCACATCCTCCATCTGATCCATGCCTTACAGGTCGCCCAAACCTCACTTCAATTCTGCCTTAGTTTCCTGCATTTTCCATAGAACTTCTTCTTCTCTCTTTGAGCAAACCCAATCATCTTCCTCTCTCCTGGTGATTCTTGGTAGACCCTAGGTGCCCTTACACCTCATTCCAACCTTCATCCACCTTTTCCATGCACCCTCACACCCTCAAAATAGTGAAAACGACTCTCGACCTCCTCCTGTAGACCTCTTGTAGAACATTGTTTTTCCTCCTATAGATTTCCTGTGTCCTCCTGTAGATTTTCCTGTAGGCTTTCTTTTAAAGGCTGAGTGTGGGAAAAGCCTCCAGAAGGCCACTTGAGACCTCCTAGGACCCATCCACACCATCCTACATCCTCTCAAGTCCCAAATCCACCCTCCAACGCCACCTATTCGCTGCCACATTCACACATAATAAATTACATGCATGTCAAATTCACATAAAAATACATAAAAATCCAAAAAGATGGTTTTTTCTTATTTGCTTCCAGAAATGGTTTAGTTAGATGTTGTTTACTTCCTTGAGTAGGTAATGGCATATATTTCATGGTTTTCATAGTGCTTTCTGCAAAAGTAGGATTAGTTGGTTAATTAAGGTTTACTATGTTTGCTTTGCATTTCAATCTTCCTCCTTTCTGCAGTTAGAGTAGCATCTGCAGAGTAATCTTTCTCTCCTTTCATCACATATAGAGCTTCTTCTGAAATCCATAGAAATTGGTTTGAGCTCCTAGTGATCTTGCACCGGCTGACCAAGTGACAACCTACAGTAAGAACTAGTACTTGTGCATACAACACCGATGCTTCCAAGTTTGTTACGAACTACCGGGTTGATAAGAGTAAAGAAGTCAGCCTAGGAGTTGCAACATTATTGATGCAATATTGGTGCTCACAAATTGGTATAATCAAAGATGTTACTTTGGTTGTTTGTGCTCACCCCCTCACACAGGTGGATACTTATCTTTCAATGGAACACACATGACCATTCCCAAGAATGATAAAAATATTATTGTCTATAGGGAAGGTCAGAAAACCCCCTTCATTGAGGGTTTACCTCAACCTATTAATGTTAATCACGTTGAGGAAGAAATGGGTGTTTACTCTCTCTTTACAGAAGAAGATGTCCATCCACCTTGTGAACCTCAATTCAATGATCAAATTTGGTATATGCATTTTTATGGTGCCTTATATTGTGAAGGAAATGGTGCTGGTATCCTCTTATATTCACCTGAAGGTAAATTGCACAAATATGACTTTAGAATTGAATTTGATTGTACCAATAATTTCGCTGAATTTGAAGCCCTTCTTCTGGGAATTGAACATGCTCTTGCATTAGGATTTTGATCTCTAACTGCTTATGATGTTCTGAATTTTTTTAGCCTTGTTAAGAAAGTTTATTCTCCCAACAACAAGTTAATCAATTTTTATACTCAATTGACATGGGAGAAAATCTTTTTGTTGAATGCTTTAACCGATCGATTAGTTACTTATGCTTCAAGTCTCTCTCGTCAAACCCTACTTGACATGCATGATTGCGTAATTCAATCTTTATATAGGCCCCATCTTCATAATAATGAAGAAGACTAGAAATACTTTCGAGATGACAAGAGCATATGTGCCTTTATTCAGAATCAACCAATAGATGAAAATCAAATTATATCTCTAAAAGAAAACAAGTATCCATATAAAATATCTCCACTGGAAATTTCCTTTTCTCCGAGTGATGTTCCTTCATAAAAAAGTAATTATCTATAAGAGTCTAAGAGGAAAATTAGCAAAAACATTTCAATTAACATTGGAACCCCCGATGATCCCAAGCTTTTACAATTAGGGGTCTCAATGCACTGATCAAGAAAAGAAGTTCATTTCCCTTTTTAAGGAATTCTCTGATGTCTTTGCCTAGTCATACAACAATCTTTATGGTTTTTATCATAGCATTATAAAACAATCTATTCCGATTAAACAATATACCAAGCCCGTGACAAAAAGGAAAACACTTTCAATCGTGCATTTGAAGCTACCATTCTTAAGGAAATAGAGAAAATGCTCAATGCTCACATCATTTCTCCCGTAAAGTATTCGAAATGGGTAACAAACCTAGTCTTGATTAGGAAGAAAAATGGGGATATTCATCTGTGTGTTGATTATTAATCTTTGAACAAAGTTAGTGTTAAGGTAATTTTCTCTTTCCCAAAATGGATCAGATCTTGTAACAGGTCATAGGGTCTTAGATGACATCACTTTTGGATGGCTTCTCTCATTACAACCAGATACGCTTGAAAAAAGTT
Source organism: Pinus taeda (assembly GCA_000404065.3). Classification (NCBI taxonomy): domain Eukaryota; kingdom Viridiplantae; phylum Streptophyta; class Pinopsida; order Pinales; family Pinaceae; genus Pinus; species Pinus taeda. The sequence continues at coordinate 66,585 of APFE030414008.1, read as the reverse complement.
GATAAGTTTAAAACCCCTTTTACTACTTGCTAGGGCACCTTCACTTATCAATGTATGCCATTTGACTTAATTAATGTAGGTGATACCTTTTAGAGATCCATGCAATTTTCCTTTAACGATCTCATCAGGAATATCACCCAAATCTATCTCGATGATATGAATATTTATTATAAGTGTCATGCTATCCACTTTGATCATATTAAGGGTGTCCTCCATCAGTGTAGGTGATTTAGTATCTCTCTCAATCCCAAGAAATATGTTTTTGGTGTTATAATTGGTAAAATATTGGGACATGTCATTTCAAAAGCAAGTATCAGTATTGATCCTGACCGAGTCACTACAATCAAGAATCTTCCACCCTCAACTTCGAAGAAACAAATTCAATCTCTTATGGGTAAAATCAATTTTGTTCAAAATTTCATAAATGATTTTTCTAAAATCATTAAACCTATTCATAATCTAACAAAGAAAGATTGTGAATTTAATTAGAATGATTCTGCCCAACATGATTTTATTACCATCAAGCAAGCAATTGCATCTACTCCTATTTTGGCCAAATTTAACTTTGCTAAAGTTTTCATTATCTATACTAATGGAATTGAAAAGGTCATCTCAGGCATCCTCATGTAGAAACATGATCAAGGGAAAGATCATCCGATCACTTTCATGAGTCAGATATTATTAGATGAAGAGTTTAAGTACTCTTTGATTGAAAATCATACCTTTGCCCTTGTCAAAGTGATCAAGAAATTTAGGCACTATATTCATGGTAAGAACATGGAGGTAAAAGTCCCATTACCTACCGTCAAGTTTTTTCTATCCCAGACTTGGCTTTTAAGGAAACTTGCACATTGGCTTGCCAAGATCTAAGAGCATGATTTGATGATTACTACTTCGAAAACTATAAAGGGACGCGACTTGGCATTACATCTAGCTCAACACCATAAGATAAGTAATTCAAATGATGATGATGAGTCTTTGCCTTCCTTATTTCTAATCAATGAAAAATTAATTGATGTGGTTGACCATCCATGGTACAAAGATTTGCTCTTTTACATTGAGACTAAGAAATTCCTTGACTACCTGAACAAATTTCAACGTAGACATTTATGTTTTGAGTCTTCCAAGTATTTGATCTTGAACACTATGGTGTACGATATGTCTTATGTTGAATTACTATTGAGATGTGTCGATGACCAATCTACTGCTAGGATTTTATACATCTCTCATGGTTCTGCACTAGGATTTTTCCACATTGGTGGACATTTTGCAACAAAATCAACGGCACAAAAAGTGTTAAGGCCTAGTTTTTACTGCCCTACTTCTATAAATATGTTCAAAGCCACAAATAATGTCAACAAGAATCTGGAATAGAGAGGTTCCATGCTTTTCCTCTCTGCCCCGTGATCCTTGAATTTCCATTTTCTAAATGGGGTCTAGATTTTATTGGACCTATCAATAATCCCTCGTCAGTTGATCATATTTTCATACTTACCACTATTGATTATTTACTAGGTGGGATGAAGTTGTTCCTTTAAAGAATGCTCATGACAAGTAGGTAATTTTTGAAAATAATAGTTTTTCATGCTTTGGACTTCCCTTGGAATTGATTTCAGATAATGGACATGCTTTCATATCTACTCATTTTACTTAGTTCTGTAATAAGAACAACATTAAACATTTCACTTCATCAACTTGTTACCCACATGGTAATGGCCTAGCTAAGTCTACTAATAAAAGCCTCATTCGAATATTGAAAAAAATCATTAAAGACAAACTTCACATCTAGCATACTCTGTTGAAATTTTCACTATGGGTAGATCGTACTACTATCAACTCCAGTACAAACACTTCACCCTTCCAGCTAGTATATGGAAAAGATGCTATACTACATGTTGAATTAGAACTCTTGTTGCTCCATATAACTGTGCAGGTTGAGGAGCTTACCTCAAGTGATGTGTCCAAAAAGAGTTTTAACACTGCTGAGTCTTGAAGAACATCGAAATCATTCTCTGGAAAATCTTCAACATAGGATGAAAACAATGAAAATTTATTTTGATAAAAATTCCAAGAATGTTAACTTCACTATAGACCAAAAATTGCTTCTTTGGAACTCAACTCTTGCTGAAAAGGGTAAACACATAAATTTAAAAAATAGTGGATTGGCCCCTTTAAGTTTTATGTTCTTGTTGTACCAAACACCTATATTCTTAAAGACCAAAATGATCGTATTCTTCCATACACCACTAATAGCTCCCATCTAAAGCCATTTGCGGAAGAAAACGTTAGTTAAATCATCATCATTCCCATGAAACTCTTGTACATAACATTTTTTATTTTGCTTATTGTTATAGACTCTATTTTTTTGGTCTTTTTTGCCCTGTTTTCTTTGAAGTTTTTGTTGATCTTTCAACATTTTCTTATATTTTTTTCTTTTTTTATGATTAGTTGTTGTTGATTAATACCGCTTCATCTATATAAAGCAGCAAGGGAGAATTGGCAACAAATCCTTCTGTAAGTATTATGTCTTAAGGTTGTTGTTTTTCTGAAAATTATAAGTTGATATTCTAACCTTCTACAGTGATAACCTTTTATAGGAGGCTAGAAACCTGTGATCCTTATCTATAAATGGGTCATTTTGGTTCTATTAAAACCTTATCATTAACTACATATATACACCTTAAGGTATGTTATCTACATCCCTCTTCTTGCACCCCTTTCTTCATGTCCTCCTGACAACATGCATCCAACTCTTTTACGATTAAAATTATATTTATTTCTACCAGAGATACTGTGTTCTGAATTACCTCTAGAAAGTCTCTCTGTGGAGTCACCAATGTTGACACTTCTCAACGATAACTAAATTCCACAAACCATTGTGGCAACCTTTAACAAATTATCTCATATTTACACTCAAAATTTATAATAAATTTGACCTGGTAGATGGAATCCTTCATCAAGAAAATATATGGGTTATAAGTTGATATTTGTCTTGACATTAATGATCTAAAAACTTCAAAGCATCCTCATTGCATTAGTTATATCAATGCATATGATTGGAATTTAAGAGATTGACTGGTCATCCCTTTGATGACACAAAGTGACCAACCCTTATATATGTTGAATGCCATTTCTCTATATTCATTGATTATATATATATATATATATATATAGATAGATAGATAGATAGATATATTAATATATATTATACTATGATTCGATATCATTGTAATATGCATGGAATACGTATATAACTTGAATGCTAAGGTTTAAAAGGGGCGCTGGTTCAAATAATGGGCAAATAACAACTATATTTATTTATATATATACTCTGTTGAACATGGTTTCAAACTTTGTGTTATGGTTTCAAATTTTACATGGGGAATTAACATGTGATACATATGGTATATGAGTATGGCTTATGGTTCATGTCTGTGTTAAAATTTCGATGGGATACAATTATGGAGTTTAAATGGTTTGAAATTTTAATGTTGATTTGTCCACTGAGAATGACTTGTCAGTGGTTGGAAAATGGTCGTCCTTGTTTAGCTTGGGATTATGGTTCAGATTATCCATATTAAATGACTAGTGATCTCTGTGAGATTTGGAAGACAAATTACTATGTTGCATTCATCACTAATAGTGATGTTAAATTTGAGAACGATGCTGGTTGAGATACTGTTGTTGCCCTGGAAATATATGTGGCTACCTTTCCAAACTCTTATTGACTAAGTCCACAACGTCTGCAATGACTGCATGTAAGATATGTGAACTATGTTTTTGAGGGCGTAGCTTCCTATTTTGAGCATGTTAATTCACCAACTCCAGTCTTTACTGCTACATTTAATTACCCTAATTCCTAAAACCTCAAGCCATGCTCATGATCAAAACCTAACTGGCATGGTTGTTGTCGTTCTATTTTTTTGGGCACTCATCCCAACCATATAATACAAGGTTTTTGTATCCATTGCAATATTGTCGATAATAGTGGTTAATTAATTTTTTATTTTTGTTAAACATTGATAAATGACCATGGTTCTCGCATTTTTTACGAATTGGTTAAAACCATAAATTAATCCTGAACTAATCTATATCACTGTGGGAGCCCTTGAGGCCATGAATTCTTGGGCAAAAAACGACGACGAAGTCTGTGCACAGGGATTATTGTTCCCTTCATTCCGTTATACGAAAATATTGGGTTAAAACTACCACTCTATCTCATAAACAATTGGGCTCATATTTGAAAATATTGTTGTGATTTGTACAATATTTCCGATTACTCTCTCGCTACATATAGGTTAATATTATGCACGGAGTATGTTTCTTATCATTTTCCCTGGTAACTGTAAAATGTTTTATTCCATTCCATATGTTCGTATGGAACCATAAGAACACTGTTAGTTATATTCTTTTCCAATTTTGTTCCGTATATACCTATATTTTGACTAGCTCATCCAACCCCTGTATCTACTATGTCTGTCTCTTTTCAACGTAGGTTCACGATGGGTTTCTATCAATCCTTTATGGGCTCACAATAGGCTAATTAACTTGTATCAATGTTGACACTTTTTCCTTATTAAATTTTGTCTCCTATTTGATGTTCCAAAGTCAGAATTCTATTCATTTGTTGACGATTGATTCCATATCTTTCATTACCTTCAAGTAATTCTATGAATTTGTTTCATTATGAGTTTCTTCAATAGGAATAGAGGTAGGGTACAAGAAATGGATATTAGAAATTGGGTGTGAGAAGGGATAAGAGGCCAAGGGTCTCAATCCATTTTGATGCTAATTCATAGGAATTAAGGCAATTGCTACATACGGGTGTGATCAACTTGTTAGGTGAACCAAAACCTCAGCCTATGGTACAACCTCAACCACAAAGCCCTTTGTTCCTCACCCACCTACTATTAGTATTCTCGTTCTATGACATGCATTTTCTCCTCTATTTGTTTCAAATAATGATGGTTGGGAATATTCCATCTCTACACAACCTCTTTGTTCAATCCAAGGTTGGCCCATACTCTCTTTGCCTCCTCCTCCCGAGGAATATGTTTCTCATTTGCAATCTGCTGCTTCACACATAGTTCATTCTCCTTGTGCAACTCTGCTACCTTCTACACCTTCCAACCAACACCCTCACTCTTCTCATCAGGCCTCCAAACAACCTGTTGTGCTCGCTAGTCATGTTGGTCAGTTATCCAAACAAGCAATTATTCCCCAACTTGTCGTTAGTTACCAAAGACAAAAATCACAAGTCGCTCTTTCTGACTTGTCACAAGGTTCATCACATTCTGTTACATCTCATCCCTTCCAGGAAGAAATACAAGAAAAAATTGCCCCATCTCATAAGCATGGACATTTGTTTATGATGTTTGCAACATGTTTATGGTATGTTTTGGAACTGCTCATATTTTTCTATTGATAGACATTCATGATGATGATGTTGCTTCAATTTTGATTGGATACTTTACAGTGTAGTTTGTTTGAAGCTAATAATTCATGGTTATGCATAAAAAAAACTCTGCTGGTATACAACACTTTATTTATTACGATGGCACATTTGATATGCATGCATTATGAAAATGGAGAGATAAGGGATGGTGGGAAGCACAAGGTTTAATTTTTCATATGTTAATTTGTGATTGATATTATTTGCTGTGGAAATTTTTTGGTGGAGTGACGTGTTTTGTTATTATTACTTCAATTGGGACTTATACAAGGAAAATCATTTGTGGTCGCATGATTTCTTATTTATATATGTGAATACAAAGATTATAAAACCCAATCAAATATGAATAAGGGCCCCGCCTACTAGAGTCAAAATTTAAAACTAAAAAGGAAATTTCATAAATTAATTTATTAATTATACCTTTACAACATCCATCCTCCTATTTTCTAATCAATTAGACTGGAAATAAAATTAAACACAAACCTATTAATCAAAGGAACTTCCCAAATTGTTTTGGAGCCCTTCAAAACGAGGAAGGATCTATGAAGGCAGAAAGAGAGAGAACTGTGGAGAGAGGTGTGCTATACAATTTATGGTTGTCATTTCTTCTTTGATGTTAATTTCTCATAAGTTAGAGGCTAATCTTGATGGTGAAAACAATATTATTTCACCAAGGGGTGACAAACTAGGTGACTCCATTAATATTTCCAAGGAAAATTTTAGGTATCTTGTGCCTTTCTGATTTATTTAATGTTGTTTGAAGGTTTGTTTATTTTCTACAAGTTCTAACAACTACCCTTTTGCAGAAAAAAAGCTTCCAATATTCATACGTGCATGAAGGATATTTCTTTGACGTCATTCTTTCTTGTTCCCAAGCTATTGCATATGGTTTCATTTACATTGATATAGTTTGTGATAAGACTAGTCAAAAGCTTTCACATAAGTTTTCCTTTTCAAGATTTTGGTTGTACTTTTTATCATTAATAAAATCAACCAGTATTTCCCAAATTATTGCTCGACATATCTATGGTTTAATATTGATTTTAATTCAACACTTTCTCTTAGTTTTCTGTTATATATTGCAACTTATGCTCTACAAAATTTAGGATTTCCAAGCCCAAATTCTCACTAGCTCCCTGCTTCTATCGAATCTGATTTATATTTTTTGTTTCTTTTTATATTTGTTTATCATATTAGCCAGTGCGAATGATGTATATAGTTTCATTATCTTTTCTGATGTAAATTATTTTTTGTATATTTCTGCATTAAAAAACAAAAAAGTACAAAACCCAAGAGAACATAAACTTGTAGCTGTAAATTATGAGCACACTGCATCATTATCTCATTGTTATAATAGGATTTGAGGAGTTGGTTTATTAAATTGTGATAAACTTAAACAACCATGAACACTCGCCCAACGACTCTATTTCAGGGAGCCTGGCCCTAATGGACCTAAGGAGAATTGAACCCGCGCCTTATGACAAAGGGTCAATAACTTGGAAGAGGGAGCTTCAACTAAATGAAATATCAATCAAAGTTGTATGAACTAAATATTCATTATTTGAAACTCATTAATACAATTCTTGATTCTTAACTCGTGCTTTGACTTGTAATAAGCAATTAATTAGTTCTCTAGAGTAACTTCTTGCACTTTACTGTATATGAAATTGAAATCTAAATGGAAGTGTAGCAAGAGTAGGAATCCTGCATATATCTAATTTAGGAGCCAATATCAAATCAATTACATGATTTTAAAACATAATGTTATCAATACAAATTAAGGATCAATTTATGTCGCTAGAAATAATTTCCTTCAACAGATAATATAGGCTTTGAATTCAACCCTTTACAAAAGAAATTTTGATTCAATTAATTTCCTTCATGGGGCCACTCTAGTACTATTTCCCCACACACATTTTAATCAACAATTAGATTAAAAAAAATAAAAATAAAAACTATTTCTAATCAACAATAAAATCTCAAGAAAAACTTTTCCTTAACAATATAAATTAATGTTCAAGCCTTTGTTCAATATAATCACCTTATTACAAACTTTAAGAAATAAAACATGGAAAAATAAATTTTTATTTTTATTTTTTTTACACAATGACATAATTTTCCAAAAATACAATTACCATAGTTGTATGGATGTATTCCAATTAGATCAAATGAATAAAATGATGATAACATTGTGCTAATCCGATATGTTTAAAAATGCAATCATTCTCACTTAATTGAAAATGGAAAATTTTGGTGAATTACCCTCCTTCTCCTTGGGTACTTTTATTCCCTGTAAACCTCCAAGTTGCAATGGAACTATATCAGAGACGAGTACACTAACAGTGTGGAGATGAGCTCTCTAGTTCAAGAGGTTCCCACTCAATAGAACTCCACACAAATCAACCCACAACAAATATCTAATAGTTACTCCAAAAATAATAGGGCATTAGTACATCTGTCTAGAAATAGGTGAAAAATGTGTTAATTTTTCTTAGGGCTATATTTTTCTTTTCTTTAGATAATTGCATTTCATTATTTACACATTGACTTGACCCCATAGAATCATAACATTATTCAACAACATATGCAATTATATTGAAAGAAAAATATCATCCTCAATGCAGCGGAACATAAAATAACAATAGAAGAAAAGTATTCACGGATAGAGACACCAGGATTGGTTGAAGACCAGGGGAAAACCCACTACAGGGAAAACCCTTTCAAATTATTCTTCTTATTAGATTGTCATGGCATGTTTCAGCAAAGAGAGAGTACAATGATCCATATCTTCAACCACAAAACTATCCAATGGAATGTTTCAGCAAAGAGAGAGTACAGTGATCCATATCTTCAACCACAAAACTATCCAACAAAATCAACTAAACAACATCCAAGAGATGAACCCAAAAATGCTAATAATCAAAACCTCGATTCAAAATTTTGTGATCAACTATTAATATCTATGGTCAGCTGCCAAATATTGCGGTTAACTTAAAAAAAAAAAACCCTAGTTTCCAACCGCATGCAAAGAGTATACGTGCCTGCAGATGAAACCCTCCAACCACACTCATGAGCCTGTGTGCCAACAGTTGCAACCGAAAAATTCCCATTTCATCCTTGCGGTTGTAAACAAAAAGCCTAGATATCACGTGCGAGCTTTGGACCCTGCAATTTCAAACAGGTATGAACCAATCTCCGCGAACTACCTCATACATGTGTGAGCCAAACTAAATAAAGAAGAATGATCATGATGATGTCCAAATGAGGGTCACTTGACTTGTATTTATAGCCATCCATGTGTGTCCAATTTCTATTTTGGGTCTACTTGTCCTTTTGTGCACATGTGAGTTTTCCTTCAAAATACAGTTTCCCTTTTCCAAATTGAGTGCTTCAATAGTCGAAATTGATCCTCTCAAATAGAGGAATCTAGTCCCATGATTGGAATCTATCACTGAGCTTCCAAAAATTAACACTTCCTCTCAATTAGGGAGAAATTCAAATTATGTCATCATATCATGTCCCATCTCAAGTATCTTGTTATCAAATGTCATCATTGTACATCTTGGTTCATCTCTGCTTATCCCTACACATCTCTTTCTTGTCTCTGCTCATAAGCTAAACACTCTTGAATCTAAAATAATAAGAATTTGACATCGGAGGGGAGCCCAAGCTAACACCCTTTATCCATTAGGGAGCCACTCTGTTAGGTCCCTATAATACTAGTGTATTCCCATCATTTTTATTGTTAGTGTAGTCCCCTATTGTTATTGTTGTGCCCCATAGAAGCCCACTATTGTTATTGTTTTACCCTTACAAGATTTTGTTATGTAGGTTCTGATTATATTGTGACTCCTTAGACTCGTATATATACCAATGAGGTCTTATCATTTGTATCATCCAAGAATTTTTCATTTATTTAATGTAAAGGAGGTTTCCCCCTTGAAGAGGATAATTTTTAAGTCATTGATCTATTTTTTTGTGAGATGGTTGCATAACATTTGGTATTAGAGCTTTGGATTCTAGGGTTTCGCTTCTTCAAACATGACATATTGTAATTTTCACTATAACTTTTTTTATACAAGGCTTTAGAAGCTAGAATTATGACCACGTGTAGAAAAAATCTTGGTGAACTTTGTGTACAAATTTCAGATCTTGGCTTGCTATATTTTTAGAGATATGATCTGAGGAAGTTAGGGTTTTTGTAGGCTCCAGAATATAGTCTCAAATCAGTGACCTAGGGAAAATTGTCATAAATTTCTCTATGAGCATTGGATTGGAATTTCGTAAAAAGTGACTGAAAGTGCATGGAATTTAGTTTTATTTTTATCATTTTCAGATCCGAAGGCTGAAACAGTGACACGAGGCACTCTGTACATGTTCGCTCTACTGAACCCGTCTTTAATCAAGTCATCAGGGGATATTGGGAATAAATATTTCTTGAAGAATCCAATCTCAGTATGAATTGTGGAATTGGAAATAAGACTTAGTGGGATACTGCAAGATGTAATTTCAGACCTTGGGAGGCCGGAATTGTAGAGATAAAACAATTTTAATATTGTGCTCCTAAAAGCAATAAAAAAGAGTGTATTGTTTTTTTTCAATTGCATAAGTTTTGTTTGAAAAACCAGTTTGAAGTGATTCCAAGGGAATATTGAAGCATAGATATCAGTATGGGTTCTAAAATCCCCCCCTAAAAAAAATAATTCTACACCCATTAAGCCCTGAGAAAGCTCTACTATGACACATGGAGAGGAAGAATTGCAACATGATATATCAAAATTACAAGACCAAGGGAAACAAATTTCACTCTCACAAAGAGAAACCAAATATGAAATAAAATCATACATGGATGGCTTAAAAGGGGACATGGATGGTTTGAAAGCATAAATAAAAGGTGACATGAATGGTTTAAAAGTAGGCATAGAAGGTTTGACAAAGTTGCTACAAGAAATGCTTCCTAATGGTGAAAAGGTATTCCATGAAACTCATGATGAGAACAAAAGGAATGTTAATCATGATTTTAGAGACTCCATTGTTGGGTTCAAGACCCACCACATTCCAAATATCTATATGAGGAGCTTTTATGGCAAGGATCTGGTAACATGGATACTACAGATGGAACAATATTTTGATCTCCATGATGTGCAACACACACAAAAGGTATGAATTGCATCTTTATATTTAGAACCCAATCAGTTTGTATGGTATCGATGACTTTGTTCTTGTAAACCACTTGTCACTTGGTCAATTTTTATAGAGGAAATGATAGCACATTATGAGAATACAAAGAGAAACACCTTTTTTAGCCAATTGATAAATCTCAAACGAAAGGGTTCAATGGAAAAGCACATTGAGGACTTCCAAAAATTGAATATCAGGTGAACTAATATTTTAGAGGAGCATAGGATTGATGTCTTCATAGGTACTTTAAAGGATAACATCCTACATGAGGTTCGCCTTTGGGAACCTGATTCATTGGAAAAGGAATTCAAGGTGGCAAAAAAAGTTGAAACCAAAATTATGGTAACAAGGAAGTCTACCACTCACAACTATAAAGATGGAAGTGTTGGTGCTCCTAGCCTTCCAACACCTACAAGGTTGACACTACAACAATTGGAGGAAAAAATATCAAAAGGGCTTTGTTATAGTTGTGATAGCAAATACACTAAAGGTCGTAAGTGTGCTAAGAAGAAATTATTATACATAGAGTGTGAAGAGGAGGAAGAAAAGGAATAAGAAACACCAAAAGAGGAGGATATAAACCAGGAACCAGCCATATATTTTAATGCACTGGCAGGAATTAACACTCAAACTCTCAAGATATAAGGATATATCAATAATAAAAATTTATTAGTGCTAACTGATTCAGGTAGTACCCATAATTTTAATCATTGTAAGATAGCCAAGGAATTGAATTGCTTCCTATATCCAACACCAGAGTGTCAAGTGATGGTTGCAAATGGAGGAACTACAAATTCCTCTGGAAAGTGCCATAATATCAAGCTAACCATGGGGGAATATGCATTGAATAGTCCAACGCTTTCCAATGGGTGGTGCTGATGTTGTACTAGGAGTCCAATGGTTACAATCTTTGAGGATGATAGAATTTATTTTTCAAGAACTTTTCTTGAAATTTTGTTGGGAAGAAAAGGAAGTTGAATTAAAGGGTATTGCAGGGAAACCAAGAAATATAATTAGCTCTAATGGCATGACAAAGATTTTGAAGAAAGAACAATGGGGCATAATTGCACAATTATGTTCACTAGAGGTTCAAAAATCAAAATCATCTATTTCTCCAGATCTCCAAAAAGTCTTGGAAAATCATTCCAATGTGTTTGAGACTCCCAAAGGCCTCCCACCTATTCGTGATCATGATCATGCTATTCATTTGATTCTAGGAAGTGTTCCTCCAAACATTAGGCCTTACAAATATCCTTATTCCCAAAAGAGTGAAATTGAACACATGGTTGCATACATGTTAGAGGCTGGTATAATTCAACCTCGTCAATGTTCTTTCTCTCCTCCAGTAGTATTGGTGCACAAGAAGGATGGATCATGGCATATGTGTCCATATTATAGGGAGCTCAAAAAGGTCACTATTAAAGATAAATTTCCCATTCCTGTCATTGATGAATTGTTGGATGAATTACATGGATCAATTTACTTCACCATGCTCAATCTTCATTCAGGATATCATTAAATTATAATGAAGAATGAAGACATTCTAAAAATAGCATTTAGAAATCATGAGGGTCATTATGAATTTTTGGTAGTGCCTTTTGGCCTTACTAATGCACCTTCCACATTTCAAGGTTTGATGAATTCTATTTTCAAACCCTTCCTTAGAAAATTTGTGTTAGTATTTTTTGATGATATACTAATCTACATCAAGTCTTGGAAGGATCATGTTTAACATGTTGACAAGGTACTCAAACTATTGGAGGAGAAACAATTATATGCAAAAAACTCCAAATATTTCTTTGGAGTATAAGAGGTGGAATATTTGGGTCGTATTGTCTCTCATGAGGGTGTTAAGGTAGACTCTAAAAAAATCAAAGCCATTAAGGAATGGAAAATCCCCACAACCATAAATCGTCTTTGAGGATTTCTCGGGTTGACAGGGTATTATTGCAAGTTTGTTAATAATTATGGAAGAATAACCGCACCTCTGACAACATTACTAAAGAAAGATGCATTTTCTTGGACTCCAGAATCAACAAGGGCCTTTTAACATCTTAAAGAGGCAATGTGCCAAGCACCGGTCTTAGCTATGCTAGACTTCACAAAAACCCTTTATTATGGAATGTGATGCCTCAGGAAATGGAATTTGCATTGTTTTAATGCAAGAAGAAAGACCCATTGCTATTGAAATTCATCCAATCAAAGGAAAGTATTTACATAAACATATTTATGAGAAGGAAATGTTGGAAATACTACATGAACTAAAACAATGGAGACCTTACGTAATGGGAAGACACTTCAAGGTAAAAACAGATCATGATAGTCTTAAATAATTTTTGGAACAAATATTATCTTCGGAAGAGAAGCAAAAATGAGTCACAAAGATGTTAATTTATGACTTTGAAATCACTTAGAAAAAAGGGAAGAAAAATGTTGTCGCAGATGCACTCTCAAGAAAGGATGAGGATGTATAAACATTTCTTTGTGCCATTTCTATTATCCAACTTGATTGGATAACCGAAGCAAGGGATGAATGGAAGAACGACGAAGAGGTGTGGACACGCATTCAAAAGTTGCAAAAAGATCCCAATACATCTAATACATTTATCTAGAAAAATGATTCATTATGGTACAAATATCACTTATATCTTTGTAAGAATTCCCAACTCAAGAAAACGATTCTTTTGGATTTGCACACCTCGCCCTTAGGAGAGAATTTAGGAGTTTTAAAAAATTACCACAGGGTTAAGAAGGAATTTTTTTGGGATGGCCTTAAATCTGATATTCAGAAGTTTGTGGCATAATGTTTGGTTTGCCAACAAAATAAAGTTGAGACAATTAAGACCCCGACCTGTTACAACCTTTAGCCATTCCAAGTCAGCATTGGGAGGAGGTCTCAATGGATTTTATCACAGGTTTACCCAAGTCTAAAGGAAATAGTGTCATCATGGTGGTAATTTATAGACTTACCAAGTATGCAGACTTTTGTGCATTATCTCATCCTTTTAAAGCTAGTATAGTTGCTACTGTATTTATGGAAACGATTCAAAAACTACATGGAAACCCAAAGATTATTGCAAGTGGCATAAGTCCCATTTTCACTAGAAATTTTTGGGCAAAATTATTTTCTTGTCTTGGTACTCAATTAGCTCATAGCTCATCTTATCATCTTCAATCTGATGGGAACACTAAGATAGCGAACAAATGTTTGGAAGGATATCTTCGTTTCTTTATGTCTAATAAACAAACACCATGGGTCAAGTGGTTACCTCTAGCTGAATGGTGGTATAACACAAAATTCCATACTGTAGCCAAAATGACCCCATTTATGGCAGTTTATGGATATCATCCACCATCCATCATATCGTCTTTAAGAGAAAATTCTAAGGTTCAAGCAATGGAAGATCACATAGAGCATCAACAACAAGTTCTCCAACTCTTAAAATATAAACTCACCCTTGCACAAAATCAAATAAAACAACATGCATATAGTGAAAAAAGTTTTGATGTAGTGACAGGGTATTTTTACGACTAAAACCATACAAACAAATGTTCCTCAAGCAAGCTAATAATAGATTATCACCCAAGTATTATGATGCTTACAAGGTGTTGCAAAAGATTGGTACTATGACATACAAATTGGAATTGCCTGCATCTTCTCGATTACACCCAATTTTCCATGTTTCATGCTTAAAGAAGGTTATTAGTGACAATCTCTCAGTTTAAACAGTGTTTCCAAAACTTAACGGAGAAGGAAAAATCATATTTGAACCTGAAATAGTCATGGAAACAAGAACCCAACAACTATGGAATCGATTAATTTGAAAGTATCTCATTAAGTGGAAGAATTTACCCATTGAAGATTCCACATGGGAGGATGATAATTTTATATAGAAGCATCAATAACTACTCAAGCGTTGAGGAAAACACCTTTTTAAAGGAGAGGGGCATGTTAGGTCCCTATAATACTAGTGTATTCCCCTTATTGTTATTTTTATTGTAGCCCCCTATTGTTATTATTGTGCCCATGTATCCCCCATGTTGTTATTGTTGTGCCCCATAGAAGCCCACTATTGTTATTGTTGTGCCCTTACATTATTATTGTTATGTAGTCTCTAATTATATTGTGACCCCTTAGACTCATATATATACCAATGAGGTATTATCATTTGTATCATCCAATAATTGTTCATTTATGTAATGTAAAGGAGGTTACCCCCTCGAAGAGGATAATTTTTAAGTCGTCAATCTATCTTTTTGTGAGTTGGTTTCATAACACACTACTACCACCTGGAATTACTGCAAATAAGGAGCCCAATGCTACTACCCGATAAACACCATAGAGCTTATCATCATGGATTTCTTCTCAACCTAGAACCACATCAGGGAGCACATCTCAACCCAGAATCTAATGACAATGAGGAAGGTCCTATGGGACACTCTCACCTCATGTCTCTGATAGTGGGGAAGGTCCTAAGGGACATTGTCACCCCATGTCTATCATAGTGGGGAAGTTCCTATGGGACACTCTCACCCAAAGTAATCTCATTGAGCAATAATCGAGATACAAATTACCAAGAAAATATCACAGCCATCCGATTGTGCAATCAATGGGTGAGATACCACTTTCTATACGAGGTAACGACCACAACCATCCTATTGTTTGTTGATCTTCCCAGCAATGACCTTGAGGAGTCATGTGGTAGAAAACTAACATCATAATCAACTTGGGTGAGATACCCGACTTACCAAAGGTAAGGATCACACAACCCAAGATTTCTCTCAATCAGTTGTCCACTCGGGGAGTGACAATCCCAACAAACCCGACTTGTGGGTATGATGCCAACTTGGGTATACTCTGCATAGACCAAGATAGGGGAGAAACAGATTCCACCCTATGGGTAATAAATAGGGGTAATACCCTATTGTATAGAGATCCCTCAACCCTAGAAGCCCTCCATCTCAATTCCACACCCTAGGAGATCAGATAGGGGGCAAGAGTTGGCTTAGTGTCTTGACCAATTCTGCTCTCTATAGATCAGAAGCATATTGACATGCTCATATCTGATACCAGATTAAATGACTCACTGAAGAGTTCAATCATAATGTCTCAATACTAGTAGTCTCTTGTTCATGTGTTGGCTTGAGGGGGCCTGACCCAGGTTCAGAGTTAATTAGCCAAACAAATCCCTACACTACTGGCCATTTCGGCAATAGCCCGTGGAGCGCGGAGTGAGGTCTCACCTGAAGAAGTATGGGGGGAATGCTGGAACCAAGTTTCCGCACCCTTGAGATGTCTAAGGGGCCGATTTAGTCCAACTGTGAATACCTTCATGCAGGTTACTTCACGCACTTACCTGACCTGCTAGACCTTCTCGATCTGTTATAATCGCCTTCACGTAGCTGTAACCAGGGGCTGAGATGCTTTCGCGTTGCTAAGGCAGCGATTTGCGCTATTTCCCCAAGTTACACCTTGGTTCTTACTTATCTTCTTATAACTGTTATTTAACTTCACGTAAATAGATACTTTATCTTATATTCACTTAATCAACACAATCATATAAGTTCGCGCATCATATAAAAAACATAAATGTAATTTATACCCAATACATTCAATGCAGGAAACAGTAAATAAATAAATAGGAATGGAATAAACTTCTCTTTATTAATGCTTCGATCGGTTACAGACTCAACCTTCCCTGCGCACTCAGCTGCAGGGGTCCATGCACTCAACTGCGGACTACTAGGCCTCTGCACACTCAGCTGCAGAGCCTTCTCCTACTTTACGACCCAAGACTTGACTCTACACTTATGTAAGACTCAATTCTTCATCCTTATCTCTATTGATTCCCCTCTTTACAACTTAGAGCCTCACTCTATTTATACAATCCCATGGCCTGCGGACCATGGGTAGATCTCTAAATCCAACACTACATTTACAAAATTGAGGGCGGACAACACTATGACTCATTTACAAGTTTGCGCTCCGTGCCCACAAAACGTGGAGCCTTTACATCAGATTTAGTCAAAATCTGGGCTTTAAGCCCCAAAACTTCCCTTGGGGGATCCCGCGCCCAACAGGCCCCCAACACAAAGATTGTGACTCGCCCTCGAGTCACTATGTTAGTGTGGAGATATTCACACGGAGACCTCCCAACTCTGCCCGAACTGCTGCAAGATTAGCAGCACACTGAGCAGCTGCCTGTTGTACCTCCTGCACACATTGTTCAGAGACTGCAGTGTCTGAACTTCTTCCTTGCATCTGCTCCTGTGTTCCCTGCATCTGCACGAGCTTGGCTTTGATCGAGGCTATAATGACGAAGGCCTCATTGATCCATGGTTGGACGTGCGCCTTCAAAACCGCTTCCTTATGTCGCGCCACGTCTACCTGCTCCTTAAGCGCTTTTGTGTGTTGCATCCACGCGAGCCTCTATGTAAGGGCCACCATCTGTGTGGTCCCTTTTATATCATCATATCTTTGCTGAAACTCACACGCCTCTGTTTCCAAGCGCTGTATGTTTGGGTCCTCCTATAGAGTGGTGAGGACCTCAAACTCTTCCAAAAGTTTGATGCAGTCCTTCACTGCACCGTTGATCTCCTTTGTTCCCATTGTGATGGCGTTGGCGCACTGTTCCCTCACCTCTGGTGGAGTTGAATGTTGTGCCTTCAATTGCAGCTCAGCTATTTGAAGGTTTAGCTCCAGTTGAGCCTTAGTCATTTCTTCTTGCACCTCGTGCACCCCTGCTGCTAACCTCCGGATGCACACCTCTACTAGGATGGCCAACTCAGGGACCATTTGGCAGGCTTGTTCCATGTTAATTTAATACTCACTTATTACTTGGAGTGTGCGGCCCTACATAGCCTGTAGTTTTGCAGTTACTCCGTCCTGTAGAACATAGAGCATCTCCTGAGGGAGCATAGCCATGTTGATCCCCACTCCTTTTAGTGCACTAACCGTAGGCCTACCGGCCTTGTTTTCTATAACTAGTGCCCCCTCTGGAAGCAATATAGTATTGGTCATGTGGGCATGCAACATTTCCTTACCTGTGACCATTCCTTCTGCAAGGCTGGTTGACAGAGTACCAGCCTAAGGAGTGCACACTTGCAACTCCTGTATCTGTGCCCGGAGGGCCCCCAATGCCATCTGATTTTCCTCCGTGAACTGTTGGAGGGCCTCCTTGGTGACGTCGTGCACCGTCTCCCCTATGTCATGTAGATCCCCCTTAGTGAGGGTGATCAGGTCGAAATAAGTCTTAGAGGCTTTTGACTTCTTTCGCGGCCCCACCTGCTATCTCAGGCGTTGGCGCTTCAACTCCATAGACATTGTCTGTGGGTCCACACCATCTTCCTCTGTCTCGGGCTCTTCCTCAGGTGACGACGACTTATGGCCCTCGCGCCCCTTCTCTATTGCTTGTTGCTATTTTGCAGCTGCCTTTTGTTGTTTTGTTGCTACTTTCGCAACATCCCACACCTCCGACACCTTTGTTGTTGTTGCCTCTTTTCTTCTTTTATCTTCCAACTGCGCCATCCGCAGTTTTTCCTCCTCCTTCTTCTTTTGTGCAGTTGACTTCTCCGTTTCCATCGTGGAGATGGCTAGAGTGCACCACTCTTGTGGCCACGACTCAAGTATGATGAATATGACATTGTCTGTGGCCAGGTACGGGAGCTCATTCCACTTCTTCTCAGGGTCCTTGCGCGCCCTGACATACATGTTGAGGAAGTCCACCTTGAACTCCGCGAAGCTTTTTAGACTATTATAGGCAGTGGGCAATAACCGCAGCTTGCGGTTAATCCCCTTTTTTATGTTCATCTCCATGAACACCTAGAATATCTTGCTGTCTCGGATCCTCTACGCATATTTAGTGGCCCACAACGAAGCGTACTTCGCTGCCTCCAGAAGATCCCGTGCAATTGTGGGGAACTGGCTGTCCTCAGGCAATTCCCAAGCCACCAGCACTATGGATAGCAGAAGCAATGCACACTGGAATGTCTTCCCCTGTTCTTGTGCCTCACAAAAATTCTCTAGGAACACCTTGCACAAGTACTCAAACCAGTTAAATTGGACCCCCTCTACGCACTGCGCGGAAAGTGCTATCACTAGCGTGGGCACCTCATCTGCGCGGAACTTCCGCATAACCTTGCCATCTAGTATCTGGGTGGAAACTTTGACTGCCTTGTTGTTGATATTGGAGATCGCGTACCCTCTCTTCTTTTTCTCCATCTTGAATTTTTCCTTCATGGCCTCCGCAATGGTCAAGTCGTTGCTCTTACCCTCTGAAATATCTGTGGGGTCCTCCCTCTTACAAGGGAGTCAGGTAATTCTATGAATCAGGTGGTCCGTGATGGGGATGGGCTCCTCCAACCACAAACACCCATCATGCACCAAGCAGAGCAGCTGCCTGATGACAAAGATAGTTACTGGGGCACGATGGTAATGCGGCACCCAAAGTAGGTTTAACAACCCTGCTTTCTCTACTCCGCGCAACCACTTGTGTGGCTCCAAATCTATGACTCCCACCGCAATGTTTTTCTTCAACATCATGAGCTATGAGGTTGCCAAGTGTGGGAATTTCTCGTGGTCTATGAGATCCTAGTCTTCAAACTTTAGACCCGACACCCGTCCCAAGTGCGCTCATTCAAAAACAATATTGTCAAGTAGTAGCAGAGTCTCTAGAGAGCTCTTGCTCTCATCTAGGTCCTTAGGTACCCTTGCTTTCCCTTTTCACAGAGGAACATTCTCTAGCAACCTAGTTAGAGGGTCTGCACCCTGGGTTTCTTCCTCCATTTCTTCGTCCTCCTCCTCTTCGACTAGGATTTCCCCAAGGTCTTCCTCCTCCTCATTGGTTTCCACATTAATCACTTTCCCCTTTTCTTCCATGGTCAGTTTAGTTCGCAGTGGGTTTCTAGGGGACACGTTCACTGAAACCATGGGTTGCTTATCTTTCTTGGGTCTCGACGTGCACAATGATTTAGGGATTTCCACGACTATCCTGGCACTCTCAGGGGCATCTCCTATTGTCATGGCCTACGCGGCCTCTTCAGCATTCATCTCGCCGATATCCATGGCTTCCTCTGGTGTGGTCATATTGTTGTTCCACAAATCTCTCAACGACTCAAGTAAGTGCTCAAACAACGCCTTCGACTTCAAAAAATCAAACAGATCTAGGTTCATAGATCTCTGGGCGCGCAATAGCTCAATTATGAAATGGCCAAGTGTTGTTTGTTGGGCAGCCCTTTGCAATTTATAACGCCTTTTGAATTCGAATTCGACCGTTTTCCTCAAATCCGGTTCATTAATACTCCCTTGGCAGCATATTTTCCCAAATCTAGCCCATAAAGTCTACCTTAAATGCCTGCTGCCCACTCCATTTGGTCTCAAACCAAGCATCACATCGTGAATAGTGACTATAACGGTCACTTTGCAGCCAACCCGTGCGGCAACACAACTACCCTTACGTTGTCGTAAACCTTGTGACACTTCGCTCCTGCTCACAGTCCTCTCATCGCGCAACTCCCGGGCATAGTAGTTTATAGTCCCATGCCTCCTTTCAACTACCAAGGGCACTAAGACTGTGCTTCCTACGGCTAGTCAAGTGGTCGATCCACCTGTATACGGCTTCAACTGACTATCGCTTACTTCTCCTGCGAAGGGTTCACCATTTGTCTTCACCAACTGCATCACGCATTTTACCAACTACATCGTGCCACCATCTGTGATCCCCTTAGTAACATATGGTCCAGTCCAAGGCATCAAACTAATCAAATCTCGATAGTAGTCCCCAAATTCGTCAACATAATCATTCGCATCTTTTTTTATCACCACAATTTTCTTATCAAGAAAGTCCTTCTGTATTCCTTCATCAAGCTTCTTGACTTTTGCTTCCACCATGGCACTTTTCTCCCTCAACCAAACTATTTCATTCATGAGTTCTTGGAGCCTAAGATTACCCTACTGGATCTCTTCATCAGGTCCCAAGTGTTCTTCTTCGAGCTCTTCCAACTGCGCGATCCCTTCTTCCAAGGCTCCGTGAACTGTCATATCCATAGGCGTTGCTATGCGTGGACTAGGCATGATATACTCCATCAACATTACATCATTCACTCCATAGGGAAGCCTAGAAGGCGCTTGTTCCGTTAGTTTCTTGCATGTTGTCCTATAATCCCATAAGACTGCTAGTATGCACAGATCCCAATCACTTTGTTGCGCATTACATACCTTGTTTAGTGCTTCACACACTTCGTTAAATTCTTCCGCGTGGATAACCTTTTTTGCGCTCTTTCTCTCCACAGTCTATCTTTCCAACTTGAGGAACCGTTTGTGCATTTCGCCCCCAACACATGCTTATTGACCATATTTCCCAATGCGTAGTTCATGTGTATCCATGCAGGTTGTTTACCATATGCATGTACCCACCTGGATAGATGCGCGCGCAGACCATCCCGTCCATTGTATTTATCTGCCAAACGCACTATAGGTTTCCCAAACCATGTGCACATTATCCTCCTACATGCACGCCAGTATTCAAAGCTCCCTTTGTGTGTACCCCACCACCTCGGGGGTGTAGTGTGCAGTACCCAATTCAAGGGGATTTTCTGGCACCTCTCTTTTGAATCTATCCAAGAAAGCATCTATCTCACCAAATCCATCATAAGTAGGGAGATCTCTCACTTCCGTCGATACGTAGCGTAGCGATATTGTCATCATATTACAGTTCAGCATGGTTACCTCGTGTAATTGGTTTTTCCATCGCTCTATCTCCTCATTAGAATTCGACGTGCAATAGCTTTCGCGCTCCCATGAGATTCATCCATCTGTGGTGGGATTTACCAATGTTGCTCTCGCACAGTTATTTTGTAGATGCAGTCCAAAACATTGTCACTTTCATAGTCACGCACTGGCTCTGTATAGCATGATCCATCAGCAGGGTCCAAGGGTATAACTGCGTGCAGAGAATTCTTCTCAAAAATCATCTTGCGCTTCTTCAGATTAATCACCCTGTTCATGTCAGTGGCCCAATCAATTCCTAAGAGCGCGGGGTAGGGAATGTTGTCATCAACAATCTCTATCACCTCAAAGTCTGCTAGCACACTTTCTCCTTCAATATCCACGGTGATTCCCTACAATTTTCCCATAGGTATTATCTTCTGCTGGTTCGCCATTCGCAATTGAATAGGAGACCCTTGTAGCGTAGGCCTTCCCATGCGCTCCCATGTCTACTTTGGCAGAACATTCGCATTTGATCCTAAATCTAGAATTACTTGGTCCATCTCATATTCTCCAATCTACGTGGTTAACCTCATTTCTCTTCCCGTCCTCATCGTATGCTTTCCAATCTTCCATACTACACGCGGTTCTCCTGGCGTGGTCCCAACACATCTGTTAATGAGTTCCGGTAGTCCATTTATAGCCTTGCTGTCATGCAGTAGATTCATGCACATTTCCAGGAATGTCATAAGCATAGATGGGTCCATTTCCAACTCCAGTCTATCTTTGCTTCCTGAAGTGGAGGCATCAGCGAAGCTCTTCTAAGCTTCCATGAAAGTTTCCTTATCATGCTCCAAATCAAACTCTACTTCTTTCGTTGGAGCCTTGAGAACCCAAGTAATATCTTCAGGTTGTTTGCCTTTATCATCTCCCATCGCAATTCCACTTCAGAGCACAATGTTCACATTTAGATCTTCCTCGCGTGGCTCAGACCTCATCATCTGCAGGTTTTGAGTCGGGCGAGGCAGTAGTGCTCCCTTGTCGCGTATCCTAGCTATTAGTGTAGGGAAATCTTTTGTCTCATGATCAAAAAAGTTACAATACAGACATGATGGACGCGTTGGGTTTGTACAATCACAGGTATAATGTCTTGGCCCTCCACAATTGTAGCATATCAATTGTCCGCAACCTCTTCCAAGTCCTCCTCCACCTTGGCCTCGTCCGCACCCCTGAAATCCTGTTCGCATCATTCCTGCATTGGTGTAGGGGCCGCGATTCAGCCTGAACTTTGTAGCTAGGAGTTCTATCCATCATTAACTCATAGCTTCTACACGTGCGCTCATCATGTCCCACTGATATACAAAAGTTACAGAACAATTGCTGCGAATTTTGTGTATACTTCTGTAGCAAATGACAGTTGTCTGTATTGTGTTTCCCTCCTATTTCACAAATCGCACACCACAAGGCAGGCACCACGCTAAGTCTTGCTTGTGCCTCCAGTCTTAAAGGCATCGGTCCTCCTCCCGCGAGGTAATTCGGAAACACTGGGAAGTGGTCCTTATCATGACCTTGACCCTTGTATTTTACGCACCACACCTCTTCGTGGACTTCTGGTCGATTTGCCTTATCCTGTTTCAAACGCTGCATCCCAAGGCATAAGTTTTTCAACTGCGTTTGGATCTGCTGAACTCCCAAGTTAGGATCCTGTATTGGGATCTCATGTAGTCTCATCGCAATCTCTGAGGCTTCTGCCTAATCGTTAACCTCTGCTAGGACATCGTGTTCCTCAAATGTGGCATTAGTGATGCTACAAACCATTCGCGGTGATGTCCATCTGTCAAAGTCATATTAGCTTCGTGAATTGTGCACTTCAGCCTTTGATCCAACTCCCAAGGAGTCTCGCCTATTAGCATTGTGATCTCTTTGAACCCAATGATTTACTGCACTTCAGACTTTGGCTTGCTAAATTCCTTATTTAGCGCAGTTTGGATATCTGAGAATCCCACGTTCGGGTTGTCATTAGAATGTTTAATATACCAGGTCAACACGCAGTCCTATAGGGCACTAACTAGTGTCGATTTCTTTATATTGTCATCTGTAACTCCCTGTGCTTCCCATACGGCTCTTATCACGAACCAAAACTGGTCCGGATCCTCATTTCCTACTCCCTTGAACACAAGCAACTTTATCGCACTTGCCATATTGACTCATGGTGGTAGCGGAGGTGGTACAGGTGAAGATGGAGGTGAAGGTGGTGAAGTTGGTGGTGGTGTGGGTGGGTGTGGTATGGGTGGAATCCTTTTCCTTATCAAATGGATCACACTTCGTGGAGAGACCTTTGCGAGCTCTTCCTCGTCCCCTCGTGGAGGTGAAATCAAAGGGCTATTCTCTGGACCCTTACTTCCTTCGTTTCTATAGGTTTTTCCACTTTGCGTAGCCCTGAACATCAATGTAACTGCATAATCCTCTTTTCACACAATAAAATTTTAATCCAAGTGTTCAAAGACTTTATGTACTTACCTCGCGGTCCTTTGAGAAAGTGTCGCTCTGCCTTGCTATAGCTGACTGAAGTGTCTATTGCGAATTTAGTGATGAATCCTCCTATAATTTGATCGAGCCAGTGATCAACAATGCAATCGATCTTATCTTCTTATGCTTCCAATCTGCACACCAACTCTAGGGTCCACACAATAGGACCGTCAAGCTTCCACCTTCATTAGCTATCTGCTAGCTTCGCGATCCACTCGTACAACTCACTAGGGAAAGATGCAGAGAATATTTCATGGATCACTATGTACAGGTAGCAATATAACCACTCTTAATTTGATAGTCACGGATTCCTACTCTCTTGCACTGTGAATTCATGAATTCTCCTATCCAACCAACCTTCAATTTCCTTCTTAGTTGGATTCCAATGATACGGCATCAAACATCTCTATGAAGATTCTAGTCCCGACAATGGAACCATTTGTTGGCTTGAGGGGGCCTGACCCAGGTTTGGAGTTAATTAGCCAAACAAATCCCTACACTACTGGCCCTTTCGACAACAGCCCGCAGAGCGCGGACTGAGGTCTCACCCGAAGCAGTATGGGGGGATGTTGGAACCAACTTTCCACACCCTTGAGATGTCTGAGGGGTTGATTTAGTCCAACCGTGAATACCTTCGTGCAGGTTACTTCACGCACTACCCTGACCTACGAGACCTCCGCGATCTGTTATAATCGCCTTCACACATCTCTAACCAGAGGCTGAGCTGCTTTCACACTGCTAAGGCTGCGATCTGCGCTATTTCCCCAAGTTACACCTCGGTTCTTACTTATCTTCTTATAAATGTTAGTTAACTTCGTGTAAATAGATACTTTATCTTATATTCACTTAATCAACACAATCATATAAGTTCGCGCATCATATAAACAACAAAAATGTAATTTATACCCAATACATTCAATGTAGGAAATAGTAAATAAATACACAAGAATGGAATAAACTTCTTTTTGTTAATGCTTTAATGATCTGAAAATGGGGCTCTTAGGCATCTTGTCTAACTTACAAGAACCTCTCCCACTTCCAAAGCTTCTAATTTTCTAAAGTCTTAATGATTAACCAATGTGGAAATAAGAAATGCTTGAAAATATGGGTGTATGCTTGTATTTGTTTTCAGCTAGCTATTTACTTTAAATCTGTTGTTTGTGTTGACATGGGAAGGTACTTAAACTGATATACAAGTGCATATAATAGTAGTTAGAGTAGTAGTAAAAACAAACACATAAGACAACAAGATAATATGGAGTTCACCCTGAGATCTAGGGCTACGTCTCCTTGAGCTCTAATCAACTCGATTAGGCTCTCTGGGATTATGGCAATAATTCTTTTACAAGTGCTACACTTAACTCCAATGTTGTATACAGGAACATTGGGCTCAGAACACCATCTTATCCCTTGGCTCTTGGAGCTCTTAGGCTTTCTAGCTCTGGCTCTGGCTCTTGCTCTGGCTGTGGCTCTGACTCTGGCTCTGGCTCTATGGCTCGGGCTCTAGTTCTCACTCTCAGCTCTTGTTAAAATTGGAAACTAGGGCCAAAATTCATGTGTTTCATCTTATTCATGGCTGATAATATGTTCATTAGATTCCTCTAGTCGAGAGGTGTAGTATTGATCTAAATATCATCCGATTCCGATAAGTATTCATGGAGATATGAATTTATTTTGATTATGGAATTATTATCAAGCCGACCTACAAATCATGTAGGCTCAGAAGCCCAACAGTCGCATCTATTCAAACATCAACAATTGTGTATAAATATAGGAGGAATTTTCCTCATTTTCACTCACTCATCTCATCACATCTCTGTCTCTTCACTGCGCAGAAAAGAGTCTCTTCTCTACTGTGCAGAAAAGGGTCTCTCTCTCACACATGTGAAGCCGGAAGTTGCTGAAACTAAAGCTGCAACTACAGATCCAAAATTTGACCAGCATGGACCATCAAACCTCCTCTTCTGATCTACATTGTAGGTTCATCTGAACCTCCTCTGAAGGCTGCAACTTTTGGTGGTGGAATCAAGTCGATCTGACAGACGGTTTGTGAGATATCGACTGCCCTAGTTTGAAGGAAGCTGCTGAAACTGAAGCTGCAACTGCATCTCCAAAATTTGACCAGCGTGGACCACAAACCTCCTCTTCTAATCTGCACTATAGGTTCATCTGAACCTCCTCTGAAGGCTGCAACTTTTTGTGGTGGAATCAAGTCAATCCGACGGACGGTTTGTGAGATATCGACTGCCCTAGTTTGAAGGAAGCTGCTGAAATTGAAGCTGCAACTGCAAAAGTAAAGTTTGACCTGCGTGGACCAAAATATCTCCTCATCTGAACTGTGTTGTAGGTTCATCTGAACCTCCTCTAAAGGCTGCAACTTTTGGTGGTGGAATCAATCTGATCTGACGGTCGGTTTGTGAGATATTGACTGCCCTAGTTTTGATGATGAAGCTGCTAATGCTAATGCTGCTGATATAGGGTTCGCTACTATTGATATAAATCAGATTTATTGTACTATTTCTCTCTGCTGAATTATTGAAGATAAAAGAATATTTGATCAAAGGGTTTCCCCACACATTCTGGGGTTTGTCCGTGGCTAGCCGCCACATCTTGTGTCTCTTGTCTTAGCTTGTTTTCTGTCGATCGTTTAATGTTCTATCTGCACTTTATTTTATGTACATGTTATTGCTAATCTGTGGAATATAATAAGAAAAAGAAGTAAACTGTTATAAGCATAGAACATACCATAAATTAACATGGTATCAGAGCTGGGGTGAAGACAAAGCCCAAGCAAGAGCAAGAGCAATCACCGAAGAAAAGATTGGCAAGGCTATCCTAAAAGAACTATGGGGTCCTCAACACTCTTTCCTGCCAAAGACAAGCTCCGTGAGAAAGCTAACTATCACGGATGGAAGTTGTATATTGATCTAACCATGGAGTGCTGGACCATGTAAGAGGCAATATTGTTGAGCCTCCGTCAAATGCATCCGCTGCTGCCTGGAACAAATGGAAAAATGGAGAAGTCAAAACAAAGAAGATCATCCGGGACTCTATCAACAAGCACTTGGTGGCCTACATCTCTGAACTGGACACCTCCAAGGAAATCTACGATAGATTGGTGAGTTTATTTAAAGTCAATGATGAAAATCAAGTTTTGTTTCTTAGAAATAAGCTGAGGGAAATCAAGAAGGGTAATGATGAGAGTATGCAAGAATACTTCTTAAGAATCACCGAGATCAGGAACGATCTCCTATCTATTGGGGAGACTATTACTGACATAGAAATGGAACTCACGACTCTTGGAGGATTACCATCCAAATGGTATGTGTTCAAGACTACTCTTCTGAACAATAATATAATTCCTGGTTTCAAGGAATCAATGGATAGATGCATTCAAGAAGAAACAAGGGTAGAAGATCAAGAAATGCCCATGCCTAAAGGTCTGCCTGCTACCTTTTCTTCTCATGCTAAGGAAAGAAATAATTCCGAGCCTAAATCAAAAGGAAAGGCTAGACCTAAGGGTGGAAGAAAAGGACAATGTTACATCTATGATAAATCAGGTCACTATGCAAGGGAGTGCCCTGATAGAAAGGACTCACACTAGGACAATGATCAAAATCCCTCTGATGGCAATCAAAGGAATGACAAATTCAATAGCAAAGGTAAGAGGAGAGCTGGGAACCAAGGAAGAGGACAACCATTCAAGAAGGCTACAAATTCTAGGATGTATTAAATGCACCTGACCTCGAAAAGAACCTGGTGTCCATCTTGGCAATAGAAGACAAAGGCTACAAGGTAACCTTCAGCGATAGCAAGGTACGTATACGGAAATATAATGTTAAATATGCCTTTACTCTTGGGTTTCGTGTTGATTCATTATATCACGTCGATGGAAGTCTGCTAGGTGTCATGTCTTATGACACATCTCTTCAGTCCAAACTTTGGCATCGGAGGTTTTCCCCCCTTCATTATAAAGCTCTACTTGATGTAAGACAAATGGTGACAGGGATGCCCAAATTCCGAGTAGAGAAAGAAGGTGTATGCCCAGGATGTGCCGAAGGAAAGCTCAAAAGGGGACCATTCCCCTCAAGCCAAAGCAAGACCTCCAATATATTACAGTTGGTTCACTTAGGCACATCTGAGGCTGGCATTAAGAGGGAGACTACTACGCCACATACTCCTGAGTAGAATGGTGTGGCAGAAGGGAAGAACCGTACGATTGTGGAAGTTGTCTCTATGGGTAGATGATGTAACAATGCCTGATGTGGAGTAACCCATGGATCCTATTTATCCACCTGATCCTTCCTCTTCTAGGAAGATACCTTCATGGCTTAGGGGGATACTTAATGATGTTGAAGGACATGCTACACCCCGAGGAACCTTCCGTGAAAGTAAGAAACCTAACAGGTATCAGGGACACCTGACCATCATGAGCATGATCATACAAAATGAGCCTTCATCATTCTCAGATGCCATCAAGCATCAAGTATGGAAGGATGTTATGACCAAAGAATATGAGTCTATTATGGAGAATGATGTCTGGGAAGTAGTTCCCAGACCCCAGGACAAGACAATTGTTACTTCAAAATGGCTTTACAAGATAAAGCTACAGCAGATGGAAGTACGTAATAGTAAAAGGCTCATTTTGTTGCTCGTGGTTTCTCCCAGAAGGAAGGCATAGACTATGATGTGATATTTGCACATGTTGCTAGATATACGACCATCCGCTTGATCATAGCCCTTGTGGCTTCACAAGGATGGAACCTACATCAGATGGATGTCAAGACCGCGTTCTTGCACGGTTCAATCAAAGAAGAGGTCTATGTGGAGCAACCCAAAGGATTTGAGATTTATGATTCAAAATCTCATGTATGCAAGTTGAAGAAGGCTCTCTATGGGCTGAAGCAAGCACCTTGAGCATGGTATGAGAGGATCGATATC
Organism: Pinus taeda; assembly: GCA_000404065.3. NCBI lineage: Eukaryota > Viridiplantae > Streptophyta > Pinopsida > Pinales > Pinaceae > Pinus > Pinus taeda. Next base: position 37,777 of record APFE030414008.1, on the reverse strand, counting down.
TACTTGATGAAGTTGGGATTCACTAGGATTGAAGCCGATCCTAAACTTTACCTTAAGGTTGAAGATGACAAACCTCTCATACTGGTGTTGTATGTGGATGACATCTTTCTAATAGGTGCATACCCTCCCATTCACAAATGTAAGAGGGAGTTGGCTTCTGAATTTGAAATGAAGAACTAAGGACTTGAAGTGTGGCAGAAGCCAAGGGAAATTTTCCTATCTCAAGGAAAATATATGGTGAAGATTCTGAAAAGATTTGGTATGATGGACTGCAAGCCTGTGACTACCTCGAGGATCTTAACTTTCAGAAATTATATGGTAGTGATGTCGGACCATATTTGGGAAATGCCTTTGAGTTTCAAAAACTCATTCGCATTGATGTTCTTGGTGAACCTCAGTCCGAACATATGTTCTGCAGTTAGCATTGTGAGCTCATATTTGGTTGACCTCACTAGATTGGTGCCAAGAATCTTTTGAGATGTCTTCAGGACACAATCTCTCATGGATTGAGATACACTGCCAGAAATATGAAACTGCATGATTATTCGAATGCTGATTAGGCAGGTAGTGTGGAGGATCACTGGAGCACTTTTATTGTTATTTCTCTTTGGATTCTACTTCGATATAATGGATGAGTAGGAAGTAGAAGTTGGTTTCCATAAGCACTGCTGAGAACAAATACATATCTACGAGTATGATCTCGTATGAAGCTGCCTAGTTGGGGAAGCTCTTCAGTGAGCTGTTTGAACACATACTACTGTGATTCTCTGTAACAACCAAAGGTGGGATTCAATTATTGAGGAATCTCGTATTCGTCGATTGCTCCAGTAGATAGACATCAGTTGGGATAAAGTAAGTCGATGAGCAAGGAGGATCCATCACATTAAGATGATGTACAGGTTGATACACCTTGTCAAAGCCCCAAGGAAAGATCTAATCTGTGATTTTCCCAAACAACTTGGAGTCGTCAAGAAACCCTTGTACAAGGGTCCTGCATGTTGCATATATTGAGCTCTAGGAGCTTTGAGGTCTTGTGGTTCTTACTGGAGCACCATACGACCACAGGGTGACTCACCCTCTCCTGGTGGTGCACACTGGAACAAGATTATTCTCTCTCTTGTGGGACAAGATGATTCGCTCTCTTGTGGAACAGGATGATTTGCTCTGCTATGTAGCAGGATGATTATTTCTCCTATGAGGTCTGGATTGATGTGTTCTCCATGGCGATTGTAGCAAGATTGATGTGTTCTCTTGTGAGGCCTAGATTGATGTGTTCTCCATTGCGATTGTAGCAGGATTGATGTGTTCTCCATGAAAATTGTAGCAGGATTGATGTGTTCTCCTGTGAGGCTTGGATTGATGTGTTCTCCATGGTAATTGTAGTAGGATTGATGTGTTCTCCTGTGAGGACATGATTGATTAGTTCTCCTGTCAAGGATTCCTACCCATGCAGTCTAGGATTCATGGGAAGTACCTCTCATATGATCAATGAGCAAGGAAACGAAGTTAGGGACCATAGTAGTACTGATGGATGCATCGTTATATCTACCGTACTCCCTACGCTAGGATGACCTCCATTGATCTGGGATCAATGATACTGGTCTGGGACTAGTGTTAGGAGTGGTACATTCTATGACACTGACTTCGAGTCAATTGTGACTGGTCTGGGACCAGTGGTACGCACTCTAAGACTGACTTTGAGTCAGTGGAGGATGTTACTAGTCTGGGACCAGTGGTAGGAGTGGTACATTCTATGAAATTGACTTTGGGTCCATTGTTACTGGTCGGGGACCAGTGGTACGCACTCTGAGACTGACTTTGAGTCAATGGAGGATGTTATTGGTCTGGGACCAGTGGTAGGAGTTGTACTCAGTATGATGCTGACTTCGGGTTGGTTGAGACTGGTCTGGGACTAGTGGTACATACTCTGAGACTGACTTTGAGTCAGTATGATACATCCTCGATCATTTCTTCTTCTTCATAATTCGAACAAACGCAAAGCAGAACAGAACAAAGAAGAGCAGAGCATAACAAAGCAGAGTCGTACAGATCAGTATAGGGTAGAACAAGACAAAGTAGAATAGGCAAAATAGAGTGGAGCAAGGCAAGGGTTAGGCTGTACAGGGCAGTGCATTTGATGGATGAATAATGGCGACCGACAGATAGATTGCAGATGAAGTTCTCCCTAGTTGAGAGGGAGTGTTAAAATTGGAAACTAGGGCCAAAATTCATGTGGGTCATCTTATTCATGGTTGATAATATGTTCATTAGATTCCTCTAGTCGAGAGGTGTAGGATTGATCTAAAGATCATCCGATTCCGATAAGTATTCATGGAGATATGAATTTCTTTTGATTATGGAATTATTATCAAGCCGACCTACAACTCATGTAGGCTCAGAAGCCCAACAGTCGCATCTATTCAAACATCAACAGTTGTGTATAAATACAGGAGGATTTTCCTCATTTGCACTCACTCATCTCATCACATCTCTCTCTCTCTACTACGCAGAAAAGGGTCTCTCTCTCACACATGTGAAGCCGGAAGCTGCTGAAACTGAAGCTGCAACTGCAGATCCAAACTTTGACTAGTGTGGACCATCAAAACTCCTCTTCTAATATGTGCTATAGGTTCATATGAACCTCATCTGAAGGCTACAAATTTTGGTGGTGGAATCAAGTCGATCCGACAGACGGTTTGTGAGATATCCACTGCCCTAGTTTGAAGGAAGCTGCTGAAACTGAAGCTGCAAATACAGATCCAAAATTTGACCAGCATGGACCATTAAAAATCCTCTTATAATCTGCATTGTAGGTTCATCTTAACCTCCTCTGAAGGCTGCAACTTTTGGTGGTGGAATCAAGTCGATCGGACGGACGGTTTGTGAGATATCGACTACCCTAGTTTAAAGGAAGCTGCTGAAACTGAAGCTGCAACTGCAGAAGTAAAGTTTGACCTGCGTGGACCAGAAGATCTCCTCATCTAAACCACGCTGTAGGTTCATCTGAACCTCCTCTGAAGGTTGCAACTTTTGGTGGTGGAATCAAGCTGATCCGACGGTCAGTTTGTGAGATATCGACTACCCTAGTTTTGATGATGAAGCCGCTAATGCTGATGCTGCTGATCTAGGGTTTTCTACTGCTGATATAAATCAGATTTATTGTACTATTTCTCTCTGCTGAATTATTGAAGATAAAAGAATATTTGATCAAAGGGTTTCCCCAGAAATTGTGGGGTTTGTCCCTGGCTAGCTGCCACATCTTGTGTCTCTTGTCTTGGATTTTTTTTTGTCGATCATTAATGTTCTATCTGCACTTTACTTTATGTACATGTGATTTCTAATCTATGGAATATAATAAGAAAAAGAAGTAAACTGATATAAGCATAGAACATACCATAACTTAATAGCTCTGGCTACGGCTTGGGCTATGGCTCTGACTCTAGCTCTGGCTCTGTGGCTCGGGTTCTGGTTCTGGCTCTCAGCTCTGGCTTCTCTAAGCTCTTTCGCTCGACCTTTGCATGCCTTTGTGAATCGCTTGACCTTCAAGCAACTCCAACAACAATATGCTGCTGCCAATTGAGCTCTCCGGCTTTTCGGCTCTGCCTTCAGCCTCTAGTGGCTCTGCCTATTACAGTGAGCTTGGCTCTGGTTTTTGTGCTTCCAGGTTTGCTCTACTGCTTCTTCTGTTGCTCTATTTTTCTCCCCTTTTTACTCTCTGTTTGTTCGTGTCTTAACGCCAATCCATCTCATGACTGTTTGCTTCCTCTCCCAGCTCTTCGGATCACCTGCCTCTGTCCATTGGAATTCCCTGCTCTGCGTCATCATCACTGTAACGCTTCACAAAGAGGTGGCCACTTGTCTCCTCACGAGCTGAGCCAGATCTTCCTCAAGCGGTTCGTTACTTTGGTTACTCTGTGAAACGATTCATCCACCAACTCAGTAGTCCAATGGAACTTCAACCTTTATGTGTCGAAGCTTATTTTCTCCGTCAAATCTGGTTTCCCTTCGAGCGCAATCTCCGATGTTAGATCTAGGGCCTCCAGATCCTACAGTTATCGCTCTTATCACGCGGTTGACTTGCTTGGACGTTAGCTCATGATGAGAGTGGTCTTCTCTCTCATTCGCCAGACACGCGTCCATCAACATATGGAATCACTAGGTCCTCTGACAGACCCACTTACCGCCTGAAACGCCTCTGATATTCCACCTGTTTTGGAGCGCGGGACCTGCTTGTCGTTTCAGCGCTTTCCCACGGTTTCTTGCCTTTCCTTGTGACTGAGCATTCGGGGCTTTTCCATTCCAAGTGGTTTTTCTCAGCGATGTGCGATTAGCACTTTGCGCTAATCGTGCATCAGATACAACCTCCGTTTTCTGTTCTGAGCCTCGTAACTGCCATTTTTGTGCCATGCACAGTTCCCATGGGCCAACGGTCAATGCACTTTGACCGAAGGTCCTCATTGCTCTGTGTTGGTTGCAAATTGTCGTTGTTCAGAGGTTATTTCTGATAGGCTTTGACATCCATAAGACTTTAAACTCTGGTATAAGTTTTTTTTACAGAGTTCGGGTAGCTTTAAGAGACTTTAAGGATGCAGATTCGGATCACGCCTTCCAACTAAAAGAACTTTTGGTCCACCAAAAGACTGATATACTGATCTGAGCAGTAAATGAGAGTAGCAACACCCTCTTTTTTTCAGCCTCCCTACACTTGCCTTTACATAGTGCCTCTGAGCCAAAATATTTAACCACTTCCCTTCTTGGATAGGTTGGTCATTTAGGGAAGAACTGTGTTCCTCCTTGACTTCATGCAAAACTTCTGCTATGAAGTTTACAGAAGGTAGTTTGAACTTCTTTGCCTTGATCCTTGATCCAAGGTGGCTCAAACCACTGTGAAGTACATCTGCTCCACAAAACTTTCATTTGTAACTATTTGAAAAGCTACCAACAACAACTGTTAACAACAGCAAGCATACAAACCACAACTGCATGGACTAACTCCTGCTTCAACAAAGAAACAAATTTCACATCTTGTGAACCCTTCCATGTCTTATATCTACATACAAATGATTAGACAATAAAACATGCCTTTACAACAAATGACCCTTCAAGTCAAGCATGTAGGAAAAAGACCTTTAGGACTCTTTTCCAAAAGATGAAACACTTCATCCTTATCTCTATTTTAGAAACCAAGTTAACTTCTCCCAAGGCAACATCACATGCATCTCATGCTCATGCATGCATTCCATCTATCAACTTTCGCTTAAGTACATTGTACTTTCGAAGCTGAAATGAACATATTGTTGTAGCAATAAAGTGAGTTTCCTACTCAACTTCTTTCTATTTACCATTTGGTAAGATCCTGCAAATTGCATTTACTCCACAAAGAAATGCAAATAGATGCATCACTAGACATGCAACCTTAATTGGATAAGAATTCTAACCATTTCTTACGAATCCATTTCAAAGGTCCTTCCTTTGTTTGCACATCAGCATCAATATGTGAATCATCCTGAACCACATCAATCATGGAATCTTTATTTCTGCCATTTTATTTTTCCACCTTCTCCTTCAGCTTTGGTGGGAGCAGTGTTGGATTCAAAGTCCAACACCTTTAAGCAAGACACCCTTGCTTATGGCAGTAAGTGCAACACATGTGCATCCTTTTGACAACATTATTTGCCTTGTCCTGTGGACCTTTGGCTGCTTGCTTCTTTTCCTTCAAAAGTTTCCTATATGTGGCCATCCTCTTCCAACATCTAGAAACATAATGGTTATCCAAACCACAAAAGGAACATGCAATTATTTTTCCATGCCTTACAAAATCAAAAGGAATGTTTTTAGAACCAGATTTATACCTGCCTCTTTCACCTTTATTGCCTTCATGAGGAGGTGAAGCAAATGAAGAAGTGGCTCCCTTTGGAACACCATCACTTTCTTCAAGGCTGTTAGAGTTTCCACAACCCTCTGGTTCAAGTATGTGCTTCTGAATACCTATATCATGCGAATGATGCTTCGCGCTATCGCATTCCCCCTAAATACAATCTTCACACTTCTGAGGTATAGGACCTAGAATGAAACTCCTTTTCGGAATTGTTTCAATGGCCTTCATGGCAGCTTTGGAACTCTCTCCATAAGACCGTCCATAGCCAAGACCAAAATACCTAGGCTTTTCCTCAACCATTATTGGCTCGACAATACCTTGTGCATATTTGCCCAATCCTTTTCCTTCATAGCCCATCTTGGACATTAGCTTGGAACCTATGCCTCTGGTATGTTTTTCAAAAGAACAAATATAAGCATTCTTAGAAGAATGTGAAGAAAAATAGGAATGGTTTACCTCTTCTTCAAGCTGATACTTGGCCAAGGCTTCTTTTGTAACAAAGAGTTGTGACTCCAACTCATGCATCCTTTTCAAGTTCATACTTGCAATATGAATTTTGCCTCTCCATTTCCTGCAATTTTCCAGAAAGCATCTGCTTCTCTTCCTCCACGGAATTCAATTGCTCTCTAAGTATGCTGCTCTTCCTTCCATTCTCATACATTTCTCTCACCATATCCATCATGGTGGACAAGTCTTGCTTCATGTCTCCATTAAAGGAACTTGTGAAGAAAGAATATTTTGAGGACTCACTTGTAGAAGTTGTCATTTTCAAAATGCACAAAAGAACTTCAAACAAGATTATTAAAGAGCTTACTCAAGAAACCTTTTTCAACAAACCTCTTGAGCTTCAAGGTTTTCCCTGAGGTCCTTTGGGATAGAAGAGTGCCTTCAACTCTTCTTCCTTCTTGTCCTTCCCAGACTGAGCTATCAATAGCTTTCCCTTCACCTCTGCAAACTCAAGCAATAGTCAGTCTGCAACCAAGCATACAATCAATGAGGCAATCAATCCTTGACTGTCAAAACACCTGTCAATAAAGCATTCTGTGACAACCTTCTTTGAAGGTGGGGTTAATCAATATTAAGCTCTGATACCACCTGATCTGAAAATGGGGCTCTTAGGCTTCTTGTCTAACTTACAAGAACCTATCCCACTTCCAAAGCTTCTAATTTTCCCAAGTCTTAATGATTAACCAATGCGGAAATAAGAAATGCTTGAAAATATGGGTGTATGCTTGTATTTGTTTTCAGCTAGTTATTTACTTTAAAATCTGTTGTTTACGCTGACATGGGAAGGTACTTAAACTGATATACAAATGCATATAAAAGTAGTTAGAGCAGCAGTAAAAACAAACACATAAGACAACAAGACAATATGGAGTTCACCCTGAGATCTTGGGCTACGTCTCCTTGAGCTCTAATCAACTTGATTAGGCTCTCTTGGATTAATAGTTCTTTTACAAGTGCTACACTTAACTCCAATGTTGTATACAGGAACATTGGGCTCAGAACACGATCTTATCCCTTGTCTCTTGGAGCTCTTCGGCTTTCTAGCTCTGGCTCTAGCTCTTGCTCTGGTTGTGGCTCTAAATCTGGCTCTAGCTCTGTGGCTCAGGCTCTGGTTCTGGCTCTCAGCTTTGGTTGCGGCTCTAGCTGTGGCTCTGACTCTAGCTCTGGCTCTATGGCTCAGGCTTTGGTTCTGGCTCTCAGCTCTGGCTTCTCTAAGCTCTTTTGCTCGACCTTTGCATGCCTCTGTGAATCGCTCAACCTCCAAGCAACTCCAACAAAAATATGTTGTTGTCAATGGAGCTCTTCGGCTTTTCAGCTTTGCCTCCAACCTCTGGTGGTTCTGCCTATTATAGTGAGCTCGGCTCTGGTTTTTGCGTTTCCAGGTTTGCTCTACTGCTTCTTCGGCTGCTCTATTTTTTCTCCCCTTTTTACTCTCTATCTATTCGTGGCTTAATGCCAATCCATCTCATGGCTGTTCGCTTCCTCTCCCGGCTCTTCGGATCGTCTACCTCTGTCTGCTGGAATTCCCTACTCTGTGTCATCATCACTGTAACGCTTCACAGAGAGGTGGCCACTTGTCTCCTCACAAGCTGAGCCAGCTCTTCCTCAAGTGGTTCGTTACTTCGGTTACTCTGTGAAATGATTCATCCACCAACTTAGTGGTCCAATCAGACTTCAACCTTTATGTGCCGAAGCTTATTTTCTCCATCAAATCCGGTTTCCCATCGGGTGCAATCTCCGCCATTAGATCTGGGGCCTCTAGATCCTACGTTTATCGCTCTTATCGCGCAGTTGACTTGCTCGGACGTTAGCATGCGTTGAGAGTGATTTTCTCTCTCATTCGCCGGACACATGTCAGTCAACGTATGGAATCGCTGGGTCCTCTGACAAACCTACTTACCGCCCGAAACGCCTCCGATATTCCACCGGTTTTGGAGCGCGGGACCCGCCTGTCGTTTTAGCGCTTTTCCCGCAGTTTCTTGGCTTTCCTTGTGACCGAGCATTCGAGGCTTTTCCATTTCGAGGGGTTTTGCACCATCAGAAACAACCTCTGTTTTCTGGTCTGAGCCTCCTAACTGCCATTTTTGCGCCATGCATAGTCCCCATGGGCCAATGGTCAATGCACTTTGATCGAAGGTCCTCGTTGCTTTGTTCTGGCTGCAAATTTTCATTGTTCAGAGGTTATTTTGGATAGGCTTTGACATCCATAAGACTTTAAACTTTGGTATAAGTTTTTTTACAGAGTTCGGGTAGCTTTAAGAGAGTTTAAGTATCCAGATTCGAATCATTCAATTGGTTACAAACTCAACCTGCCCTGCGCACTCAGCTGTAGGGGTCCGCGCACTCAGCTGCGGACTATTAGGCCTCTGCGCACTTAGCTGCAGAGCCTTCTCCTACTCTACGACCCAAGACTCGACTCTACACTATGACTCAATTCTTCATCCTTCTATCTCTATTGATTCCGTTTCCTTTACAACTTAGAGCCTCGCTCTATTTATACAATCCCATGGTCCACAGACCATGGGTAGATTTCTAAAGCTGACACTACATTTACAAAAATGAGGGCAGAAAACCTTATGACTCGTTTACAAGTTCGCGCTCAGTGCCCACCAAACGCAGGGCCTTTACATCGGATTTAGTCAAAATCTGGGCTTTAAGCCCCAAAACTTTCCTTGGGGGATCCTACTCCCAACATCATGCAGGAAACCAAATCAAATATTATATTAGAACAAATATATATCACAAAATGATACCTTATTCATCCTCCCTCTCATGGAGGAAACAACCACAAGCCTAAGATTGTCTTGTACAACTACACTATCTCAATATATGAAGATATCTCAGTCCCAACTATATAAGAGATTGTCTGCCAATCATACCCCACTCTTTATTATCACAATGTAGCATTGTCACATCCATAACCTGTTCAAAATAGCTTTCCAAAAGGGTTTCTTCAACCTGCCTCACAACTAGCCATGTTAGAAACATCGTACTCAACCTCAGTCATGCTTAAAGCTACAAACTTCTCATCCAAAATATCATGCCATATCTTATACTAAAGAAACACCCATATGTGCTCATCTCATCAATAACAATCCCAAACAACATCAGTACATCCATGAGGCCATATATCATAGAAGAATATCTCAGACCAAAAATTGATCATCCCATTCAAATATATCGAAGGGTGCTCAATGATGACCCAATGTGTATGAAGTGGCTCAATCATCACATGACTTAAGTTATTCTCAACAAAACATATGTCTAGATGTGTGTTCACTATGAACATCAATGTCTTAATCAACTATTAGTTTCCAAACAATATTTTTTTCATAACTTCTTGAAATTCAATTGGAGTGTCCAAGGATTTTCATTTCCACTTTCCAAAAGCTCTTCAATAGCTTCACGATATACATTTTTTTCAAAACTTCAGAAAGTAATTCATCATGCCAAGATTCTTCATTTTGAACTTCAGAGGCAAACTCCCCTACAGCTGATCAGGTAGATCTCGTATCCAAATACCAAGTTACAACCTTATCTATTTTCATGTCAACAACTGTTATTTACTAAGAAATATCAAGCCATCCTCATGATCATAATCTAAATCATTTATGTCACTAGATTCAAATGGATACATTCATTGTGAGATCACTGCATATTGAATCAAAATTGTTTACACAATGTTTCAATACCAATGTTAATCATTGAGAGTCATTGTGCCATCTTGTCATGTCACATCAAGGTAAATCACCATTTTCAAGTACTAAATCTAATCAAAACTCTAACTTGTTATCACTGTGAATTCAATCAATCCATAAGCCAAAAACATATCTATGAACTATCAAGCATCATGTCAAAGTTCTAAGGCATCATCAATTATCCAAGCCAATGTTTCTCTTCTATACTAAGTCAAGCCAATAAGTCAAATCTTGTCAAGTCCTTGAAACTATTACCAAATATTAGCTTAAATGATCATGTCAAGGCAAACAATCATATTGATATGCAGATTTAAGTCTCCTTCAAACACAAGATTAGCCAAGACATTCACATTTTCTATAGTAAGTCAAATATTCAAACTTCCCTGATCATAGGACTTTCTATTATCTACTCCATATCTGTAAGACTATCATAACCCTGGTGTGCTTGTGATCTCGTGCATAAGGCTTCAATTTTTGTGTCTTGCATTCACAATTGAATCCATAGACCTTCTTCCATGCGGTTGGGGCTTAGACTAGGAGAACCCTTATCTACTAAAATAAGAACCTACCAAAACCTTTCTCCACAACATCAAATGTTTATTCATGTCTAGAATCCTTCCTCCAACAATCAAGTATCTTCTTTCCAAATAATAATAGGTGTTAAAATCTCATGAAAAGTTTATTCCTCTAAATGGGAATCCACTCCAGTCATCATCATTCAAAACATCAACCTGTCTATAATAATACTGTCATGCATTAACATAACCCTTGATCAACTAGCAATATCTTTGGTCAACTGCAAGAAACTGAAATAAATCAAACCATAGTTTCCAATCACATGCAAAGAGTATACATGTGTGTGATAGAAACCCTCCAACCACACTCATGATCCTGCATGCCTCTGGTTGCAACTGAAAAATTCTTGTGCCATCCATGTGATTGGAAACCAAAACCCTAGATCTCATGTGTGAGCTTTAGACCCTCAAATTTCAGACTTGTATGAACCAATCTCCACAAACTACCTTAGACTTGTGCAAGCCAAATCAAAGAGAGAAGAATGATCATGACGATGTCCAAATGAGGGTCATTTGACTTGTATATATAGCCATCTATGAGTGTCCAATTTCTCTTTTGACCCGACCTATCCTTTTGTGCACATGTGGGATTTTCTTCAAAAATACGCTTTCCTTTGTCCAAATTGAGCTCTTCAATAGTCAAAATTGGTCCTCTCAAAAAGAGGAATCTAGTCCCATGGTTGGAATTTGTCACTGAGCTGCCAAAAAATTAACAAAATGCATGCTTCTCATAGATTTCTCTTCCTTTTATAAAAAATTTTGGTTGTGCCACTTGACTCTCCATGCAAAAATAAGTATTTTATGTGGGTTTTAACCCCGTACAGAAATTACCTGCATACGGATTCTAAAAAATAGAAAATAAACAATGCCAAGAACATAAAACATAAAATAGATATACACTAAGATTTTCCCCTAGATCCAAAAACTGAGACTACCAAATTGATTTTTCATTATATTCCTTTAAATGTACATATTATATATATATATATATATAATTATATATATATATATATATATATATATATATATATATAGATATACACATGTTGAAGCATCCATAAACCCCAATCCATTAACCCTAGATTCAATCATAACCGTGGTTCCCCTGACCTGTTTACAAAATACAATGGACATAAAACCATCATGCCCAAAACCTTGTGCAAAATCCATGCACAAAACCATACTAGGTCTGCCCACCTAATATAGGGTCCAAAAAAATATATTTCCCAGAGCATTGCATGGGACCCCATGCAAGGGGGGTATCGCCCCCTACTGCACCCGACACAACGTACAGAGGGGAATACCAACCCCTCAATGAACCCCCCCACGCATGGGGTAGTCATGGAAAGAATATAGCGTACACCCAACATTTTCTTTAATTCAAAATTTTGATTATTCACCCATCCAATTTTCAATTTTATGAGGGCTTTCATGAAATTATTTTTGTTATTTTCTTCTAAAAGGAATAATTTCTCTCACCCACAGATGTTTCTATATTTCTTCTCATATTTGTCCCTTAATTCCATTTTAGACTCACTATTTTGGTGCATAAGTGTATAATCAACTAGGGTCAACAAATAGTTATCATAATCTTTTCCCCATCTACCCCCTAATTTTTCTCAATTAAACCTTAGTTGAAGATTTTGATTTATGCATTTGGCACATGGAGGTTCTATTGTGAATTTATTTTTCCCATTTTTAAATTAGTTATTTTTAATTTATGCACACTTCCCTTTTCTTATTGTGAATATGTATCACCCATTAAATGATTCTTATTTTCAAATTTAGATTTCATTCCTCCCCCATATCCTACGATATTTTAAATGTTCTATGGATTTATTTTAGTAAGGGAAATTTCCTAAGTGTGAGGGTGATTAGAGGCAATATTTAATTTATCTTAGGTTTAGCTCTAGAGTATAATCTTAGTCCCCCATCCCCCAACCTTCATCATTTTAATTAAGATTTAATTTAATTTTCTTTTATTGGTGTTATTTTTCCTAGTGTTTTTAATTCATCAACATGGCCATTCACTACCTTCAGTTTCCTAATGTCAAGGGTGCTAAGTCGATTATGCTCTCCAAGAACTTCCTCAAGAATTTCCAAGGGTGCCATATTTATTTCCTTTCAAACATATATGACTAAAAGAGGGTAACATGGACACGATGATGGAGGCCACTGTTAATGCCTAGTTCATCCTCTATTGTGAGACCAATGGTGTTGAGGACAAAATATTCAACTTTGATGTGCACCTCTCAATAAAGCCCTGTTAGTGACCAACTCCATGGTTGATCCTCATGATTGTGGATTTCAAAAGTGAAGGTGTCTCAACTCCTTGCAGTACAAGTCGCCATAGGAGTGCTAGAGGGTGGAATCAGGGGCACTATCCCACTCCTATGAAAGTCCAAACTATTTTGTACAACCCCATCACCCATGTGTGATTTGTTCAACCAACCATTGAATTTGTGCCTACAAACACTATCATATTATCAGTAATCATAGTGGCATATCATTTCTAAATTTAATTCTAACATCAACGATACTCAAATGACCCCAAACCATATTTTCTAACTCTTCATGTGCATGTGCCAAGGTGGTCTCTTGCCACACTCAAATAACTGCTTGTAACATATTGATCCAGGTGGCTCCAGAGACACACATAGGACAAATAGGGCTTATGGAAGCTCAAAAATCAAAGTGATCAGAATGCTTTCGAGCCAGGGCCAGAGCATAGATCTTGTCGTCCTAATCGCAACGGTGTGAATGGTTCATCAATCCAAACTCGCATGGGGAGAACGAGCCAGTCAAAGTTCTGGTCAAAGTTGGATTGTTGGCCAAGTTTAAGTGTCCTACAATTTGACCGACCCCGGGGCATAAAACCTAGCTCCCGAAAGTGGGTGAAATTTTTGCCTCTTTAATTTGTCTAATAACCCTCATGTTAGACAAAATTAAAAAATGGCCTATTATTAATAAAATAAAATATAAATATAAATGAGGTGGTGGGCCACCACCCCAAACTACATTAAATTTTTTTTGAAAGGCCGACGGGCCATGACCCCCGTCGGCCCAATCGCACCCAACCACATCATATAAAGAACCGATGGGCCATGACCCCCATCGGTCCAACCAAACCCACTGCAACATTAAACTATATTAAGGGGTTGGGCGGGCCACCTCCGGTGGACCCAAACCACACCCTATTATCACAACCATATGCCGTGTATAAAGTGTGAGGTCGGCAGGGATCAAACTCGCCCAACCCACGTGGGCCGGCCCCCACCGGGCACCTCATATAACACACAGCCCATGTCACATCCAAACAACACAACACGCCAAAAAAATTAATGCACCCAACGAACCCCCATTAACGCATGCCCTAAAAAATTACATGTGTGCCTAATTCGAGAGGGTCGGGATTTGATCCCCTGACCTCTCTCCAACGAAACACCAAATTTACCAACATGCCACAACAACCTTGTTGATAACCCCACCAATCATTTATATAAAAACTCATCTTTTGTCAATGCACCCAGCATGGAGGAGCCAAGAGCGCGCACACGGATCAAGGCATGTTTTTTAATCAATTTTTAATGCAGGGTGGAACCATGAACCTGAGAAAAACACATGCGGAACCATGATTGGGCGAAATTCTCACAAGGGTGAAATTTTTGTAGTGTCCAAATTGGACAAATTTTATTTCGATCTTACACCTCTCAGCAACACGAACTTGATGGCGCAGTCAGTGTCCTGATCTGAGCAGCCGATTTGTAGAGGACCCGGAGGAGGGAATATTTGAGGAATCTAGGGGGAATCTAAAAGATTCCTTAAGCCCCAGATTTCCACTTTCTCAGAATTCAGAAATTTGACAGCCGATTTTGCACTATTCGATGCCACAAATCTGATGGTGTGTTCAGATTTTCCATTTTCTCATTTTATCTTTTGGCCACTTTCCAAAGTGGAGTGCAGGTGTCAGCATTCAATGTGCGAGTAGTCATTCCATGAGATTCGATGCTTTGAGATTGATGGTACGACCAACTTCAACAGTTTGACATCCTCTTCTTCAAATGGCCGTAGGATGTTAGGTATATGCACTTCTTTTTGCTATGAGATGCATTGTGTTGCACAAACCCCTGTTTGATGTTTGATGTGGGATCTTGTTTCTTACTTGTATCATGATTCCTGCTTGATGTGATGCAGAATCATTTGTGTGTTGTACTTGTTGTCATGGTTTGTCATGTTTTGTTTGAGATCCCTTTGTCGTTATGTTGATGGGAGACTCATGTGTCGCCATGTATGTTTGCATTGAGATCCCTTTTATGCCATGTTGGCGGGATGCTCATTATCATCATGCATGAGTTTATGTCATATTGATAGGAGTCCTTTTTGATTGAGAGTTCCTGTAGTGGAACATCTCTTGGAGCCACTCCTGCATGAGGGCATTTTCCTTGTATGATAGCGACGTCGCCACCTATGTACATCATCACTATTGACAACACTTAATGCAGAGGCCTACACCATCTTGATACCGGCGCCCGGAGACGTAGTCCCTCCTGGACGAACTCCATTATCAACGTCTTGTTATTTTATGTTGTTGATGATTGTCATGTTCCTTCTTCTTTACAACATGCATTTATGTTCCTTTATACTATTTTAAATACAATTTTAATCACATCACGAAAGCAAAAGATCTTGGTTAAATTCGAGAGTTGAGTCAACTCGGATCACATCTAATAAAAAATATATTCATCAAAATACATAGACATGATAGAACATAATAGAAATCATCAATAAACACATTACCATAATCATCAACATATTCTAATGAAATTGAAATAAGTACATCATAGGTCCTCATCACATGAAATAATAAGAGCTAGATCATCAATTCTATTTTTCTCAAAGAATAATGTATATGTCATAATGTCATCTCAAGGTGAAGATGATGTAATTATCATGTCAACTAGAATTTGGCATCACATAAATCAACACTTTAAAAGCAAACAACTTTCGTTCGAACTCTCTTAATAGTTCTTATTATGATGCCATCAATCAAAGAGGACGGTCTTATATTTAGTGAATCCAAATCCCCTATTATAAGTTTTTAAATATGATTTGTGTTGATAATACTCAATCCTATAATGTTGCTAATGCATCTACATGGTTTTTTGAAGCTTTACCCAATCCCCAATTGAAGGTGTTTTCTTGGTTTCCTTTGAGATTGAGTAGGTTCCCCTTGCACTTGCCACCCCACCACTTAACAACATTCTTGGTAATATTCTAGTTAATTGATTCATACAGAGAAAAATAACGTTTTTAGACTTTAGTTCATCTCTATTTAGTCTCATCCAGTTCACAAATAGTTTAGTTTTATTCAAGGCAGAAGGGGTCACTCCATTTGGGAGCCATTTTGAGTTATTCTAACCATCTCTCTTGCAATGCTTATGTATAGTGATAATACATAGCACTTGAGATTATTTTAAGCAATATTAAACATTATTATTGGCATATCTATTTCACCTTCATCATTATTTTATTCAAATTCCTTTCTATCTTCCAATTGAATCAAATGTGCCTTATCCTTGGATTTCATGCCTTAGATTGAGTGCTTGTCTAGGATATTTTTTTCCTCTTTTCTATTCCAAACCAGATAGGGCATATCACTTGGGTAGGACTGATCTATTTAGGAGGTATCTGAAAATTGGAGAGGGATTTGAACATTTTTCAAGCTTTGGATTCTTTCGTTCTTCTCCATTCTCAATAGCCACTCTCTCTCCAATCACAATTACTATTCAAATTTGAGATACACATTCACATGTTAACATTGGGATTTATCAATAATTGCATGGATGAATTCTCTAGTGGTGATTGGATCTAGTTTCTTAGAGCTTGTTTATAACTTCACTTGGTTTCTTCAAGATAAATTTGGTTCTATTTTGTTGTTGATTGGACACTGTGATGGAATTCTTATTCAAAATAAAGGAAATTAAATTCTTTGAAGTTGAATACTATGTGCATATGTGAAGATTAATTCTTTTGATTTCCTTAATTATTCTAAAATGGGATGTAATGTCTTATTTTCATTAGTGAGATTTTACACATGCACTTCACTTATTTTCATCTCCTCTTGAATCCATACTTCATAAACACGGTATCAAATTGATAAGATCAAATGTTATATTGAACATTTACTATTTTAAATTACAAAATATGTCATCTATTGGATAAGAAATCTTGTACTTCTACATTATTTTTGTAGAAACAAGGGGAGATTATCATGGGTATATGATGTTTTTGAGTTAAATTAACAATTTGAATAATAAATATGAAGTTTAAGTTTACCAATTTGAAAAATATAGTTGCAAATTTATGGGAGAAAGCGCAAAGTTGGCATGAATCGATCTGGTAGTGAGAGGGAGTGTTAATGGTCATAATGAAACACTCCCTAATAGTTATTCAAAGACCATTGGATCAGGTATTATCCAAAGTTGTTTCTAGGCTATAACATTTAGCATTATTATTAGATATAAGAAGAGTGTTGAAAATCGGTGGCTCATCTACAACTTTGGTGAAGTGTAGTTTAATATTTTTCTAATTAATTGACTTCATCTAATGACTCGACATTTACAAGTTAGCCTATGTTGAACAATATAAGGAGGTTTTCCTATTTTTACCTTGTAAGGGGATTGTTCCTAGTTAATTTGGTGAAATTTTTTTATTATGAGACCTCACATAGAGATTCCTATTTGATAGAGTACAACCACCTAGGTTTGTTAAAATGACTTCTTCATAGTGATCCTAGTTCCTTAAATGGTATGGTGGGATTAGGATTCAAATACATATATACAAATATAGTACTTATTATAGATGTAAAAGGTTATGATATCATTTGTTAATCTTCATTATGTATAATATATCATCTTTGATAAAAGCCCCACCAATGAAATTAATACTAGAGCATATTGATCTTAACCTTAAATATATTAAGCATTGAGATGGATCACAAAGAAATCAAAGAACACAGTGATTGGTTCATAAAATATCTATGTTGGTTTACTTTATTATTATTATGGTAAACTTATTTTTTTAAAGGGAAATCACTGTATGGACAAAAAACCCAAGAACAAGATCATGTTACATCATTTATTTTAGCTTGAAGGCTCATTAAGTCAAATCATTACATCGCATCAAAGGGCTACATAATTTGTCACAATCCCAAAGCCCGTTTAGATGTTTCTTTCCACTAGTGAGACTTGAACCCTAGTGGATGCTACACTAGCACCTCAATTTTACAAATTGAGCAGACCATTGTTGACCACTGTCAACTTGTTTTTTTTATTATGTTTTTTTTTTTTAATTTAGTTTATTAGTGTTATAGTTGTTGACACATTTGCCAACAATGTAGATGCACCTCACTACTCTCAATGTAAACATTAGGTCACCTACCTTGTAAAATGATCACTTACATTATAATAATATAAATTTTACTCCTTTAAGATATTATGTATGCCTTCCAAGTTATCTTGTGAATATAGCATCGGTATATAAAACCTAACTTGGGCACACTAGTGGTGGGTCTAGCCACCAAATTGTGGGTAAATTTTTATATGTTCTTCCAGGAACCACACTACCTGTTAAGGAACCCTATGTAGTTGTCATCATATGGGAACCAATTTTCTCTCATTCCCACCCGGATGTTGATATCAAAAACAAAGAGGGGATTGGATGGAACCAAAATGGCAACACAAAAACTTGAAATAATAAGTCCAGTAAAAACAACACTAAATAAGTGCACAAGAACTAAGCCAAAAGATCACTAGAGAGAGAAAGATGCATAATAATGACTATGTTACAAATGAAATGCAAAAATACACATAAAGGATAAAATATACCAACCACAAAAGAACATAAAAGATGTAAATTGCTTGTAGAGATGAACACTTTATATGAGAGAACCTTAGCTCAATCATGAAAAATATAATTTACAAATGAGGTTTGAATTGTGTATCTATACACAACTCAAGTAGAGAATCCTTCCAAGAGAGATTATAGGCCCACATAAGTAGGTAGGACTCCCCAAGGGTTATTTAACTTACATACCAAAGTTCACAAGGTCAAGATTCACTTCTCCCCTTAATGCTAAGCATTGATGTTAAAAATTTTACCTAGGAGGAAACATCCTAACCCTAACGAGAAAGCCCGAGGAAAACTTCAAGCAAGCCACTTGTTGTCACCTCATTTTTCTTGCACCACTTTTTAGGCTAACAATAATAAAATTTTCCTAATATAGGGGGAATCCCTGTGCTTAAGTAAGCTAAGTTTGTAGCAAAAATGTGATTGTGTTTTATTAGCTTGATTTCGACTTATGAATCTTATCACAAATAATCAACTTGCCTTGTATGATAAATACATGATAAAATGTGTGAATTGATTAACACAATTACACCAATTATATTATAAATCCAACATTTTTTAAGAATACAAATATCCATGTAAAGTGCTTAGAGAAGGATTAAGATATTCTTAGTTAACTAGATTAGATCACATCGATATTGCTTTTGGAAGAAACTATGGTGTGAGTGTGAAATATCTGATGTTTTGGGTGGATGCTCTACTCATCATCAAGAACAATTGAAGCTTTTGAATGAATGTAATGAGAGTTAGATAAGTTAAATAGAAAAGGGGGAGGCTAACGGCTAGATTGTGAAGGCCACAAAAGAGGGGAGGGTGTTTTTTTGAAAGGAAAGAATTGGATCTAAGGAGTAAAGAAATTAAGGTTAACGAGACACAAATATTAAAAAGCAAGATCGATTGAATTGATTAGAATGACAATTGTTCAATTCTTAAGATTTTAAATAATTTTAATGTTTAACTATTTCTCTTTTTGTTATTAAAGATTGAATTATAGAATTAAAATATATATACTATTAACATTTGATATTATTATTTTAAGTCTGAATTTTTATAGTTACCAAAGCTAATTAGTATCATTTATTAACTTATAAGAATCTTAATCAACATGTATAATTTATATTCTAATATTATATTATTAGGTTATTTTGTTATTATTTTATTTAATAAATAAAATGTTATTTTGTATTGAAAATTAATTAAATATAATTAATTTATTATTATAATATGAACTAATTATTATTTATTATTATTTGGAGGATGAGTTTATATACTATTATTAATAATGACTAGTATTAATATTAATAGCTTACGTTTTATTAATTATTATTATTATTATTTTCTGAGGATAAAGTTGTAATTTTCATTAAGGAGATGAAAATTACATTTTAAAAGTACCTGAAGCACACAAAGAAAATATTCATTCAGGCCTGAGACCTCTTTTCAAAAGAGACAAAGCCATGCTATAATCAACCCACCGATTGTATCAAAACCACCCAATAAGGCTCTCGACCAAAAACCATCACCAACATATAGTTTAACAAAACAAAAACATTAAGGTTTCATATCAACCTATAAAATATACATATAAACATGGGACCATGACGTTCACAAAGCAATATAGATAGATTTCACATCAATGAAGTTTAAACAAAAAATTATTCTACATGAGGAATCTTCGTGAAAGGTTGGTGGAAGTAGCTGAATTCCTAGTCATCCTTGTGCTCCTTTTTATATTCCATGTTCCTGCTGTCTAAGGGGCACCTTCTTGAAAATGTGGCTCTTATTGTTGATTCTAATTGTTCCTTTAAAGGGCCTACAATAAGAATAGCTCATTCAAAGATGTAAGGCTTTAAGATTTTTTTGGGTGAGCGAAATTCGACTAAGAATCCCATCCTTCCATATAAAATTTCCCTTGTAAAACATAAGTAAGGCTCAGTAATGCAAGAGAAAAAAACCAAATAGCTGAAGCAAAAGGACACGCTAAAAGAAGATAATTTACCGACTCAACTTTTTTTTGCAGAGTGGACACCAACTCGGCCCAATGATCCCAAGATAGATTGTCACCTATGGGCACATGGTTTTCTTATATGCACCACTAGAAAAGATGAGCTTTTTTTTGGGTAGGTTACTTTCCAGAGCTTCTTCCACCACCATACCAAATTTCCAGGCATCTTGTCTTCAATAAGAAAAACATATCTAGATTTCGGGGAGTAAATTCACGATTTTGCATGTGCCTATAACTAAAAATCCTCCCCATCCCTTATACGGACATGACCAACATTTAAGCTCAAGTATAAAAATGCCAAAAATTTTACCATTCTCTTAGAAAATTGAGCTGATAGGTTGTCATCCAACCTTGACCCTAAAAAGAAGAATTGGCCTCATCTACCACATAAGCGAAAGAATGATGACCCTGGTCTTGGAGGAGATCAATAAGCTCAGGGCCCAAATAAAAACTAGGTCCACACCCAACCCAAGGGTCTAAACCTACTCGAACTCGTTCACCATTGTCAACCTTCCAGGAGAGGCCCTTTTCAATCACCTAGAATGAGTGTAGGACAACCTTCCAGATTACAATATTTGGGTTACTCTAGTCAGGAGCTCAGATCCATTCCATTAAGGTCCAAGGTCTAATATATTTATTTGTAAACAAATCAGTCCATAGAATACAAGTGGGGATCAATCTCTAGCCCACCTTGTCTACCAAAGACATGGAAAAACAATGGAGATTTTTCAGCCCCCAATCACCCCATCCTTTAGGAAGAGATATTCGGTCCCATTTTACCCACGCACATAGACATCCTTCTTTTTTTCCTGCCCATAAATATCTGCAACATATTTTTTGAATATGAGAGTACTTTTTGGGATCCAAGATAGGGAGGACCAAAACATCAGAGTAGCTTCTAGGATCGATTTTTTAAGGATCATTCTTCATGCACATGATAGCCAATGAAAGATCAATGATCTAATTTTGATTTTGAGCTTTGCCAACAACCATTTACAATCCACCTTTTGGTAGTCGTTAGGTGTGAGATGAAATCCCAAGTATTTAAGGCCATCGTTAATAGGACTAAGCTAGACCTAGATAAATTGTCTCGAATACCTCAACTTCTACCTGGAGAGACCATTAAATAAAACAATATATTTAGAATAATTCACAAGCATCCCTATAGATACTTCAAATAAAGTAAGGGAATCCATGATGGACACCAAATCTTGTCTTGATCCATCACAAAACAACAAAACATCACTAACAAATAATAAATGAGTGATATAACATAGATCAACGACATCAATACCTTTAAGAGTACCTCTCCTTTTGGCATCAACAAGTAATATATTGAGCCCTTCAACCACTAACAAAAAAAGTAATGGCAGTAGGGGCAGCCTTATTTAACCCTCTTTGGGCATGAAAGAAAGGGGTCTCTGCAACGTTAATGAGAACAAAAAAAGACGTTGAGGATATGCAACTCATTATCCAATTGATGAAAGGAAATTCAAAGCCAATATGAGTCAAAATCATGTGTATATAAATCCAGATTACCTTGTTGTAAGATTTAGAAAGATCAATCTTTATGGACATCCCTTTAAGCTTGTGAAATTTTAGACTATGGAGACCCTCCTGTGCAATTCTGAGCGCTTCATGTATTTGGCGACCCTATAAAAAAGAAAATTGTTCCTTAGACAAATTCCTTGAGAGAACATGTTTGATCCTATTGGAGATGATCTTTACAAGCATTTTATAAATGATATTAGAAAGGGATATTGGCCAGAAATCATAAAAAGAAATAGAAGAAACCGATTTCGAGATTAAAGAAATAAAAGTTGCATTAAGAGGATCATTTATTCTTCCACTCACTCAAGCCTTCCTCCACAACCTTCAGAGGTCTTGTCCAAAAATCTCATACAAGTCAATGAAAAATTATATTTTCAACCCATCAGGCCTTGCGATTTTGTCCCATGGAAACTGTGTAGGGTTTTAAGAATTTCATGTTCTGTTATATGATCCGTTAAATCCTCGTTGTTTTCTTCTCCTACAAATGTGGAGAAAACCCTAGCCATATCCAAAATTTCCATGATAGATGCCCCATGGGGAGCTTAAAAAAGCATACGAAAGTGTTGAACCCCCATATCAATCATATATCTAAAGGATGAGGCACACCGACCTTCTCCATTATCTAGTTCCCAGATTGTATTTTTAACTTTTTGACCTTTTTCACACTTTTGGAAAAATTTAGTATTTTCATCCCCACTGTGTTGCTAGAGCGCACGAATTTTGAGCCTCTAACTAGCCTCCCTATGTTCTAGAATTTTCTTCCTAGACAATTCCAACTAGACCACTCGATACTCCACTTCAATGAAAATTACAACCACCTCCCTTCGGGTCTTTTATCCTTTCAAACTCCACTTCAATGGCTTTTAGTTCCTGGTCATCCTTCCTTTTTTTTCCAAGGCCCATTTTAATGTTGCTTGTTTAACAACCTTAACAATTTCAAAAAATTTGAGGGCAGCCATTCCATCAACTTCAGGATTGAATTGGGACCAGTTCTCAGTAACCAAATTTTGGAAATCCTCCTCCTTCAACCATTACGAGTTAAATTTAAAAGGAGTTTTAGGATTACTAAAATCTCCTCTGAGCTCCAAAAAATTGGATGCTGGTTTGATTCGCCCCCTTTCCCATTCCATTGATGAAATAGGGGAATATGATATGTAAGTACTTCAACAATAAAAAACATGTCTAATCTTCTAACGATATTGGCCTCCCCTATTCTCTTGTTCCTCCACGTGGGTCTATTTTTAACTAGATCAACATCAAAAAGATGACAATCTTCTAACTTATGGATAAAATATTTGAAAAGAGGGTCAAGATGATATTTTGGACCACAGGTCTCAGAAGCTCCAATGGAAAAGTTTAAGTCATCACCAATCACTAGATTGGCCTCCTTTATAAATGAATGATCCAACAGATCATTCCACAAAACCGATTTATCCAGATAGGGACCATAAATGTTGACAATTTTTAGAGCCACCCTAAATCAGAGAAAAAAATGTCCTCCCCCAAAACTGAATCCAAACCCTAAGAAGCAAGGAGCTTACTAGTGTTTAAATTCACACCCAATGCCAGACTCCTTGACCTCCCTTTTGCATCCAGGGCAACAAAATACCAACCATGCAAGGGGGTTTCCAAAGCACAGGAAATGTTGTCACCGGAACCCGAAGTTTCTTATAATAAAAATATGTCAACAGGGGTCAAGGCCACCAAATTTTTAAAAGATTATTTCTTGGAGGAGCTAGCCAAGCCTCTTCAATTAAAAGACAAACAGATCATGGGGGAATGGTAACAAGGGAGTTTGTTTCTCTAAGTGCCCTAGGAATGGTTTGTTGGTGACCTGCAACAATCTCATATGATGCAATTATTGTGCATGAGATAGAAAATATTTATGCCCCCTCCCCTTCACAAAATTCTTGACGGAAAAAGAACAACCTAGGCCCCCTTATGCCCCCTAAAACCCTCTAGATAGAGGATCTGAGAAGGTATCCGAAAGGAGGGAGAGATGAGGAGGTTGAAGATCAACATAAGGTAGTACTAGACAACAAGATGAGAGGAGGGGATGAGGGAGTAAGACACTCAATGTATTTGGAAATGCCAACAAAAGGTACACAATAATACTTAAGAGCTAAAGAAAAACCATCATGCATAAACATTGAACATGAAAAAGAACATATAAGAGAGGAGATAGGGGAAGAGAGAGAGAAAGTTATCACCCTCGATCTTGTCTCGGATCCTTTTGTTGTCTGTCACCCTTGATGCATCCAACCATTTTCTGCTCTGCTCCTACCACTTTTAAGGCTGAAACAATTGGAGGGGTTTCCTACGCTTGAGAAAATGACCTAGCCTCCTGACTCATTTCTCCACTGGTACTGGGATGATAGGCTTTCCTCCCTTGGAACAAGATATGGAAATCATTTAAGATGTGACGAACTACATGACATCAATGACATCGAAACATGGCCCCTTAATAATCCAATACCTTCTTGAAAGTAATGCCCCTATGGGTTAGGTTTATGTCCAAGAAGAGACCCTCACATGTGCCCATATTTACCAGTATTCGATCTATGGCCATCCTTCTTGTCACCTCATAAGATTTATCTGCAATCACAAATGACCCCATACGGTTCTAGATTATTCTAAACACATCTATGAACCAAAATTAGGGTGGTAAGATGGGCATATGAACCCATAGAGAGGTACTACCCAATTTTTACTTCTTGCATTAAACAAAGGGGTCCACAGTTTTAGAAGCGTCGGGGTGGAATAAATACTACGAGGTTTGGATAGTAACTTACCCACAATTTCTGGCGAGGTGAATTTGAGAAGGAACCAACCTCAAGTGAGGGTTTTTATTTGAGGATTCTCCACTGATTCACTTTTCCATTATTAATCATACCACTTACAAAGGAATTCAATTGATAAGAATCAACCCTAAACTTTCTCGATCACTACTGTATTAGAGATTTCCTTGAATTCACCCATCTTCACTTCCTCCCCTAGCACCATATTCGCCTCTTCAGACCTTGGTTGAGTAATCTTCTTTTTTTCGAAATCTTAAGCCTCGCAGAAGGGTTATTCTCTGTTAGGGTTTCTTCTTGAGGGCCAACCCCTTGAGTTCTAACTGAAGAGACTACCACATTTTGAATGAAACCTTCTACCACTTCGTCCTTCAGAACCTGGGGATGAAAACTAGCTTCTCCCTGGACCTGATAAAGACCTGTCTCCACTTTTGTACCTGCCAGAATCCCAGGATGCGAACACCCTAAGCCATCGAAAAAACCGTCAGATTGACTAATTCCGAGAGGCAATGAGACCCCAGCAAAACCAGACATCGAAATTTCATCATGGAGACTACCCACATTCTGGATCGAAAACCCTTCCTAGTGAAGAATGTCGAAGGGAAGAAAAACATTATCAATTGGGAATGGCTGAGAAGCCCTATTTTCCATTGGAAGTAAGTTTTGGAAGGTAGTGGAGGGAATCTCTGAAAGTTCAGGAAACCACTTATGGCTATCCACATTCACATCCAAAATTGACACTTCAACTATCAGGGATTCAATATCACGATACTGATGAAGAGGTCTCTCAGCGCAAAACACGACAATGTCATCTAGGTCAGGACAGAAGTCCACTAATTCCTCCATGTCCTCTAAAATACATACTCCACCCGAATCTCAAAATCCGAGAGCACCACAAGCTGCGACACCAACAGCTTTAACAGGTAACACAACTCCCCAACTTCGTAAACAATTACCAAACGCCCCTATCCCATAAACAACCTCCTAACACCAAACCCTTGCCGCTTATCGAGCTGCAGAGCCATAATGTATTTATTATCATTAATAAAGATGATATTATTAATATGAAAATTATGTCATTTTTTTTAATTGTTTTTATTATTAAGTCATGAAATATTATTATAAAGACTATCTTATTATTATTATTGGATTATGTATTAAGATTATTAATTTTATCAATATTATGTTTTTTATTTTTTGGTTTAAATCTATTCTATTAGTTGATAAAAAAATTACATAATATTTGCAATGTAAGCAAATTTTTTCTCTTGCTCTCACTCCAACCAAATTTGTTGGCCAGGAGAGATAAATTGAAATTGATAGAAAAATGTTAGAAACTATAGCGTGTCCATAACCCAAAAACACATAAGCTCCAGAAATCAACGAGAATACATACATAACAAATTAACATAAGATATTGCAGGGAAGAGTTGGGACTTTCCCAATGATTACAGGATCAAGGGGTCTTGGTCCCCCATGAGCATGGTACTCCAAGTGATCAATTCTACCTTCAATCTAGTCTAGCCTCTCAACTATACATCATTAGCTCCTCTAGATCGATTCCATTCTATCCAACATCATGTGAAAATTCCTACACTAGAATCCTATTGCAGAAATTGGTATTATTTCTCCTAATTGTTAATTAAATTAACAATTTATCTACTAGGACAAATATCGAAATAAACACACTATAACCTTCACAAATAAAACTACAAAAAAATAAAATGTTGGAAGCTCATAAATGCTAGCACACACACATAAAATATAACACAATTATTTTTGGACAAAAGTCCTCGGAAAAACCCAACTTGGGAAAGCTGGTGTTGCAACTTAGGGTTTTATTATTATGCAACAGTGAGAAATTGTGAGTAAAGCTGGATGCTAAAATCTAGAAGTCCTATAGAGAGAAATACTGGAAAAAATCTAGTGATGAATTTCCTCACATGACAAGCAAACCCCGACACACTCTGCCTTCAGAAAACTCGGCCCTTTGACCCTTTATGCTGCATTGCGTAGTCTGCTTGATGTC
The DNA here is from genome assembly GCA_000404065.3 of Pinus taeda. Taxonomy (NCBI): domain Eukaryota; kingdom Viridiplantae; phylum Streptophyta; class Pinopsida; order Pinales; family Pinaceae; genus Pinus; species Pinus taeda. The sequence goes on along the minus strand of APFE030414008.1, from coordinate 10,831 downwards.
AAGCCTCTAAATGGTCTTTGCAAAATTCGTTATGCCTTCTGCTAGTTGGGAAAATAATTTTCCAACACTCTGGGACTCCTTCCCAACCTCTAGAGCTGAAGACGCCTTTCCCTCTCAGCAAATTGAACGTGCCTCTAGAAGCTACTATGTAATCCTTGTGTCAACTTCTCTGTGGTTCTTCTGCCTCTTTGCAAATGCACTCACTGGATATGGAATACTTCCTCTAGCCTCATTGTCTCTACCCCTCACACACTTCTTCGATCTCTAACTCTCTTCGGCAACTGACTATTGCTACTCTGGAAATCGATCTGCTAAGAAATCAAACTTCTGGTGCTCTCAAATGTATTCTCCATCACCACATCAATCTCCTCTTATAATCCTCTCTTGGAGCACCAATATATAATATTAAAATATAATTGATGGCTAGGATAATTTCTGGATCTGTCCGTGTGAGTTTCTAAATGATTCTCACCTTATCTCAATTAATAGTGATTAATTAACTATATTCCCTAAGTTTAGATTTAGGAAATATTTTAAAAATAGTTAATAATTTAATCGAGACACTTCTAGGTGGAATTTCCATAAACGATTTATGGGTTTTCAAGATCTTGTGTATTCTAGCCTATCCACCAAATTTCGTGGCTAGAACACACTTGATGCTACAAAAAAAAAAAATAACGCTCCATCTTAGCAAGGAATGTGTTCTAATGTTGCGCTCCCTGCCACAACACCTTGTTTCTGCATAATCTCCTATCACGCTGCTAATGTCTAGCCATACTTCCCACCAACCAATACACAACTATGATATACGTTGCATCTGTGCTGCTGCTAACCCTGCCATATTGCTGCCAACACTGCATCTGCACTCCAACTCCCTCTCATCTATTGTTGCTGCAACTACAACATCTGCAACTAAAAATCATCCAGAATACTGAATCAACTGTGTTCAATATGATTCATCTATCTCCCGAGTCTATGATTGCTATTAGCATTTGCATTGTCACTGAAAAATATTTGTTGTCGCTGACTCGGCACTGCTACCAACTGCACTGTTGCCAACTCTGCATTGCGCTCCCCAACATCTGATTGCTACTAGTCTCTGCAATTGTCACTCTGGCATATGACTGCATCAAATATCACTGGTCCATCATGCTACAAAATATTATGGGCCCACGTAACAAGGTATTGATCCAGGAAGTGGATTCCTCAAGGACCCTACCAATCTGTAGCACTCTAGGGCTAAAAAACCAATTCACCCCACCTCACTCTTAGAGGTAGATCAACTAACATAGCAAAGTATTCCTCAAACTTAGAGGACAACTTGTTAATCTCTGTTGAAGCCTCCTGCTTCTCCTCTTTGTCCTTCTTCTTGAGAGGACACTGTGTACTGTGGTGATCGAGATCACCACACCTGAAGCACTTAACCTTTGAAAGGTCCTTCTTCTTCTTCCTCTTCTTCCCTTGCCCTTGGCTGGGACACTTAGATGTGAGGCCCGCATTCTCCTCCTTCTTCACCATCTTCGATCTGCTGTTATCGTTGTCATTGATGGAGCTATTTAGAAGAGCTCGCCTCAATTTCTCTTGCTGCAAGTCAGCCCACATCCAGCACCATTATGGTAACTTGTCTCTGCCCAATATTCTTTAGAAAAAAACCTTCCAGTCCTCTAAGACAATGTTGAGTGCCAGTCTCACTAGATTTGTGGGTTGAAGTGCTGCCCTAACAGTGGGCAACTGGTCTCAGACCTCTTGAATCTTGGTAAGGAAGGGGTATATTCCTTCCCCTTTCTATATCCAGATGCATCTCAACTTTTCCTCCAGGAACATCTTTCGTTGCGCAAAAGTTCCCTAGTATAACGTGGAGAGAGCATCCCACATCTGTTTGGTTGTATCTTTGCTAGATATATGTGAGACTATATGATCCCGAACTCCATCCAGGATAAACCGCTTCGTGCACGCCATTTCCTTCTTAAATTCCTTCTTATGATTTGCATCCTAAGGAACCACCACTATAATATCAATGTAGGTTTTTAGGCCATATTCAACTAGAAAGAAGGAAATCATTGCCTTCTAGATGACATAGTTGGAAGCTCCATCCAACTTATCTTGATCACAAATCCCAAAAGTGGAAATATCAACAAACTGTTGAAAAATTCCTCTTTCCTTCTGCTCAGTTGTTGCTCTGCTACTTGCATTCCCTTCTGGAGTAGGAAGATCTCCTCACAACCGCTGCTGATATGCAAGTAAAATCAAATTCCTTGAGACTAGTAGTTCCCTGAGGAAATTTTTCCCTCTGTATGTGTTCTTCTTCTCTCTTCTACCTTGACGTTGGTTCTACTCTAGCGTATTGCTGCAAAACCCTCTGCATCTAGCTAGAGATTTTCCCAATGAAATGACTGAGCTCCTCCATATGTCTTTGGAATCACTCGGTCTAGAAAGATCAATTTTTTCTTCCCCTCTCTCAGAAAAACAAACTTCCTTAAGCAACTTGGCCTCCTTGAAAAATGATTGTGCAGCTCCTAGGAATTTCTCTTTGTTGCCCTTACTGCGAAGTGAAATTCCTTTCCTTCGTTTCTGAGATCTCAAGTTGATCAACTACGCTCTGATACCATGTGAAAAATCCCACATTGGAATCCTATTGCAGCAACTGGTATTATTTATCCTAATTGTTAATTAATTTAACAATCTATTTGCTACAAAAAATATCGAAATAAACACACTACAACCTTCACAAATAAAATTGCAAAAAAATAAAATGTTGGAACCTGAGAAATGCTAGCGCACACACATAAAATATAACACAATTATGTTTGGACAAAATTCCCCCAAAAACCCCAACTTGGGAAAATCGGTGTAGCAGGTGAGGGTTTTATTATTATGCAACAATGATAAATTTTGAGTACAACTGGATGCTGAAATTTGGCAATCCTGTACAGAGAAATAATAGAAAAAATCTAGTGAGGAATTTTCTCACCCCATAGGTAAACCTTGGCAAAACCTTCCTTCAAAAAACTTAGCCATTTGACCCTCTGTGTCAGCCTTTGCACTTCACTGCGTAATCTGTTTGATATCAAGCCTCTAACTAGTTTACGATGAAGTCGTTCTGCCTTCGACTGGCTGGGAAAATGCTTCTCTGACACTCTGGGACTCATTCTCAGCCTTTGGAACTGAAGACATCTTCCCCTCTTAGCAAATCGAACGTGCCTCTAGAAGCTAGTGTGCAGTCCCTGTGTTAGCTTCTCTATGGCTCTTCTACCTGTCTACAAATGCACTCACTAGATCCGGAATACTTCCTCCAACCTCACTGTCTTTGCCCCTCACACACTGCTTCTATCTATGACTCTCTCCAACAAATGGTTGTTTCTACTCTGGAAATTGATATGCCAAAAAATCAAACTTCTAGTGCTCTCAGATGTATTCTCCATCACCACATTGATCTCCTCTTATAATCCTCAGTTGGAGCACCAATGACCAAAATTAAAGCATAATCGATAGCTAGGATAATTTTTGGATCGATCTATGTGAGTTTCTAGATTATTCTCACCTTATCTCAATTCATATTGATTAATTAACCATATTCCCTAAGTTTAGACTTAGGAAATATTTAAAAAAACGGTTAATAATCTAATTGAGACACTTCTGGGTGGAATTTCTAGAAACAATTTATGTGTTTTGTAGATCTCATGTATTCTAGCCTCTCCACCAAATTTCATGGCCAGAACACATCCGATGCTACAAAAAACTAGCACATCACCACTGATTGTGTTGTAGATCATACATGAAGTAAATCACTTCATTCCTATCATCATGCCATTGTTGACACAATTCTACCATGAGCGCCATTATATTCTGTATTTGCTTGGTAAGAGACTCCAGTGAATGTGGAGCATTTGTTGGGACGAGCACCGGAAAATTTCATGAGCCAATTATCCATTAGAGGCACCCTCATCCCCCCCCTATTGTCTGCTACACTTGCCCCACCTTCATGCACCGTAAATTATCCATGGAGAGCCCCACCATGCCTAAATCGATCCCTCTATCTAAACATATTTCACCCGTGAACTAACCACCATAATTCGTTATAATTAACCACATAAGTGCTTTGATCACTCAAGGAAGGTACCCCACCGGTTTGACCAGAAATGACCAATGTCACTCCCTCAGGCCTATGCCCTTTCGCCAATGAGAATTCTCCCCCCACTACCCAAGGTCTCTGCTAGGCCACCACCCCCCTCTCCACTGGATACCCAGATGAAATAGGTGAGACATAATGAGGCCAAAAACACCAACAACCATGCACATCTTGAAGACTAACAATCACCATAGAAACCCACCCAAGACTGCATAATAAAATTTCCACCCCGACAAAGTCCCCCAAGCTCTCAACAAGAAAATCCTGCTCAAAACAATATATCACTACCCTAGAAAAGTGAATTGTTGTACAAATTTGAGAGGGGAAGAGGAAAACACCAACACTTACCAAATCCATAAAGATGAGCTCCCTTGACCATATCACCTCCACAACTAAGCAGTCCCACGCAACCCTACTCCACCTCTCATATGGTCAGCCTGTAAGGGATTCACCACCCTTACTCTCTCCAGGGTCCCAAACCCAACACCTCCAAACCAGTTCGCCACCCCTCTAGTGATCTGATAATCACCCTATGAGTGACCTCAGTTAATATTTATTAAATGAAGGTATTACAGACTCATATGTTGGTGTGTGTGTCTATGTTATTTAAGCAACGGATCGATCAGATTGCAAATACACAAACACTTGAAATGGAAAACAACAAAGAAGCACAGTAAGAAAATACAAGAACAGAAGAATTTAATAAGGAGTTCACCCTATCCTCCAGGGCTACATCTCTAGTCCAGCTCTCAGTGGTGGCCTTCTTTTATTGTGTCTTGAAGTAGAAAATTACAATGAAGGAGCTTAATGTGAGTCTCCTGTAACGTAATTTTCTTGGCAGGGTGGTTCTTGGATGCCCCAAGCCACTAGAGTACATAGACTCTTTTCCTTACCAGCTTTGTGACCTTCTGGTCTACAATGGAGAGAGCCCAATGTGGTGCTCAGTCCGGACAGATCCTCTCTAGGATGGCTTGAATCCCTCAAGCTCTCTGGTTCTCGATGCTGCCTTCGGTCAGCTCGGTCTTCTGTCTTCCATTCTGTTGTTGCTTCACTGTCTTTCTTCTCTCTGTTCTTCCTTTCTGTGTTCCCTCCTACTCTCGGGGTTCTGGTGGTTGTCTTTCTACTTTTCCTGTGCATGGCTTTAAGGCCATTCGTACCCATGGCTCTTCGATTCCTCTTCCACTTCCCGTCGGATCGCCTGCTACAGCTTCGCTTGGAGTTCCTTGTTCGGCGTCATCATCAGGCTCACAGGGAGTGGCCACATGTCCTCCTGCAGCAGCGCCAATTCGCTTCGTCGGTTCGATTTTTCCGTTACGTCGTGGAATGAGTCTTTTGCCACCTTGGCAGTCAAATCGGACGTCAAATATTTACAAACTGTGGCTTAATCCCCCGTCAATTCCGCTTTCCCATTGGGCAAGATCTCAGTTGTTAGATCTAATGCCATTCGCTCGTCCCGCGCGGTTGACTAGCTTGATCATTAACGCGCGATGAGCGGCGGTTTTCTCTCTCCTCCCCTTGCCACACATCAGGCGCTGAGTGGAACCGCTCCTTTTCCTTCGAAACAACTTACCACCCATGGATGCCCCCGATCAATATCACCGATTTTTGGAGTGGGTCCCGCCTTTAGCGCTTTAGCCTTTATCCCATGGTTTTCTTGGCTCTCATGTGACTGAGCGCTCAGGGCTTCTCCAATTTGGGATTTTTCGCCCAGCGCTGCGCGATTAGTGCATCAAAAAACTCCTCTGTTTCCCGATCTGGTCCTCCCAAGGGCTAAATTCGCCTCCCATGCAATCTCCATGGGCCTTGGTCAGTGCACTTTGACCGAGGTCCTCGTCGTTCCACGTTGGCTACCATTTCCATGGGTTTAGAGGTGTTTTTTATCGCTGTTGTAAATTCTTTGAAGTCTATCCCAACCTGGTACAACCATGGCTCTGTTTAATCATCCTTTATGGATCCAATTTGGATCACGACCTTCCCATTGAAAAGCTTTTGGACCACCAAAAGTTGGTTTTCTTTCAAGCATCGACTAAGTGAGGGTACCGCTGTCTCACTTTTTCAATCTCAATCCACTTTTCATTACTTGGCTTCGTACCTTTGAGTCCAATTCTGAGGTACTCAACATCTCCTCTGCACGTCGTCTTCACCTTCCTGTCCAAGATTGTGTCTTCCTGCAATTCATTAAGATATTCAGGTAGAAGGTCATCAATAGAAGGCAATTGACTTTGCTCTTCAGGATCATCAATCATTGAAGGTTCAAACAATCTCAAGCAATCTGCATTTATGACTGAGTAGATGTGCATGTAAGCTGGTAGATCAAGGTGAAAAGCATTTTCACCAATCTTCTAAAGTATCCTAAAAGGTC
>APFE030414006.1:0-82210 GCA_000404065.3 Pinus taeda | reverse complement strand
AGAGGGATTCTATGGGGCACAATAATAACAATATGGGGACAATAGGGGCACAAAAATATTAATAAGGGGTACAACTACAATAGTAATGGGGTAATCACTAGCATTATAGGGACCCAACAGAAATTGGACACCCTTGGAAGCCTATAAATACAAGTCAAGTGACCCACATTTGTAGATTATCATTAAGCATCTTCTTCTTCTCTATTCTTTCATTTGGTTCACAAAGGTTTGATGTTGTTTCGCGGATATTGGTTTGTATAGGTCCGAAATTGTAGGTCCAAAATTGCAAGGTCCAAAGCTCACACATGTGAAGCAGGGTTTTTGTTTTGTAGCCACAGGGTTGGATCAGGGAAATCTCAGCTATAGCCGCATGCATGTAGGGTACTTCGTCTGAGTGGAGAGATACAACTGCATGCATGGTCGCTAGCTTCATGCGACTGTGATCTATGGTTTTATGGCTGTTGACCACATATCTTGATCGTTGACCGTAGGCTTGGAACATTGATTCTGATTAATATTGTTGTTGGGCTCATCTCTTTGATATGGTTTAGTTGGTTTTGCAGGATAATCTTATGATTGAAGAATTGGAACATTATACTCTCTCTTTGTTGAAAATTTTATGACAATCTAATTGAAAGAAGAAATTGAAAGGGTTTTCCCCCTTGTGAGGTTTTTCCTTGGTCTTTGACCAAAAATGGCATCTCTATCTGTGCATGGTTTTCTTCTTGTGTTCCTTTTATTATCCACTGCATAGTGATGTTATTTTCCTGTCTACGTAATTACTACTAATATTATGATGATGTTATGGGATGAATGCATATGCAATGCTGAAAAATATAAATGCAATTATCAAAAGAAAAAAACAATACTACCCTAACATAAGATTAACATGGTACCAGAGTTGGGTTGAAGAAAAGTAATTGAAGATCACGCTTGTGAAGACACCATTGGTGGAAGAAAGTGAAGGTGGCAAAGACCTAAAAGAATGCTAGGGATTAAAGGAAGCCCTAGGAAATTTTGTTATTAGGGTTTGATGGATAAGATGAGGTGAGGATCCTGGAGTATGAGAAAGGCTTGAGTTATGTAGTCCCGAAACCATAGCATGATTTGTGAGAAGTTGTTCTAGCACTTGTGATAGATTCAATGTAGGTTTTAACCATGTACATAAATTACTTGCAAACAAATTCTTAAAAAATAGAAAATATACAATGGCGAGAAACGCAAAACAAATACGTAGAGATTTTCCCTTGGATCCCAAAACCAGGACTACTAGATTAATTTTTCATTATATTCCTTTCAATATCACAACATATATATATATATATATATATATATATATATATATATATATATATTAATATATATAGATATATATATATACATGCCGAAGCATTCATAAAACCTAATCCATTAACCCTATATTAGAACATAACTGTAGTTCCCTTGAGCAGATCTACAAGATACCATGGGAAGAAAACAATCATGCCGAAAACCATGTGCAAAACCCATGCACAAAACCATAGGCAAGTCCACACATCTAATATAGGGTCTATTTTTTTTTCCCATGGCACTGCCCCATACTTCAAGGGGGCTACTGCCCTTCCGTGACACCCCCACTACGTGTGGGGCTAATCATGGAAAGAATATAACACACACCCTACATTCAGTGTAACCCTAGATGGGCTAGTCTCAATTAGGCCTGGTTGCTAGTGAAGATAATTGGAAATATTAAAGGAAACATTGTTAGATGGATAATGGACCATAATAAATCTTGAGGGCTAGCTGAAGAGGGAGATGATCACCTCTCGTTAAATATAAGTACATTCTATATTTATGTTGTTTCTTTATGTCGCCATTCTTGTTTAGATTTATTTCTTTGATTAGTGCTTATTCTTCCTGCATGAATATTTGAGTATTTTAAAACTTTTGACTTCCAGATGATATGTGATAAGTAGATATTTCTTGAGGATCATCTAAAGTGTAGGATAAGAGAGCTAGTGCAGGAAGAAAAGAGTTAGTGTTGGAACAGGAAGAGGTAACCAATGAAAGTTTTTGAAAAGTTGACAAAGTAGCATAAAATATAAAGATTACAATATGAAAGTGCTACAGTTTCCATTGAAAAATAAGTGCTACAAGTTTCTAAGGTATTCGAATATTAGAATGTATGTATAGTATATTTTTTCAGTGTTATGATTTAGCTGCAATATTGGATGGATAGTTAAGCCTTGAGGTATGAAGAGAATATCACCTTGATAAATGAAACATGCATGCCTGCCACATTCAAATGAAAGTAAGTTTGATTTTGGGTACATGTGATATATTGGTGCACTTGATATTTGGCAAGTATCTCACATTTTATTAGACGTGGTGGATTTCCTAATTTTATAAAGTAGGATAGAAACATTGATTTTGATATATGGTAACTTGATATTATTTTCAATGCTTGTGATAAGCATGGTAACCCTGATCGTAATATTATGGCAGTAAGATTGATACTTAGGGTTTCTAACTAGCTTCCTACTAATCTTGATAAGGTTTTGATAAGCTAGTAAATTTGACTATGTGACAAAAATGAATGCCCTGACTTGATTTAGGATTCTAAATAAAAATGGTTGAGTAATGTGATAAAGAAGTGATGTTGTGATTATGATCCTTGAAGTATGAAGATACAATTTTCAACTACCCTAATTATATGAAACTAACCTTTGACGAATTTTTGATGACATGTTCATATGTGAAAATGAAACAACTGATGATGACTTGTAATGACTATATATATATATATATATATATATATATAATAAAATATATATATATATATATATAATATATATAATTATATATAATATATATATATAATATATATATATATATATATATATATATAAGAACCTAGTATAGTTTGACTCCATAATATGACAATGTTATGATAGCTAAGTTGATGTCTTTTTTGATAATAATTGAAGGGGCTTCCCATTCAAAGGGAGACAGTCTCCATGAGATCTCAACAACTATCATTATTTATGATGTATGATTGCAGAATGAAGCAAGGCTTTTGGATATGAATAAATAATCATTTGATGTTGTTGAAGGTGACTTCATTATAGGATGTTGATCCAAGTGGATTTTGGTGGCCACCCACCTATCCCACTTGGATTCCCACAACTGTCTCTTTCAGTTTTTCAGTTTCCTTAATTGTAGCACAATTTACTATTTTTAGCAGTTTTTCAGGTCATGAACTTCCGGAGCTGTTTTGAGGCCCTAAACGACGTTTTTTTTGGGAAAGCTAGGAGCAACATGGGTCCATGGACCAATTTTTCTATTCATGAAGTTGTAGTCCTCGGATAGATCTTTCTAATGAGGTATTGTGTGCGTAAAACGAAGATTGTATACCAAATTTATGACCCCGGGAAGTTGATGTACCAATTTACACAACACAGGGCCCACAGTTTGGTGTTTCATCTCCTAGGGTTAGGTTTTTGGATGTTTAGGGTTTTCCATTGTTTCTTAACAATAAATAGGCATTCAAGCCTCATTGTAACACAGTTCAAAGGCATGTAGCCGCCACATCTCTTCTCAGAGATAAGCTACCATCGCCCTCGCTGGTTTATTTCCATTTATGTTTGTAAGCATATTTCAGTGTTTTACATTAATGAAATGAAGCATTATTTTTGTTGCATCTCTGTATTTATGGTTGTATCCGTAATTTGTTACGTTCTTGTTTAAATCTAGATTAGATGTTGAGATTCATGCTCTTGCCAAAAGGTCCTTTAGAAAAAGAAAGAAGCCATGTCAATACTAGGGATACAGTAAAGGCCAAACATACTACCTTTGAGGAAGTTGTGATAATATAAGTTTGTAAGGATGCCATGGTTGAAGAGTATGAATCCATTATGAAGAATGATGTATGGGGTATTGTTCTAAGACTTTAAGGAAATACCATTATAAACTTGAAATGGATGATCAAGATCAAACATGGGGCTAATGGAAGCATTGGAAGGTATAAGGCAAGGTTTGTGGAAGGAATAGGGATAATACTCTAGCGACATATTTTCTCCCATTAGATCGATTATTTCCCTTGCTACTAGTCAAGGATGGACCCTTCACCAGTTATATGTAAATATGACATTTCTTCATGTCATGCTACAAGAAGAAGTATATGTTGAGAAGCCTAAGGTATTTGAAGGACAAGAAGGCTCATGTTTGCAAGTTGAAGAAAGCATTGTATGCTTTGAAGCAAGCTCCTCGTACTTGGTATGCTCGTATTGACAGTTACCTGGTGAAGATTAGATTCACAAGAAGCAATGTTGACTCCAAACTATATTTCAAGGTGGTTCAAGGTATGCATTTGATTTTGGTTTTATATGTTGATGATCTATTCTTGACACATAGTTAGCCTCTGATGATTGGGTGTAATATGGGGCTAGCCTCTAAGTTCGAGATGAAGGATCTTGGTATGATGCACTACTTCCGGTGACGTGAGACTATATGGATACTATGATGCTAACTAGGATGGAAATGTTATTGACATGAAGAGCACATATGCATGCTTCTTTAGCTTGGGTTCTGCCATGATATTTTGGATGAGCAGGAAATAGAAATTTGTGACTTTAAGTATGATAGAGGTAGAGTATATTGCTGCTAGCATGCCCAACTATGAGGAAGTTTGGTTGAGAAAGATATTTGGAGAGTTGTGTGAGAAGGTCCTGTATACAATAATGACATATTTTGACAATAAGAGTGGGGTCCGATTGGCAGAGAATCTCGTATATAGATGGGACAAAGATATCTTCATGTATTGAGACATTGCTATTGTATGAGACAATCTTAGGCTTGTGGTTGATGCCTTCGTGAGAGGGAGAAAATATGAATAAGGTACACTTTTATGACATGTATTTTCTCTAATATAATATTTGATTTGATGTCCTGATTGAGCAAGAAAACAGAGGACTGTTGCTTGAAAATACTGCATAAATTAGTGTGATTGAACCCTTTAGTGAATTGTTTGAGGCAGTATCGGATATGAGCACTTTGATATGTTTATGATCTTCAGAGAGTATCTTGTATTGATGTATGTGACACTCCTCGGTTCGGGTATGGGTTGATCGAGGATACTAAGCTATCCCTTCCCACCTGCCTAAGATTCCATGGTGAGGAATTGAGCCGAAGCGCTCCTGGGGTTGAGGGAACTCATGAAAAATATGTGTGTTTGATCCTTACCTCACGGTCAATGTGTATCTACCCTATTTGCATCTCATGGCATGTCTGATCCTTACCTCACGATAAGTGTGTATCTCCCCCTACCAAGTATACCCCAATTGGCATCTGTCTTTACCACCCATTTGGAAAATGTGTGTTGGCTACTTGAGTTAGGCACGATCCTTACCATTTATGGTAAGTGTCATCCCACTCAAGCTAGAGATGCAAGTGTTCTACCACTTGACTCTTTAGGGTCATGTTGGAAATATCAACAAATAATAGAATAGGTGTGATCCTTACCATTTATGGTAAGTAGTATCCCTCCTATTATCGCCAGGTAGTGGGATAGACATGATCCTTACCTCATAAGGTCAATAAAATCCCTCCTATTGTTGTGGGTTCCTGAGTTGTAGCATTGGGATCCCCACTAACAAAGTTCCCGGGTTGTAACATTGGGCTCCCCACTAGCATAGTTTCCCAATTTGTAGCATTAAGCTCCCCACTGGAAGAGTTTCCCGGGTTGTAGCATTAGGCTCCCCATTGGAAATGTTTACTGGGTTGTAGCATTGGGCTCCTTGTTGGTATAGATTCCTGGGTAGTAGCATTGGCGCCCTGCTTGCAGAGATTCTTGGGTAGTAGCATTGGATCCCTAATGACAAATGATTATGGGTAGCAATAGTGGCTCCCCAATGGAAGATGATTCCGGGTAGAAATAGTGTCTCCCCAATGGATAAAGGTTGGTAGCTTGATATCCCCTACAATGTAAAATTATTCTTCTTTTAGGTTTGAGAGTGTTAAACATATGAGTAGAGATGATCAGAGATGACACTTGATTTGATATTTGAGATGGGACACATTTTGTAGTCAGTAATTTCTCTCTAGCTGAGAGGGAGTGTTAATTTAGTAGCTCAAGGAAACATTCCCTCCTTTGGATAACGTTCCTCATCAAGAAATACCCCTCTTATCCCTTGAAATTTAATTTGGTTAAGGAAAGATATATTTTTAATATGGAAAACCACATGTGCACAAAAGGACAAGTCAGACCTAAAGAGAAATTGGACACCCTTGGAAGCCTATAAATACAAGTGACCCTCATTTCAAGATCATCATTAAGCATCTTCTTCTTCTCTCTTCTTTGGTTTGGTTCCCATAGGTTTGAAGTTGGTTCACAAATATTGGTTCGTAAAGGTCTGAAATTGCAGGGTCTGAAGCTCGCATGTGTGAAGCAGAGTTTTTGGTTTGTAGCCACAAGGTTGGATCAATGAAATCTGGCCGTAGTCACATGCATGCAGGGTTCTCCATGTGGATAGAGGGATACAACCACATGCATGATCGCTAGCTCCGTGTGGCTATGGCCTAGGGTTTTATGACTATTGACTACAAATCTTGACCATTGACCACAAGATTGCAACTTTGATTCTGATTAGCATTATTGTTGGGCTCATCTCTTTGATATGGTTTTGTTAGTTTTGCTGGATAATCTTGTGATTCAAGAATTGGAACAGTGTACTCTCTCTTTGCTAAACATTTTATGACAATCTAATAAGAAGAAGAGTTTCAAAGGGTTTTCCCCCTCGTGGAGTTTTTCCCTAATCTCCGACCAATCCCGGTATCTCTATGTGTGCATGATTTTCTTACGGTGTTCCTTTTATTACTCCGTTGCATAGTTGATTTTATTGTTATTTCTACATAATTAATGCTAATGTTATGATGATGTTATGGGATGAATGTATATGTAACACTGAAAAGCATAAATACAATTATCAAAAGAAAAGAACAATACTGCCCTAAGACAAAATTAATAGCTAATTCTATTGCTAGGGTGGACTCTTAATAGATCAATTATAAAAAACAATGCAGTTGTATCCTTGAGGTATGTCTGCGTTAAATCAAATGTAACTACTAGCTATTTATAGAGAGAACCTATTTGGTCATGATGCTAGGTTGGATATCAATCCTTCGAATTGACCATGCACCAATTTTCCTTGTTCCGATCCATGAGTTCAAACCTACACACATTGAAATAGATTCCTTTCCTAAATTGATTGGCAAAAAACAAATATGAGCATGAAATATATAGCCTAACTAATTCTATCAAGTAAGTTAGTTCCTTAACAAAACAATGAAATAAATGCACGATTTAGTTATTATCTCAATGTTTTGGGGAGGGAAAGAAGAGATATCTCCATTTTATTAAAATGAAACAATGACGCAAAATTTATACTTGATTTGTATCCAACACCTTATGTAACTATTGTCTACATTCCCTCACCCCTAGGCCACTAAGGAATGGTTCAAGACTCCAAAAACCTTATGTGCACCAAGATGAGCTACACTAGGAAGTCTTAGGCCTCTAATCAAGCAAGAGATAAAATGCTCAAGGAACATGGTCTTCTTTAGGGTTGAAGGTCATAAATACCTTAGGAAAATAACAACCCTAGATCTTTCATAATTTTTTTAATACAAGATTTCTTGCTCTATTCCTTCAATTAGGGTTAATTTTATACCAATTCAAGTTGGTTGGGATAGTTCTAGCATGGGTTTTAGAAAGTTTCAAAAGTGGTTTTCCTATAAACCCCACTTAGGAGCACATAATATTTGTAAATATTATATTTTAAGTGACTTTTTGAGGCATGCACCTTTTTGTGAAGCATAAGTGCATATGTATGCTCCTTTTGTGAGCAAGAACAATATATGGATTACTAGGGATGCTTTTAAAGTAGTGTTTTGACTGGGCTAGAGAAGCAAATGGTTGATATGAAGGGTATAATGACAAAATCAAGGCATATTGACATGGAGGTGTCAAAATATGCTATAAAAATATCTCTAGAAATATTACACCCCCAAACATTACAACCATACAAAATATGTGGGACAACAAACATGCAAAAGATAAATGTCTTTATCTCCCAAATCTAGAACTTGGCTTATTTAAAATTATCTTCAAGACCAAAACAAGCTTTCAAGCCTCCAAATAATAAATTTTCAACATTATAATTCAAAATTTAACTCAAAATGGATTTCAATTCCAAGATACTTAATTGAAGGGAATCCTTCCATGCTATTGTTATCATAGACAAAATTAGACTATGTGACATGTGTGGATCTATTGATATTTTTATTTTTTTTTATTAGTGATCATAGAGTCCTAGAGCTAATGCAAAAGTTGGTATTTTATGTTTCTCAAGATTATGTGGTCTTGTTAAAAGAACAATGTCATCCACATAAAGGAGGCGTGTAAGGAAACAAACACCCAAATAGTCTAAATATAAAAAGTGAAGTAACCTTATGCCTTGAGAGTTCGATGGAAAAATGAAAGAAAAATATATTTAAGGGGAAACCTCCTTTTACAATAGAACAAATGTGCAAGATAAGATGATTTCTAAAAATATTTCTCCCAAGTATATATGGGAGACAAAGGGTGCAATTGCAACTAAGTGTCTAACCAACAACAATATTAGAACAATACAAATGTAATAACTTAATATCTAGGGTATAACATGGTCATTTATGCATGAGAGAAATTTTGAGGTCTAAAATGGACCTCCTATGGAATATTATAAAATAATATTGGAAATAATAAAATAAGATTAGATTACATCATCAAGTTTTAGAGGGAAAAGAGAAAAAAAACTATTTTTTTCAACTCATATTTTCAACTTATCTACTTAAGGTTTTACTCAAATTTTGAGTGGGAGCACTTTTTGGATACAAAATTTAATTCCTCATGCAAGGAGTACCAATGTTGCATACTTTCGAGGGACCCTACTACAAAAAAAATGAGAAATACATAAAATAAAACATGATTGCAATTACATTTTTTCATGTATTTCTCATTTTTTGTGTAGCAGGGTCCATCGAAAATATGAAACATGGGTACTCCTCGGATGAGGAATTAAATTCCACATCCATGGAGTGATCCTGCTCGAAATTTGAGTAAAACTGTAGGTAGATAAGTTGAAAATACGAGATAAAACAAAAAATAGTTTTATTTTATTTAATTATTATTTAATATTTTTACTTTTTTACTCCATAAATGGTGAATCATCCCCCATGGTTGACATCATCATCTTGAATCCTATTGGTTCCTATAAAGTTGATTTTGGTTGTACATTTTCGTTTTGAGGCTCATTCTAGACCTCAACATTTCTTTATTGGGTTAACATTGATTTGTACAATCTTATGCATATTCCACGAGAACAATTTGTCACACTATATCTAATATATTATCGAAATCTTTATTGTAAAGATTAATTTCCTTTATATATCAGACTATTTAATTATTGTTTGTATGCTTAAATCTATGAAATCGCTAAAATGTAAAAATAGAGAACATAAAAATACACAAACACCATCCATAAATAAACACACACATTACCTTGAGAAACTCGTATGGGAGAAAACCCAACTAGATTGTGAGGTTGCTTTGCTATTTTTTGTCTAGTATGGAGATATGAAAATACAAAGAAAGAGGTACTTTCTATGCAGTTACCTAAGAGATGTTGCCTATAAGGATGCTACACAAGCTTATTCCTCTTTGTTTTGATTCTAACTCCCCACTCCTAGATGCTCTGCTCAACTATGGAACAAATACAATGACATAGAGTGGAACCCCTTCTCCTCCTAGTGGCCCAATATTTAACATTGATTGATATCCATCTAGGGGTAGGTTTTTGAATTCCTTGAACTATTATAACATGTTCATAATTGCATACTAGCCTTACATACATGCCTAAGGTATTTTGTAATACTTATCTTCGATAACTAACTATCTCATAAAAAGGGTTTATCCCACACGCATCATGGAAATTGTTCTCATTCCCCTATCCCATATATAATTGAGATGAATTAGGTCCTACAATATGTACAAATGTAATTAAAGGTAATGTATATGTGGTGATTCTCAAGCATTATAACATTGGAGAGTTTGCCTGAAGAATAAAACACCACCTTATGTGAAAGTTTCCCTATTTTAGGGTTTTACTAGATAAAATATGTTCTCTCTTGTCTCTCTTATTCCTTTGCATTTTTAATTTACTAATTTATCTTATCCTTTTCTTATGAGATTAGATTGGTTAGATTATTTTTATATGATATTACATATTTCCTTGGTCTAACATGGTAGTAGAGTGAAGATACCAAACTCTATTTCCTTGAATAAATTTTACATTGATTTTTTGCATCATAATTTAGTGGATCTATTCTTTGTTCTTCCCATCATTTCAGGAAACAAGTACCTTTCCTATAAAGGGGGAGATTGTTGGGCATAATTTTGGCATTGATGTCAATTTGGTAAGGATAAAAAATGCATGGTCTGTCACATTCAGGGGGAGTCTACTGGTAGCAGCAATCTTTAGTAGAGAACCATCATAGTAGCAGGTCAATTGATGAAGTTATAAATCTTATAGCTATGGTTGTTAGGTGGCTCAAGATTTAAGAGAATTTTTCTCGAGGATATCTACTTAGACATTCTAGGAAGTGGCATGGTTGGATAGTGGTCTAAAATAGCTTTCCAATTGTTGGAAATTGGATAAACCAACACCCCCCGTGTGTTTAGTGACATGGACTAATCGCCTCTTGTGGATCCTTATCTTTGGTGATGTGATTGTTGACTAACACCTATGGGTTTTGGTCTAACGTCAATCGTGATTCCCAACAAGTGGTATCAAAGCGTAGGTCATACGTTCGATACACACCTGACTCACATTGGGGGGGAGATTGTTGGACATTGGATAAACCAACACTCCTTGTGTGTTTCGCGACATGGACTAACCACCTCTTGTGGATCCTTATCTCTGGCGATGCGATCATTGAATAACACCTGTGGGTTTTGGTCTAACAGCAATCATGATTCCCAACACCAATGGTATTCTAAAATTTTAATTGACCTTTGGGAGCGAATGACATGTCTGGTCAAAGTTAGTAGATTAAAAGGGGGAAAACTTGGTGTCCTTGGCCATGGGTCCCATAGTCTAGTTAGTGCAGAGGTGGTATTTGGTGCACATGTGGAAATTTTTATTGGTACAGAGTAAGCTCAGGAAGGATTGTGCGGGTCCACCTGGACACACAACCTCAAAGAATAGATCTTGGGAGTTCCAAAGTGCATCCACATCCAAAATCCTAGGGATAGAACCACTATGATGAGTTCGCACATGGGTTTGGATGAGCTAGTAGAATGAACCAATCAAATTTGAGGATAGATACAATAGGGTCCACTTGGGACATGTAACATTGGTGATTAAATCTCAAAAATGTTTAGAGGAGCACAAGTTTTTATTTTTGGGAACAGGTCCAATGGGACAACATGGCACGTGTGTCCCAACACTATACAATTGGTGTGGAATATCAGACCTATCATGGAGACAAGTGGCGTGGGAAGGACATGGGCCCAACTATGTGATATGGAAAGGCTACGTAGTCTCAGGGATTATTTGATTCGGTGTGTTTACAACGGGGGACCCCACAAGACACATCACCCTGAAGGTCCTTCACCAAAAGTTCCAAAGGACACTGCATTGTAAAAGTCCACGGAGATGGGTTTGGGGTAATAGAGAATTCACTGACAATTAAAGGAGAAAAGTTTGTTCTAGGATGAGATGGCATGGGACCCAGGGACATGGTGGTGAGAATCAAACATGTCCCAACAATGCTTAGTGGAAATACACATATTCCTGACTGATTTCAAATTGGTGTAGGTAAGAAGCAGGGCCAAGTTGAGTGAAGTTGCAAGGCCATTTATTCCCGAAAATTATTCTATTAGTACAGGGAAGTCCCATAACATATGTAATCTCGAAGGTATGTCCTTAGCGATTTGTAGAGGAGCACAAATTGTAAATGCTTGAGATAATGGGGTTAAGGAACAAAAATGTTTGTGGAAAGTAACAAATACGTCAAGTGCTAGAAAGGGTGCCTAGATCATGATTTTGTGTGCATTTTTGTGCATTAAAAGGCCATGGCACTACAAGCCTATTACATTAAAAAGGTGTCATGGGCTTGTATTTAAAAGTTCTAAGGGGCCAGTTCTGTGGGATGAAGCCTTAATGGGTCGGTAGCTCCTTGTGCTACATTTGGTGATTGTGACAAATTGGCTATCCAAATTACCTGAGGTCAAAAGAAGCATGAATGGGTTGGTAGCAGTTCTTTCCCAAATTTGAAGGGCTACTAAAGTTAGAGCCTCTACCAAATTTTGTAAAAGCTGAAATTGACCACAAAACCTCAAGAATCTCACTCACGCAAAGGAGTTATGAACAATAGCATAGAGTTGTACTGATGCATAGAGGTTGATTAATGAAGTTGGTGAAGCACTGATCTGAAAATCACTTATGTATGATCTCAGTTAATTAATGTAGGTATTACAAACTCATGCACTGGGATATGCCTATTTTATTTTAAGCAATGGATCAATGAGATTGCAAAATACACGGGAAATTGGAAAACAGTAATAGAAACACAACAAGCAAATGCAAAAACACAACAATTTAATAAGGAGTTCACCCAATCTTCCTGGGCTACATCTCCTAGTCTAGCTTTCAGTGGTGGCCTTTTCTATTGTGTCTTTAAGAAAAGTTTTGACAGTGAGGAGCTCAATTTGAGTCTCCTGTAATAGATGATGCTTAGTAGGGTGGTACTTGGATTCCCCAAGCCACTAGAGTACACAGACTCCCCCTTACCGAGTCTCAACCTCAACTAGTCTTAATGGGATGAGTCCAATTTGGTACTCAATTCTCGACAAATATCCTCACAAGGATTGCTTGAACCTCTCAAGCCTTCTCGGTTCTGTCTACTTGACTTCTCTGTTCTCTGCTTCTTTCTTCACTCTCTATTTTGCCTCCCCTTTGCTCTTTATCTGTTCATGGCTTAAAGCCAATCTGTCTTGTGGCTGTTCGCTTCCTCTTCCGACTCTTTGAATTGCCTGCCTCTGTTCGCTGGAATTCCCTGCTTCTTTTTCATCACCACTATGTAACGTTTCACAGAGAGGTGGCTACTTGTCCCCTCATGAACTGAGCGCCAACTCTTCCTCGATCTGTCGTTATTTTGTTTATTTTGTGAAATGATTCATCTGCCAACACAGCGGTCACGTCAGACTTCAAATATTTATGTGTTGTAGCTTATTTCTCCCTCAGGTCCAGTCATCCATCGAGTTAAACCTCTGCCATTTGGTCTGGAGCCCACAGATCCTATGGTCTTCGCTTATATCGTGTGGTTGATTTGATTGACCGTTAGCCTGCGATGCGAGCGGTTTTTCTCTCTCCCCACCAGACACACGTCACTCGGTGTATGGAATCACTGTGTCTTTGGCCAAACCCACTTACCGCCTGAAATGACTCCAATATTCCGCCGGTTTTTTAGTGCGGGACCTGCTTGTCGATTTTAGCGCTTTTCCCACGGTTTTCCGGTTTCCCTTGTGACCAAGCACTCGGGGCTTTTTCCTTCTCTGAGGTTTTTATCTTGTGATAGCGCTAATTGCGTATCAGAAACAACCTCTTTTTCTGGGTTTGAGCTTCCCAACTGCCATTTTTGCGCCATACACAGTCCCCATGAGCCAACAGTCAGCGCGCTTTAACCGAAGGTCCTCGTTGCTCTGTGCTGGCTACAAACTATCATTATTCAGAGGTTATTTCTGATAGCTATAAGATTTCTTGAAGTCTGTCATTCATTCTTAACAATCATGGAATTGTTTGAGGATCCAATTCAGATCACAGCCTTCCCACTAAATAAATATTTTGGACCACCAAAAGTTGGTTTTCAAGCATCGACTAAGTGAGGATACAACTTTCTCACCTGTCCAATCTCTATCCATTTTGCACTACTTGGCTTTGAACCCCTGAGCCCAATTCTGAGGTACTCAACATCTCCCCTACACGTCGTTCTCACATTCCTATCTAGAACTGTGTCTTCCTACAATTCATTAAGATATTCAGGTAGCAGGTCATCAATAGAAGGCTATTGACTCTCTTCTTTAGGATCTTCAATTAACAAAGGTTCAAATAGTCTCAAGCTGTCTGCATTGATGACTGAGCAGATGTGCATATAAGCTGGCAAATCAAGGTGAAAAGCATTCTCACCAATTTTCTCAATGATCATAAAAGGTCCATACCTTATTGGTTTCAACTTTTTACCTTCACCTTGCATCCTGTCCTTGCTGATATACAACCAGACTTGATCACCAACTTGGAAACTATGCTCCATCCGATGCTTTTCATGCCTTGATTTGTATTTGGCCTGGCTCTTTTCCATCTATTCCTATACTGCCTGATTGATCTCTTGGATTTTTTCAATGAACCTAGTTGCCTTGTCCACATTGTTGTGTCCCTCAACTGTTGTGTCCTTACCAAAGACAAAATCCAAGGGAGACCTTGGTGTGAAACCAAAACAGGTCTCAAAAGGAGATCTTTGTGTAGAAGAATGTTTGGCTCGGTTGTAAGGATGCTGCACATAACACAAATGTTCATCCCAAAGCTTAGGATGCTTGCTACAATATCCCTTGAGCAACTAGATCATTGTCCTGTTGACTACTTCTGTCTGGCCATCGGTTTGTGGATGGAAAGTTGTGCTTTTCTTTAGTTTGGTGTCCATCAGTTCCCACAGACTTGACCAAAAATTCCCCATGAATCGAGTGTCTCGATCAGATATAATGGAAGTGGGTAGTCCAAAATGAACCCATACATGTTGAAAGAACAGTTTTGCAGTTTGTTCAAATGTAATCTGTTTATTACAAGGTATCAAAATACACATTTTGCTGAACCTATCCACAACAACATACAGATAATCATGACCGTTCCTAGATTTAGGCAGTCCTCCAACAAAGTCCATGGAAACACTTTCCCAAGGATGAGAAGGAACTGGTAATGCAGTGTACAAGCCTAGTTTCCTATTGCTGGGCTTGCTTTTAGCACACATAGTACACCCTCTTACATATCTAGAAACTATCTCATTCATTTTTGGCCAGTAAAAAAATCTTTGTAGCTCTGCAACTGTTTTACTTACCCCAAAGTGACTTGATATTAGAGAAGTGTGTGCTTCTCAAATTATCTTTACTCTTTCAGTTTGTGGAATGCATAACTTCCCACAATGATATAGGAGTCAGTCCTCAATATGATAATCCAATTCTTCTACTCGTTTGTCTTGACTTAAATTTGCATATACATTTTTAAAGTCTATATCTTGAGCATATTGTTCAATGTAGCTCTCATGTAACACAGAATTATGCTTAAGTATAGTAGATACATTTATAATGGGTCTAGATAACATATCTGCAACTTTACTGTGCATGCCCTTTTTGTATCTGATGACTAAATGAAACTGTTGTAGAAAACCCATCCATCTATAGTGTCTTGATTGCTGCAACTTAGTTTGGGAGTGTAGATATTGAAGTGGTTGATGATCAGTATGTATAACTGTTTCTTTGCCTATTAAGTAATGTTTCCACTTTTTCACACTCTGTACTAATGCATACAATTCTTTCTCATATGTGGGATAGTTAACTACTGCATAATGAAATGTCTCAAAATGATAACATATGGGTTTACCGTGCTGCATCAACACTACTCCCATGGCATAGTCACTGGCATCTGTTTGGATCTCAAACTGTCTTTGAAGATATGGCAGTGCTAGTACTGGTGCTATACTAATCTTTTCTTTCAAGGTGTCAAAGACTTTTTGCTATTTGCCTCCCCACTGAAACACCTTGTTCAATCCTGTTAAAGCATGTAAGGGAGCTGCAATTAAGGAAAAGTTAGAAATGAACTTTGTCCAATATTGTGCTGCTCCTAAGAAGATCCTAACTTCTGTAGCAGATTTGGGTTTAGGCCAGTTTACAATGACTGCCACCTTAGAGGGATCTATCTTCGATTCACCACCCCCTACTATATGTCCCAAATAATTTGAAGATGTTTTGCTAAATTCACTTTTGAGAGTTTAACATAAACTTTTTCTCTTTTCAAAACATCTAGTGTCTGCTTAACATGCTTTAAATGTTCCTCCCATGTTTTTATAAATATCAGAATATCATCCAGATATACAATAACAAAATCATCAAGAAAAGGTCTGAGTACATCATTCATTATTCTCATGAAATAGCAAGAGCATTAGTTAAGCCAAAAGGCATAACAAACCACTCATACAATCCCTGCTTTGTTTTGAAAGTAGTATTCCATGCATCTTGTTCTGCAACTTTGACATGATGATATCCACTATGCAAGTCTAACTTGGAAAAATAAACAACTTCTTTCAATTAATCTAATAGATCATCTATGTGAGGAAGGGGATAACGATTTTTTATTGTTATCTTATTCAGTGCTCGGTAATCAATGCACATTCTCCACGAGCCATATTTCTTTCTCACCAAAACGATTGGTGACCCACATGGTGATGTGCTAGGCCTGATGAACCCCTTCTCGAGCAACTCCTGCACCTGTTTCTTGACTTCTGCATTCTCTAAAGCGGACAACCTGTACATTCCAATGTTAGGCAATGGAGCATCTTGTTGCAAATTAATATCATGCACTATTTCCTTTTTGGGTGGCAGACCTTTTAGTTCTTGAAACAAGATATCATACTCTGAAACAACTTTTTCTAAATCAGCTTGCTATTTAGCATCACATCCCTCAAATGCATTGGTTTTATCAGGTTTCTTTTCCTTTACAACCATCAATAAAAATTGTTTGCATGAATTTATCATTTGTTTCATCTGCGATGAGTTTATGAGAGTGTAATTATTCTTGAGCTTATGAGCTCTTACAAAGTATTCGATTCCATCTTTAATGAGTAGATACTTGTTCTCAGCTCTATAGAAAATAGCTTTTCTATCATACATGTAAGAACATCCTAAAACAATTCCACATATATCCAAAGGAATTATGTCTAACTCAACCTCATCTACAAATGTTGACCCAAAAGAAAACTTGAGTTTGCATTGTCTAGTCACTTGTAGTTGTGTGTTATCACTTAACCATCTTAATGGGTATGGTTTCTTGTGAGGTGTAGTCAGGAATCCCAACTTCTTTAAAATTGCTTCAAAACTTAAATTTACTTGTCAGCCACTATCAAACAAAGTATCAATCTTTTGATGTTTGGAAATAACTCGAATATGGAAAAGCTCGTGTCTTTTTCTCTCATTTTCTTCATCAATAGTAGATTGTGCATAATTACTAGTAGATGCTTTAGAATTCTTACCTTTTATACTTGTGGCTGCAATGGTTGTTTCATCTCTTGAGTTTGACCCCAAATATTTTTGAATAGCTGCAGCAGTCTTCTTCTTCTTGCCCTCTAACTTCTTGGCTCTTAGCTCCGGATGCAGAATCCAACAGTGCTCATCATCATGCCCATCCTTCTTACAATGAGTGCATGAAGACTTGCTTTTCTGTGCAGTGTTAGTCTTCCTTTCTTTCCATTTCTATTTTATTTTCTCCTTATTCTTGCTTACAGTGGGTTGGGACAATCCCCCAACTTCTCAGTTTCCATTTTTTCCTCTAGCTTCTAGATGCGTAGCTTGAAAAAATACCTCATCTATACTAGTGGGATTAAACATGAGGATAGTGTGCCTCATGTAGCTGTGTAGACCACTGATGTACTTCACAGAGTCTCAGGTGAGTCTAATGAGATTCCTGGAATCAAGCTCTCTTAATAAATTTTGGGTATAACTTGTACACTTTTCCCCTTTCAATTGTCGAAGAGTTTTCCAACTCATCATGGCTTGTTGGCATGTAGGCCAGTGGATAGAACTGCTTTTTGATTGCAAAACAATTCACTCAGACAGAAAGAGTTTTACCGATGTTTCTTCATGTCAACTTGGGTCTTGCTTCCCACAAACCAAGGAGTGCTCCATGGTGTAGGCTAGCCAGTGAATCTTGCTCTTGTTCTGAATCAATACTCTACACTCTGCAATAAACATCATTTGTCTGATCCAATTGTCCAGTCTTTCTGCATTCGACTCTCCATCATATATTGGTAAATCAAATTTAACACTAGTTAATCAAAGAATGTCTTTTTTTTATGTTCGGGGCTATTAGGAGGTGTGAGAGCTTTCTTCTTTCCCCTTTCCTTTTGAGTGGTCATGGAGGAGAGACTCTTCTTCTCCTTTATCTTGTTTGGAGCCTGATGAATCTTCATCTTTATGTTTTCTAAAGTCCTTATACTTTTCCTCTACCATGGACCTTATGTTCAGGAAACTATCTATAAATTGAGGGTCTAGCCCCACAGAACCTTCCTCCGACATTGTCTTCTGAGGATATACTCTTCCAATTTCAAGATTAGTTTCGACCAACTCTCCTTCTCCTAATTTGAGCTTTGATCTAGTTAGCATTCAACAGCTAAATCCAGCACAAGCTTGTCTAACCTTAACAACCTATAGCTCTAATACCACTTGATCTAAAAATCACTTATGTATGATCTCAGTTAATTAATGTAGGTATTACAGACTCATGCGCTGGGATATGCCTATGTCATTTTAACGGATAGATAATATTGCGAAATACACAGGTAATTGGAAAACAGTATGAGAAACACAACAAGAAAATTCAAAAACACAACAATTTAATAAGGAGTTCACCCAATCCTCCTGGGCTACGTCTCCTGGTCCAGCTTTCAGTGGTGGCCTTTTCTATTGTGTCTTTAAGCAGAGTTTTTACAATGAGGAGCTCAATTTGAGTATCCTCTAACAGAAGATGCTTAGTAGGGTGGTACTTGGATTCCCTAAGCCACTAGAGTACACAAACTCCCCCTTACCAAGTCTCGATCTCAACTGGTCTTAATGGGATGAGTCCAATTTGGTACTCAATTCCCAACAGATATCCTCATGGGGATTGCTTGAACCTCTCAAGCCTTCTCAGTTTTGTCTACTCGATGTTACCTTAGCTCTGCAGGTCAACTCGACTTCTCTGTTCTCTGCTTCTTGCTTCACTCTCTATTCTGTCTCCCCTCTACTCTTTGTCTATTCGTGGCTTAAAGCCAATCTATCCCATGGCTATTCGCTTCCTCTTCTGGCTCTTCGGATCGCCTGCCTCTGTCCGCTGGAATTCCCTGCTTTTGTGTCATCGCCACTGTGTAATGTTTCACAGAGAGGTGGCCACTTGTCCCCTCATGAACTGAGCACCAACTCTTCCTTGATCAGTCATTATTTAGGTTATTCTGTGAAATGATTCATTTGCCAGCACATCGGTCATGTCAGACTTCAAATCTTTATGCGTCGTAGCTTATTTCTCCCTGGGGTCTAGTCATCCATCGGGTTGAAACTTCGCCATTTGATCTGGAGCCCCCAGATCCTACGGTCTTTGCTTATATCACGCGATTGAGTTGCTCGACTGTTAGCCCGTGATGTGAGCGGTTTTTCTCTCTCCCTGCCAGACACACGTCACTCGGTGTATGGAATCACTGGGTCTTTGGCCAAACCCACTAACCGCCCAAAATGCCTCTGATATTCTGCCGGTTTTCGAGTGTGGGACCCGCCTGTCGGTTTTAGCACTTTTCCCACAGTTTTTAAGTTTCCCTTATGACCGAGTGCTCGGGGATTTTTCCTTCTTTGAGGTTTTTATCCTATGATACGCGATTAGCGCTTTCATAAACAACCTCCGTTTTTGGGTTTGAGCTTCCCAACTACCATTTTTGTGCCATACACAGTCCCCATGGGCCAGCGATCAGCACGATTTGACCGAAGGTCCTCGTTGCTCTATGTTGGCTACAAGCTAACATTATTCAGAGGTTATTTCTGATAGCTATAAGATTTCTTGAAGTCTGTCATTCATTCTTGACAATCATGGAATTGTTTGAGGATCTAATTCAGATCAAGCACATTATTTCAATGACGAACTTTCTCTTCAGGTAGCTAGAGAAGATTTGAGACCCTGTCAAATGTTATGATCTATATAAAATTGAAAAAAAACTCCTAGTCTCAAGAAAGTGTGGAAATACACAATACGCCCTATGTCATACAAAAAATTGAATGAACCAATTCCTTCAACTCTACTAGGTAAATGAAAGGCACAATCAATGCTCAAGTTAGTTGTGGAAAACAAATTGAATAAGAAAAGGGAGGCATATTGTGCAATTGAAGTCTTATGATGTTTATGTTGTGTTTAGTTGAAGTACTCATACTCAAATTAATACACTTGCTCAAATTCAGTGAAAAACTATGAGGCTACTCTATATTGGAGTGTGGGTGTTGTATGGGAGAGCTAGCTACTGAGAGTGATAACTGCTAAGTAGGTAATGGAGTTGTGTGCACTGGTAAGCAGGGGTTGAATGTATATGTGAATGTTGAGGATGTGAAGAGAAGAGTAGTGGGTGCAAAATAACTTAAGAAGTAGAGTCAAGAGAAACTTATGGTGTGTGTGTGATGAGAAGAGTTAAAGGACCTGTATAAGAAAATAGATCAAGTCATTTTAATTCATGCAATAGAATTAGGTCATTGTTCTTAGTCTGAAAATTGAATGAAAAATAAGACACTTGGCTGAAGCGGGTAGGGGCTTGCAATTATAAGAGGTTGAAGCCTCTAGGAAAGTTGTGTCTTACATATTTGAAGGGGTTTTTGGTCTCCTGTGAGTAGGTGCTCACAAATTATGTAATTAGATTTGGTGCCTTAATTATCATCATAATAACAAAACAAAAGTTTGGTGGTTTTTCTCCCGGAAGGGTTTCCACGTAAAACATCATGTTCCAAAATGTATGAATGATGGTAACTAATGTGTTGTTCAAGTATATGAAATTTATAATTTGTAATGCTCATTAAAAATTGTTATAAGTGTCAAACAATGATTCACCCCTCCCCCTTGATATTTCCTTGTTCCAACAATTGGTATCAGAGCCTGGTTCCTTTAGGAATAGTTTACCCACTGGAAGTTGTATCTATAAGGAATCATGTCTAGACAAAAGAATCAATATTCTTATTCAAGTAAGATACAAGTCTTCAATGGGAAAAAATATGTCTTTTGGAAGGTTAGGATGGAAACCTATCTCATGTCCCTAGGAGTAGATTTTTAGAGCTTTGTAATAGTTGATTATGTTTCCCCAACAACCCCTCTTATAGATGCAGATGTTAAAAATATCTACTGGAACAATGCAAAGGCTAATAATGTCATTCTCTTTGGTCTTAGTGAATTTGAACTAGTAAAGGTATTGCATTGTAAGTCATCCGAGGAAGTATGTAACAAAATTAATAATAGTCATGAAGGGTATGGGAAAGCTAAGCAAGGCAAGCTTCAAACCCTTAGAATGAGGTTTGGAAGTTTAAGATTGAGTGAAGAAGAAATTATAGCATAATATTTCCGTAGAGTTGATGAATTAACAAACATGATTAGAAGACTTGATGAAGAACTCAAAGAGGAAGCAGTCATTCAGAAGGATTTGAGATATTTGCCTTTGAGATTAAATGCCAAAATCTTAGCCATCGAGGAGATGACAGACTTAAATAATATCATAATGGAATAGCTACATGGAACTCTCACAACATATGAGATGAGATTAGGAAAGTAAAATACTAATCCAAATGAGGTAGCATGTAAAGTGTTTAAGAAGATGAAGGAGCACAAAGACTACCATGAATGTACCAACTATGAATCCGATCAAGAGTTGGCTCATTTTGATAGAAAATTAAAACATGGTTTAGGAAAGTATAAGGGGAAGTTACCTTTCAAATGATTTGAATGTGGAAGAGTTGGGAATTTTTCCTCCAAGTGTCGTTATAAAGAAAAGACATAAAAGGATAAGGATTAAAATCCTCGAGATAAAGCTTGAAAATCACAGAAGAATAAATCCTTTAAGAAGAAGGGGCTCTAATCCAAAGAGGATAATTATGCATCAGAAATAAACAATGAATATTTTTCAAAAGATGAGCCCAATGAGTGTTTACCCCTGGCATTTGAAGCATAATCTAAATCAGAGAATGATTCAGACCTTGAGGAGACTAAGGAGTGGTGGATATCAAAGGGGATCTCATCAATGCTCTTGATGAGTTAAACAAGGCCAGAAAGAAGAATAAGAAACTAATAGAGTAGTTGTTTCGAGTTAAACAAGGCATGTACAACTCTAATAATGAGGAGTTTGTTCAACAAAGAGAAAAACTTGAAGAATATATTAAAAACAAAGACATTATAGCACATCAATTATAAGAAAAACAAAATAATTATGAAGAAATAGAGGATGAGAATAGACTCTTGAAACAAGAGTTGATCAAGAAATGGGAGGAGATGATTCTAGAAATAGGTAAAGGAGAATTTTTGTCCCTAAAAGTCAATTCGGGGGAATCAAAAAGAAAATAAGAGGTTCAAATGATTTGATCCTCGAATGGGAAGAGAACTATCAAAGTCTATACGAAGAAATTGTACCTTTGAGAAAAAACTTCGGGGAGTCCAAAAATGAGAAGGAATTGGACAAAAAAAATGTTGAAGGAACAAATAAATTAAATCACATTTTAAGCAGTTAAAGGTCTCCAACAAACAAGGAATGACATGTCTAGGATAATTCAAATCACAAAAATCTTCTAAAGGAAAGAGCAATTTTAGGTCTGCAAGATTCAAAGGCCCATAAAGGTTTACAAAGGTTTTACAAGGAAGAGTCAATGAAGATAAACCAAAAAATAGTCATAGAAGCACTCAACAATGCAACACAAATGTTAAGTTCTCAAATATTCCTCCACATAGATATGTAAATTAGTCAACAAGACAACAAGGGTACAAGAAATCACCTCAAGCTCATAATTTTTCAACTATCAGGTACCCAAAGTTGTCTTATGGACATTGCTATAAACACCATATCTTTGGAAATAAAGCCATTAATTGCATAATTGCTAATTTGAAAGTGATGAAACTAGAAATTACCAAAATCCTATTGCTCAGAACTCATTTTCTAGGGATAGAGATTATTTATCTCCCCTTATGGATGAAGTTGAATGTTCCAAGAATTTTGGCCACAAGGCAAGTGTGCAAAAGTAGGGTTGAGTACCCTTCCAAACGATAGTCCACTAACCGACCAACACTTCCTAGGAACATGAAGAGATGGAAGCAGAAGACTGAGAAAAACAAGGAATGTGGACTTGCTATGTCTGCAAATGATAAGGATAACATATTATATGTGGATAGTGGCTTCTCTAAACACATGATTGGGGATAAGAATAAATTCTTGTTTATGAAAGAAAAATATAAAAGGGATGTTACCTTTGGAAATAATGCTCTAGCACAAATTAAAGGGAAGGGCATAGTTAGTCTCAATGAGAAGATCAAGGCCCAAAATGTGTTGTGTTTGGAAGGTCTCAAACACAACCTACTCAATGTAATTCAAATGTGTGACAATGGATATGATGTGACTTTTCGCTCTTAATATTTTTGAGATACGAAAAGCAGAGAATGGAAAGCTGGTAGGGAAGGCAGTCATGACTCACAACAATGTGTACGTGTTTGAAGATTCCTAAGAAAGTTTCTACATGAGCAAGATAAATCAAACATGGATATGACATAGAAAACTTGTTCATATAAAGTTTTACAACCTAATAAATATAAACAAAATAGAAGTTGTTAGAGGTTTGCTAAGATTGTCAAACCCTGATAACCCAATCTACATGTCCTGCTAGCTTGGAAAGTAGACAAGGAATCAATTTAAGGCAAAGGAATTCTCATCCTCTAAACCTCTGGAGCTAGCTCACGCTGACATCTGTGGTCCTACAAGAATAAATAACCTAAGATGAGAAGGTTATTTTATCTTATTTATTGATGATTTTACAAGGGCCGCTTGGATAATGTTGTTGAAAGAAAAACTAGAAACTCTGAAAAAGTTTAAGATATTTAAGGCTCAGGTTGAAAATGAGAAAGATATAAAGAATAAATGCTTAATATTAGATAGGGAATAGAATTCACCTCCAAAGAGTCTAAATATTTTTTTGAAGAACAGGGCAGAAGAAGGCAGTTCTCAGTAGTTAGAACAACACAAAAGAATAGAGTAGTAGAGAGAAAGAACAAAGAAATTTAGGAGATGGCTAGAGTAATGATGAACGAAGGAGAGGTTCCACTAACCTCCTAGGGAGAAGAAACACATGAAACTGTCTATCTAGTAAACAAAACATAACTCAAGTCTAATAATGATAAGTCTCCTTATGAATTATGGAAAGGGAGACCAATATTAGTGAAACACTTCAAAGTATTCGAGAGAAAATGTTATATCAAGAGAAATTACAAAGATCTTGGAACATTCGACTCTCGAGATGTTGAGGATATATTTCTTGGATACTTAGCCAAGAGTGAAGGCTACAAATGCTTTGACAAGAGGACAAAAAGGGTTGAAGATTGCATTGATATTGTAGGGGATGAAATACTGCCACATTCAGAGAAATCTAGAGAAAATGAGAGCTCAGGTGAAGAAGAAGATGAAATATTTAGATTAAGAAGAAGTAGAAGCAGAAGAAGAATATGAAGAAGAAGATGCAATGTAAAGGCACAAAAATCCATCTAGGTATGTGAAGAAATAACACCTAGAAATTC
Organism: Pinus taeda; assembly: GCA_000404065.3. Lineage (NCBI taxonomy): Eukaryota > Viridiplantae > Streptophyta > Pinopsida > Pinales > Pinaceae > Pinus > Pinus taeda. The sequence goes on along the minus strand of APFE030414006.1, from coordinate 57,548 downwards.
AAATTATGGGTGATTGTAGAATCAGTGTCCAAACTAAGAGGAAATTCCTTGGCAGTCCAAGTTGAGCAAATATTTCCATGCTATTACAAATCTAACCCAAAAATACCAATCATGAAAGTGAATACAAGTCTGGGTGAAATCAATGAATGAAGAATTAGACCAAATCAAGAAAAATGACACTTCGGAGCTTGTCCCTAGACCCAAAGACAAAAACATTATAGGCACCAAATGAGTCTTTAAAATAAGCTAAATAAGGAAGGAAAAGTAATGAGGAATAAATAAAGACTTGTTTGCAAAGGATATACACATATACAAGGAAATGAATTTGAAGAGACCTTTGCACCTGTAGCAAGATTATAATCCGTTAGAATATTTCTTACCTTTTCCAGCCATAAGAATATCAAGGTATATCAAATGGATGTGAAATAAACCTTTCTCAATAGAGATATGGAAGAAGTATATATAGAACATTCATATGGGTTCATGCTCTCAGAAAATGAAGATTATGTCCACAAAATGAAAAAGGTCCTATATGGGCTAAAACAAACCCTAACAGCTTGGTATGCCAGATTAGACAAATATCTTCAACAAAAGGGTTTCAAAAGAGGAACTACTAATGGTAATTTATATATAAAATCTAAATATGATCATTTGCTATTTGTTGTAGTTTATGTAGATGATACAATATTTGGCAGTGATATGGAAAAAATGGGACACCATTTTGTTGAGTCAATGCAAAAAGAATTTGATATGTCTATGACAGGTGAATTTCCCTTCTTCCTTAGACTACGAATTACCAAATATAAAAGGGGTATCTTCATCTCTCAATCCAAGTACCTAAGAGAAACACTGAAGATGTTTAGAATGGAGGAGTGCAACCCAATTAGTACCCCCATGGTTACTGGTTGTAAGCTATGCAAAGAGGATGAAATCCCTCCTGTGAATTAGAAAATTTATAGATCAATGATCAAAATATTACTGTACCTAATTTCCTAAAGACCTAACATAGTGCAAGTAGTAAGCTTGGTAGCTAGATTTCAATCCAACCCTAGATAAAGCCATGGAAATGCTGTAATTTTTTTTTTTCAAATACTTGCAAGGCACAACAAACTTTGGCTTATGGTATGCTAAAGGTAAATATTTTGAATTAAAAGGTTACACTAATGAGCTAGAAGCCTTGATGATAGGAAAAGTATCTCTGGAGAAACATCCTTTTTGTGATATTTTCTTGTGGCTTGGGTCAACAAAAAACAAGACTCAATCTCATTATCTACAACAAAACCAGAGTACATTGTTGTCACCACTTGCTACTCTCAAATTATTTTGATGAAGCAAACCTTAAATGACATCAATGTAGAATTGAATTATTCAATTCCAATCACGTGTGATAAAAATAGTGCTATCAACATCTCTAAAACTCCTGTCATACATTCAAATACGAAGCATATTCCAATCAAGTTTCATTTCTTAAGAGAACAAGTTGTCGTTAATGTTGTTCGATTTGAATATGTGCCAAATAATGAGCAACTTGCAAATATATTAAAAAATCCACTGGCACAACAACCCTTCAAGTATCTCAGGCAATAAATAGGGGTTGTTTCTTCTACAACCAAATGAATCAATTTGAATGAGTATTTGCAACTAATTAACTTATTGGCTCAATTAAAGGGTAGGCTACAAAGTATCACAAGGATTTTATTTCACTTGTTGTATCCTTTTCCATTGATGTCAAAGGGGGAGAAGAAATTTATAAGTTGAATGATGATGATTATAAATTCCAAGTGAAGTGTAGAGATGGAGAGAACCCTACTTGCTTTGAGGGGGGTCTGCTATAACAAGGTCTGGAAATGTTGCCATTAATGCTAAAGGGGTAGATTACTAGGCATAATGTTGGAATTGATGTAAATTGGGTGAGGATGGTAGATTCATGGTGTGTCATGTTGAGGGGAAGTCTTCTGGTAGCTACAATATTTAGTATAGAACCATCATAGTAGCAAGCCAATTGATGAAGTTATAAATCTTATAGCTATGGTCGTTAGATGGCTCAAGATTTTCAGAGAATTTATACCCTAATGCTCAGAAAGAGATTTCCAATGGTATGATGAAGTTTGAATTTGTCCCTTGGGAGCGAAATATATAGTTGGTAAAAGTTGGAAAATCAAAATGGATTAAACTTGGTGTTCTTGGCCATGGGACCCATAGTTCAGTCAATGTAGAGTTGGTATTTAGCGTGTAGTTGGTAGCATTGTATTGAAGTGAACTAAGCTCAAAATGGATCACATGAGTCCACCCAGGACACACAACCCCAAAGAATAAATCTCAGGAGTTCCAAAGCATGTCCACATCTAAAATCCTGGGGACAAGACCACTAGGATGACCTGGCACATGGGCCTGAAGGAGCTAGAACATGGGCCCGGATGAGCTAGAATAATGAACTAATAAAAGCTCAAGAGAGATATAATGTAGGTGCACTTGGGACATGTAACCCCAATGATTAAATCTAGGAAATGTCTAAAGGAGCACAAGTTTATATTTATGGGGATAGGTCCAGTGGGATGATGTGGCACATGGTTCCTGACACTATACAACTGACATGGAATGGACATATAATAGGGAGACAAGTGACACAAGAAAGAGACAAGACACAGGAAAGATAAAAGCCTAGCTGTGTGATATAAAAAGGCCACACAGTCTCAAGGTTTATTTGATTGGGTGTGTCTGTAGGGAGAAACCCCATGGGACACATCACCCTGGAGTTCTTTCCCTAAAATTTCCAAAGGAGGCTACATTATAAAAGTCTCGAGAGACAAACCTTAGATGATGGATAATTCACCGAATATTGATAAAGAAAATTCCATTCCAGGATGAGATGGCATGGGACCCAGGAACACGATGGTGAGAATGAGGCATGGCCCAACAATGCTAAGTGACCATACACATGTTCCCAGTCGATTTCAGACTGGTGCAAGAAAGAAGCGGGGCCCAGTTGAGTGAAGTGGAAATGACACACATTCCCAAAATTTATTCTATTGGTGCAACATGACCCCACAACACATGTAATCCCATGGTATGTCCCTAGCGATTTTCATAGGAGAACAAATTGTAAATGTCCGAGATAATGGGGTCGGGAAATGAAATGTTTGTGACATGTAACAATATATCTAGTGATGGAAGGGTACCTAGCTCATGATTTTGTTTGTTCTTTTATGCATTAAAATACCATGGGACTACAAGCCTATTACATTAAAAAGGCATCGTGGGCTTATATTTAAAAGCGCCAAGGGACCAGTTCTGTGGGATGAATCTTGAATGAGTCGATAACTCCTTATGCAACATTTGGTGGTTTTGCAAAATTAGTTTTCCAACTTACTTGGGGTCAAAATAAATATGAATAGGTCAGCAAAAATTTTTCCCCAAATTTGAAGGGTTGGTAAACTTAAAGCCTTTGCCAAATATTGTAAATGTTTAAATTGACCATAAAACCTGAAGATGCTCACTCACACAAAGTTGTTATGACCAATAGTAAAACACTATACTGATGCACATATGTTGATTAATGAAGTGGTGAAGTGCATTATTTCAGTGATGGAATTTATCTATAATCCGTCCAAATGAAAAATGAAGTAATCATGGTGCCATTTCGTCTTAAATAAAAGAAATATCTTCAGGTAGCTGGAGAAGGCTCGAGACCTTGTCAAATGCTATGATTTGTACATAATTGAAAAAAAAAACTACTAGTCTCAAGAAAATGTGGAAAGATATAGTACACCCTGCACGATACAAAAAATTGAATGAACCAAGTCCTTCAGATATACAGGGTAAATGAAAGGAAAAATCAATGTTCAAGTCAGCTGTGGAAATCAAATTGAATAAGCAAAGGGAGCCACACTGTGTAATTTAAGTCTTCTAATGTCATGTTGTGTTTAGTTGAAATACTTAGACTCAAATTAATACACTCTCTTGAATTTAGTGAAAAAAATATGAGGCTACTATGTATTGGAGTGTGGGTGGTGTATGGGAGAGTTGGATGCTGAGAGCGTTGAGTGCCAAGTTGGTATTGGGGATGTGTGCATTGTAATCGGCGGTTGAATGGATGTGTGAATGTTGAGGATGTGAAGAGAAGAAAAGAGGGTGCAATATAACTGAAGAAGCATAGTCAAGAGTAGTTGAGACTGTGTGTGTGATGAGAAGAGTTCAAGGAGCTATATAATACAATAAATCATGTAATTTTAATTTATGCAATGGAAGTATGCCATTGTTCTTAGTCTGAAAATTGTATGAAAATTAGGAAAATTGGTTGAAGCAAGTAGGGGACTACAATTGTAAGAGGTTGGAGGCTCTAGGAAAGTTGTGGCTTGCTGATTTGAAGTGGGTTGTGGCCTCCCGTGAGTAGGTGCTAAAAAATATATGATGTAATTGGAGTGGATGCCTTAATTATCATCATAATATAAAAACAAGCGTTGGTGGTTTTTCTCCTGGAAGGGTTTCTACATAAAACATTGTGTTCCAATATATATGAATGATGGTATCTCATGTGTTGTTTTAGTATATGGAATTTATATTTTTGATCTTATTATAAATTGTTAAAAGTGTTAAGTACTGATTCACTCCCCCTCCTAGTATTTCCTCAGTCCAACAAATATCGCCTGAAGTAGATATGGGATTAGATATCCAAATAATTAATCCATGGATCCTTAGATGGAATAGTGGCTATAAAATAAGAGCCACATTATGCAAACAAAAAATAATGTCTCTCACACACCATGCAACTTGTGCACCATATCCCTATTCCTATGGCATAACATATACATATTTCAAGAAATCAACTATTTCAATTTATTTGTAAATTTAGGGCTTGAACATTTGAATGTCTTGGAAAATAGTGCTAGCTACTTAGATCTCCCAAGCTCTCCAATGAAATCTATTTTAAGAATATATTGACCCATATATGGCCCACCTATGTTACAAAATCTTTCAGAGTGTTGCAAATATTTGTATACCTATTTTATGCTTAAATTAAAAGTAGGTGGGGTTCCTTAGTAAATGTATTTCAGATGGTCGATTTCAATATATCGCTATATGGTGCATGCTTCTATGTTTCACATGAACATCATTGATATGTTATTATCCTTATCATGCATATTGTTTCAGCTTTGAGAAAGTTTAGAAATGTTTTTCTACATCTGGTGATTTATAATACAATGTTGGTTCACATATGAATGACTAAATAAGGATTGGAAAATCACCTTGATCACATGTACAATAAGGAAAAGATCAGAATAAGGTTTGAAGTTCATGACAACTCTTATATTGAAAGTGCATTGCATTACGTGATAACAAAGTGTAGTAATATGGTATCAAAATATTGTGAAGTATATAAGTTGTAGAATTGCATGATGGCATTGACACAAAGTGTGATGACACTTACATAAGGCAAGGGGTATATATATTAAGTTTCATGGAAAAGGTGTTATAGCGCGAACTTTTGGCATTCAAAGGCATTACATTATAGTGTTTTTATATTATAATGCGATGATTTATTACATGTTATAAGGTATGGCTTAACATGGTTATATACAATGGTTTGGTTTTGATATGACATGGAATTATATTAAAATGTCATAAAATATGGTAAACCATATGTGAACACATTTTTATGGAATTAAATAATGGTAATAGTGAGACATAACACAAATGCATTCAATGATGTTTGAAAATGTTGGTAGTGGTTTGTTTTGGAAAGGTGGCATATATGTTGATACCATACATTAATTGTTACAACAATGGGGCATTAATGCTACCAAATTAACATGTCACCACTCTTGGAATTTGTTACGGTTGTGTTTTTCATACTCATTTGGTCACTTGGAATTTTCGAGTTGGTTCTAGTTCAACATTGAGGTTTTCAATTGAGCTTTGTTGGAAATTGTAACTAGGTTCAGTCTCCATAATGACCTATTTGTAATCATGAAATTATATACTTTGTATGAAGAAAGAAAATTTTTTATTTTATTTTATGTAAACCATGGGTGTCATGCTCAAGTCTAGGTCAAATGCATGTTCTTCATGCTTCTAGGTTTTTCTGGGTCTTTCTAGGATAAAGAAGAATTTACGTCATGTGTTATAGTCACATTTGAACTCATTGTGACAAAGGAAAATATTCATTTTGTCAAGAAAAAATCATCCAAGACCAAGTTGACCCTAGTTAAGGACAAGTTGGCCTAAGGGAGGGCTATTTTACCCCTCAAGAAGGCTATAAATACAAGGAGCTCGACCTCATTTGAGACACGCATCTCACACAAATTTGATCTACAATAGTGTAGAAGAAAAAGAGTTGAAAAGGATGAAGAAAAGAAGTTGAAGTGTCTTGAGATCATATCTCTCTCTCCACACATGCGAATTTAGGGTTTTGTTGCTACTAGTTGCAGGATGTCAACATCCCAGGGCTGAAACTATGAGGTGTAGTTGCAGGGATGAAAATGTGGGACAAATTTGCAGTAGGTAAAAGTTTGGAACTTGCCTTGAAGAAGACTTCGATGGGGGAATGAATTGGTGCTCAGGAGGATCTTGGGCTTTGGTATTTTGGTCTTGGAAGTCTCATTGTAAGAATATTCTATAATAAGAGAAGCATTATTTATAGGTTTTCCCCTTGGAGGGGTTTTTCCTGGCTTGGAGACTTAATCTCGTTTACTTTGTCTTGTTGTGGTCTTCATTGTTTTGGTAATTACTTGATGAACAAGAACAAATAAAGTAGTAAAAGGCCAACACATATCACAATTAATTATCAAGTTAAGGAAAATCATCTATATTACATAAGTCTCTTGATTTTTCAATATGCTGTCAGAGCTAAGGTGTAAGGAGACTAAAGATCACATCCTAGTTGGCATTATGGAAAGAGTTGTAAAAAAGGGTTTCAAGTTTCTTTGGAATGTCGCTCCATCTATCAAGGATTGCATATTGAATATCATATCCAAGACATAAATTAAAGTAATAGATGGAATGTTTTTCTCCATTCTATCCAACATTTTTAAGGATGAGAATATATGGGTTATTGACAGTGGTGCTTTCAGACACATGACAGGAGAATGTTGTCAACTTCAGACTTTGTCAAAAGTGACCTCCTCACATTCAATCAAACTTGGAGATAAGAAGAACTATCCAATGAAAGGGATTGGATCTATTTCATTGGAGCTCGAGTCTGGTGGAAGTATTCACCTCAAAAAGATTATATATGATCTAGGTTTGAAGATAAAATTACTTTATATTTCTTGTCTAGAGGATAAGGGTGATATAATAGCTTTTGTTGATGGCAAGGTTTTGGTTTGGGCTAAGGGCTCTAGTATTTGTAATGCTAGGATTGTTGGGATTCACATGGGGACATTATATATACTTTTTAAACCTCTATATCAAGCCCTAGTCCACTTGGATGTAAGCCCTTTTTAACCATGGCATAGAAGGTATGGATGCCTTCACTATAATATTTTTCCATCTCTAAGTAAAATGGTCAATGGCATCCCTAAATTGAAGGAAGACCATGAAGGAACTTGTAAGGGATGTGCTCTAGGAAAGAACATGAAGAAGCGTTTTGCAAGAATTGATACCAGATCTAAGGAATTTTTAGATCTCATACATTCAGATGTATGTGGACCTATGGCAGTAAAACAGCTTGGTTGGAATCAATATTATGTGACCTCATTGATGTTTTCTCAAGGAAAACTTGGCTATACCTCCTCAAGAACAAAGATAAGGTATTCAAGAAGTTTCAAGAATTAAAGAATAAAGTGGAATATCTAAGTGAGGGAAAGATCAAGACTCTGAGGCCACACAATGGTGGAGAATACACCTCTAAAGAACTAATAGAATTCTACAAGGAAGCAGGGATTAAGACGGAGACAATTGTTCTGTATCATATTGAATAGAATGGCATGGACAAAAGGAAGAACACAATAGTTGAAGAATGTGTCAGGGCCATGCTACCAGATCAAGATCTCCCTCAATTCTTATGGGGAGAAGCATGTGTGACAATTCTTTACTTGCATAAATGAAGTCTTCACAAGATTCTCAACAACATGACTATGGAAAAATCATTTACAGGAAATAAGGAAAGTGTGGATCATCTATGAATATTTGGTTGTCCTGTGTATATACATATACTCAAGGACAAGAGAAAGGAGTTGGATCCTACTAGTCTAAAGGGCATCTTGGTTGGGTATAGTGCTTCGTCGAATTAAAGTAAGCAAGGATGTCATCTTTGATGAAAGTATAGCTTACATAAAATCAAATGATGTTCTAGTCGAATATGATGAAAAAGAGATACATATCTTTGAGGATATATCAAGGGACAATGATGGTCAAGATCATACATCTAATCAAGAATATATTGAAGTTCCTAGCGAGTCTGTGCAACAAGTAATTGTTGCAGAAATTTGAAAGAGGTCTGCTTGGTTGAGAGCTACTCTACAAGAAGCAGAAGGACACACAACTAAGGGGACCTTTAGAGAAAGAAAAATACCAAAGAGGTATTTTGGATATGTTGCATATATGAAAAATCACATTGAAGTGGAACCTTCCTCCTATAAAGAAGAAGCTAAACATCAAGAGTGGAGGAATGCAATGGAGGAAGAATACCAATCAATCATGAATAACGATGTTTGGAAAATTGTCCATAGGCCAAGTGAAAAATATATAGTCACTTCAAAATTGATTTACAAGATAAAGAACATTGTGGATGGGAGCATTGATAAATACAAAGCAAGGTTTGTAGCAAGAGGCTTCTCACAGAAAGAAGGTATTGATTATGAAGAAACTTTTTCTCTTATAGCTATATATACAACAATAAGATAACTTGTTTCTTTGGCTACTAATATTTGATGGACATCCATCAAATGGATGTTAAGACAAATTTTCTGAATGGTACTATTGATGAAGATATTTACATTGAGAAACCTCAAGCATTTGAAATAAATCTGAGGGAGACTCATGTCTACAAGCTTAAGCAAGCTCTATATGGATTAAAGCAAGCACGCAGAGCTTGGTATGCAAGAATGGATGCATACATATTGAGACTTGGTTTTACCAAGAGTTATACATATCCTAACCTATACATCAGGGTGGTCCAAGGTGAACCAATCATCATACTCTTGTATGTGGATGATATACTAGTCACAGGTCTAGAACATCAGATTCGGGAATGTAAGAAGTAGTTAGTAGAAGATTTTGATATGGAGGATCTTGGGATTATGCATTACTACTTGGGACTGGAAGTTTGGCAGAAGCCAGGTGAGATCTATCTTGGTTAAGGTAAATATGTGATCAATATTCTTCAGAAATTTGGCATGATGGATAGAAAGCCTATGATTACTCCTATGATTACCAATATAAAGAAGTTGAGGAGTTCATATTATAGTCATGTGGATCCTACTTGCTAAAAATGGTTGATTAGGTCCTTGATGTATTTGATAAATACTAGACCTTACATTTGTTTTGCAGTAAATGTCCTCAGTCAGTTTCAAATGGAGCCAAAACATGATTATTGGATTGAAACCAAGCATATCCTAAGATATTTGTGTGGAACCATACATCAATGCCTCCGATATACTAATGAAATCCAACTCATGGGATATACATATTTAGATTAGGGTGGAAGTGAGACAGATGGAAGAAGCGTAACAGGTGGATGATTTAGCCTAGGGTCTTTCATGGTTTCATGGATGAGCAAAAAGAAAGATACAATTTCTTTGAGTAGTGCTGAATATGTTGTTGTAAGTCAAGTTTGTCAGGAAGTTGTTTTTCTCAGGAAGTTATTATCAGATTTTTTTGAAGGACCATCTATCCCTACACGTATAGATTGTGACAATGAAAGTTGTATAAGATTGACAAAAGACCCAATATTTCATGCTAGGATGAATCATATAAATAATAAGTACCACTACATCACACCTTGGTACAAGATGGGGTTGTGGAGCTGCATTATATACCTACTGATGAACAGGTAGCAGATATTCTGATTAAAGCATTACCAAACAAGAAGCTTGAGTATTTGAGAGACAAACTTGGTTTGGTAGACATCTCTTCCCTAATTGAGAGGGAGTGATGTTGGATAGTTATTGTCTTTATGGGTAATACACTAGACTAGGACTAACAACCGTAAGTCTTAGTGAAGGCCATAAAGAAAGAATGAAGTCCATAGGATTGGATAAGCATATGAGATTGGAGATTCTTATGGATTGTAGAATTTAGGAAAATAATTTGTCGATCAATGCTCTTTGAGGATGAGTTTGGGAATCTAAGATACGAGTAGTCGAAGAGGACCGATATTCTTTGAGGATTCAAGATTGAAAATCCAAGATAAGAATATTCCTAAAAGGACATACCCAATGAACATACAAATGGGGTATGTGCCTTAGGGGTAGCGTGGTAGCTCATGTAAAGCATCCCAACATAATTCTCTTGAATGAAGATGAGCTTGTCTAGTTAAGGCCTTCAAGGACAATGTTGGTAATGGTATAGATGCTTGAAAAAGATGGCTTATCATTCCGACTCTTCTTATGGGAATGATTCAACGATGAGATTGCTTGTACCATGTAATGGGACTATGAATGCCTCCCTAGTTAAGAGGGATTGTTGGAAAGTGTAACTAGGTCTGGCCTACATAATGACCTATTTGTAATCATGATATTGTATACTTTGTATACAGAAAGAAAAAGAAAGAAAATATATATATTTTTTTATCTTATGTAAAGCATGGGTTTCATGCTCAAGTCTAGTCAAAAGCATGCTCTTCGTGCTTCTAGGATTTTCTAGATCTTTATAAGACAAAGAATAATTTATGTCATGTGTTATAGTCCCATTTGGACTCATTGTAACAAAGGAAAATATTTATTTTGTCAAGAAAAAGCCATCTATTCCTACAAGACCAAGTCGACCCCAGTTAAGGGCAAGTCGGCCTAGGGGAGGGTTATTCAACCCCCAAGAAGGTTAAATACAAGGAGCTTGACCTCATTTGAGGCACACATCTCACACAAGTTCGATCTGCAATAACGATGGAGAAAAAGTGTTGGAAATGACGAACAAAAAAAGTCGAAGTGTCTTGGGATCATCTCTCTCTCCACACGTGCGAAGTTAGGGTTTTGTTGTTGCCAGTGACAGGAGACTAAAATTGTAGGGGTGAAATTATGAGGTGCAGTTGCAAGGCCAAAAATATGGGACGAAGTCGCAGTAGGTCGATGTTTAGAAGTTGCCTTGAAAAAGACTTTGCTGAGGGGTTGAATTGGTGCTTAAGAGGATCTTGGGCTTTGGTATTTGGGTCTTGGAAGTCTCATTATAAGAATATTCTATAATAAGAGAAGCATTCTTTCTGGGTTTTCTCCTTGGAGGGGTTTTGCCCTGGTTTGGATCCTATATCTTGTGTATTTTGTCTTGTTGTGATCTTCATTGTTTTGGTAATTGCTTGATGAACAAAAACTAATAAAGTAATAAAAGGCCAACACATATCACAAGCAATTATCAAGTTAAGGAAAATCATCTATAATACATAAGTCTCCTGATTTTCCAACAAGCTTGGACTTAGTTAGTTTCACAATGAATTTAAGTGGAATTTAAGCTTAGAATTTGCATGGGACACTGCTTTGATCGAGATAAGTACTCTTTGTACTTTAGAGCATCGTTGTAGGCTAGTTTTGTTAATAAATGTGATAACTTGGTAATTTGTGTTTCTAAGCAAACATGTTTATATTTGAAGGACATTGTGGTAGACTATCTTGTGGTGCTTGGGTTGAAAATAATGAGTTGATTATTAATTATTGATTGCCCATTCTCAGCGTTCTTCTCATTCATGTTATCATTTATTGTTCCTTGCATTTCACATGACCTAACATACTCTGTTTTTAAAGACCTTGTGAGTTTGTTGATGTGGAGGTTTGATTGTGTACTTGAAAAATGAATGGATGGAAATATTATGAGCTCTTATTTATAAGATAAAAGTAAAAAAGGGTTTTACTTGTCACATTCAAATGGTTATAAAATGGAATATGTAATAATATCTAAGGGTTTGAGCTAGAGTCATTTTCATCGCATGAAAGAAACATAATATATAAGTCATGACTATACCTTGTGCTTCATATGAAATTGTTACGATGCGTTATAAAAGATGATATGGATAGAAGGAAAAATCCCTACAAGCGATGGTTACATGTAGATAGTAAGATATCTTTATTTTTTTATGTGAAATAGTGTCAATATGAAATAGAAATATAATAAATATTCTCAAATTGGGTTATTGCTGTGGCTTTAATAGAATGCATGCATGCGTTATATGCCACTGAGTGCGTGATACTTCGCATTTGTATTTACATATCATGTTGGTTGGTGTGAATTGATGCGATTGATATCCACTGTAGAGTATTTCCAAAGAAGGAAATGAAACTTAGCTTACCTTATGTTGTGCTCAATTTCATGGTATTTCCTCTGGATAAGATATATTTTAGCTTATTTCAATTTTGCTTTGTATCAAAAATAATGTGAAAGGAAAAACTCCGCTTCAGATTTTATTTCTCATATACAGAGAGAACCTACGGCTTGGGAAATGTTTTATTACTTGCAATTCATCTGTTAGTCCATTCATACTAAAACTATTCATATGGAATTACATTGGCAAGCAAATAATGTGACTTGAGTATTTTCTATTTGTTTTGTTTAGATTAAAGTGATTAATGAGTTTGAATGCTCTATTGGAATGGAAAATTCTATTATAAAAAGAAAGAATGTAAGTTATGGAGAAAGATTGTCATGTGATTGTTTTGATTGGTTTGTTTTGTTGTTTATATATATATATGTATGGTAAATGCTAATATTTGTTATTTTCCATTCCTTTATATATTGCTCGGCCTTGATATTTGTTGAAGTATGTTTTAGTATTTTGGAATTGAAATTGAGTATTATTTTAAGGTTAGTATTGTATTTTGAAAGTAAATTTGAAATGGAAATAAGGAGATCGATTTGAAAGAAAATATTATATATCTCTTGGGTGTAAAACAAAGTATGCTTGATTTTTTCCTCTGTTATTTATTATTTGTTTTCCATTTCCTTTTTGCATTCTTATTTTTACTATTCAGTGACCTTGACTCTATTAAGTGTATTTAACAAAATTTTAGTGAAATATGTTTTTATTGTATAATGTATTTTACTTTAGAATATTAATTGATTTTATGGAATTGCATAGATGAGTTTATTTAGTAGGGTAAGCATAGGCAACAAAAGAGGAAGGGGTAGAAGACCTAGTGCAATGTGACAGGAAGGTAGAAGTAAACAAATTCAGTTCTCTATACACTATGCCAAATTTGACAAGTTCAATCAGTTCATCCAAACTAGCCACTTGAATTTGGGTGGATAACTAGCTTTGCCACAACCATTTTCTCCTTGTTATGTGCCCTTTCAACCCATCCCAATGTAATGGATGTTCCAAAACCCCCTCCTTAGCCTATGCATGATGGTTTAGAGAACAATCCTATCCAACCTCCATCTAGTATATTTCATTGCCCTACTAGCCCAAGAGATGCACCATCACCACATATTTTTATATGTATGGTCACTTCAATTGCTTCTTTTGCACGCTCTCCCCCAAGAAATGATAAACAACCTCTTCTCAAGTATCTTGGTGACAAAAGAAAGAAACCAATGGAAGATTTTCAAAGTACCGAGTCTTCTCAATCCACTTCTACACACTCAGAAGTGCAATTGGTGAAAACATGGGATGAAGGCAAAAGAGAGATTACATTTAAGGATATGCACCATGATATTTTATGATTTTATGACAAGATTCACATTATGGATATTGGACGCACTAAAATTTGTGTTGACAATGATTATATGATATTAAACTTTGAAAAACTCGTGTATCATATAATTTTGATAAAGGTAGGCGCAATTGTTATTATTATGATTATGATAATGATATTGCATTTATTGATATATTTTCTATCATATGCGTTGATTATATCATTTATTAAGGGAGTTATAAGGATATTTTCATGTGTGGTAAAGTTTAATCAAATAAAGCGTCTAACATGACCCCATCTACTTTTAGTTAATCATTTTGAAGCATTTTTTATTGTTTTCTTTCCCATAAAATAAAAGATTAAGTAAATTATTAAAAATTGTTTGATGTACTTAATTTATTTGAATAAGAAGAAAGTAGAAGGAGAGCAGAGGGGGGGGAGGAGGAGGAGGCAAGGGGGCGGGAGGAGAGGGGTGGAGAGGTGGGGGGGGCGGGGGGGGGGAGGGGGATGGTGGGTTGGGGTAGTAGGAGGAGGAGGAGGAGGAAGAAGAAGAGGAAGAGGGAGGAAGAGGAGGAGGAGGAGGAGGAAGAAGAAGAAGAAGAAGCAGAGGAAGAAGAAGCAGAGGAAGAAGAGGAGGAGGGAGGAAGAAGAAGTAGAGGAGGAGGAGAAGGAGTTCCATTTTGAATTTCTTGAGGACTAAACCATCTCATCGATAGCAGAGATATCATGAGAAGTGATAAGAATATATTGAATAACACTGAAATTTGTCACCATGACTATCTGCAGTTAATATGGCTCCATCAATAGTCATATTATCCTCCTTGTCAAGCCTTATACCTCTGCTCTCCATGTCAAACTTCAAAAAAGAGAGAAAGTCATTAAAAATCATGTTTATCTCTGGGTACGCAGGTTCTCTCTACCTTGCCTACGTGTACGCATCCCAAGCTCATTGTACCTACGTACTTGTATACGCTCTGTAAGTCAAGGGATGGGTGCGTACTCCTGTAAAGGTCAAAAGGCGCGATTTTCATCTTAAAATAGTTACTTGTGGTCACTTCTAGAGCTTTCTAGAAGAGTGTTTGACGTGTATTGAGCGCCTCCAGATGGTTCATGCATCCCTATGATAGAGGAACTTATCCCATCAAGAGAGGAGCTACCCCATCCAAAAGAGGGAGTATCCCATTGATGTTGGACCTGAATAACTTCCTCTAGAACACTATAAATACAGGCATTTGGCCAAAGGAGGGGAGGTTGAAAGCTGAACATTCCAAAGGGTAGATGCTGCTGGAATTAGGACTTCCTTGTAGAAGCTTGTGAGGAGAGATTACCATCCTTTCTTGTTTCATTTGGAAGTGGGTGAGCTTGTCAAAGTAGAGGAAAACTCTTGCTGGACCCTGGGAGGAACTTGCACAACACCAAGGCTCAGGTTGTAATGGTTTCTTTTTTGTTTCCTTAATACAAATAAGTCCATTCTTCTCAATGATTTGTTGTTAATGAATTGTTGCATATACTCCTTGGTCTATATGTTGAATATGCTTTGTTTTATGGATTATTCAGGTGTTATGTAATCATTTGATTATTAGTGTATACAGGTTTCAAAGTGAAGGAGGAGCTCATCTGGATCGACGAGGCTGGACTGCTACAACAAGCGTTGGACTTGAGGTAGGATCGAAAAACCACTTGGTTTCTCATAGAATAATGCATGTTTAGAGAAGGATTGCTCTTAATTGTCTTGTTTGTCACTAGAGATTCTTAGACTCCTAGGGAGGTTAGTTTTATCCGCGAAAATAACTCTTTCCACATGACACCCAGCAATGCACCATAACCCAATAACCTACATACTAGATCTCACACTTCATTAGATACTCAATTCTTGTGTGTCTTGGCCTAATGATCTCCTCCTCCTTTTATAGTTTTAGGCCTTTCTCAATACCATGGACCAAAACCACTTAGGACCAATATCATGGATCAAATACCTAGGGTCAATACCTTAGACCAAATATCATGGACCAATACCATGGATCAAAATACCATGGACCAAATACTTTCGACCAAAAACTTAGTTTTCCGAGGTATACAAAATTTTCCTTTTGTGAAAGTGCGTGTGTACGTATACGCAACTTGTATACAGTGAACCCATGTGTATATGCAGTTTGGCCAATGGTGAGCCTGCTTATACCTTTCTTTCTTCATTCTGTGTAGTCTCATCTATAACTCTGTCTTGTTAACCTAGTATACTGTGATCTTTCATCTGAGTAAGTTGCCTTCTGAACTGATTCCTTGAAGCTACCCTACATTTCATCACATATGTAAACACTATTGTCATGCATTCTATCATGTCTGATATCTCTTCTGTAGATTCATATAGTTACCATATACAAGTGAGTTGTTCTGCTATAAGTGGGTTGCCATCAAGTACAACACATACATCATAATTCCAACAATCTCCTCCTTTGGACTTGATGGCAACAACAACCACACCAAGTCAGTATGCCCCTTTGACATCAAGGGCAAAGGGTCATGCTCCCCCTGAGTGCATGTTGAAATCTCTAATATGCTGAAGTGTGCTAATTGATCTCCCATGATCGAGTCCATGCTCCCCCTGAGCATAAGCAAAGTATACAAAAGGATGTTCTAAAAGAAGAACATGAATTTATACATACATCACAAATTACCTTCTTATCACCAATGACTCATACATACATCCATATGCCAACCAAGTGGGGATATACCAAATTTGACTCATCCACCCAACCAAGTGGGGATATACAATTGTTTATACATGGAAAAACACAAACATTACAGAATCCATCCCATGCATAGTTGGGTTACAAATTAGGTCTTTTCATGACCTTTACATTAAAATTTGTATATGACTTATATCCCAAAGACCAAATATCTAAAACAAGACCATGATAGTCATCAACAACTATCATATGATCTGCAATATTGACAACATCTATCAATCGGCATCTAGATCAGCAACCTGTATATGTCCATCATTAGTTCCCAAACTATCATCAACTATGTTATCCCCCTAAACTTGTTCCACCTATTCACTATCAAATCTGATCATTGCATATGTCGGTAAGAGATATCAAAGCATCATCGTAGATCAGATATTCATGAAGTTATCAACAAATTTATGAGAAGCAATAAATTTCCACATGTCATCAGCAGAGTGAAGCCATCATCAAAGAGAGCAGAACCATGGCAGGCCCCTTCTTTTTTTTAGTCTGGCCTACTATTTTCCTTCAAACCAGCATATACGAAACTGTGCCCACAGAAACCCACATATGTATGTGACTGCGCTTTATGAAAATCTCGAATAACCACCTTTCTTTGAAGAAAAATAGATTTAACAGTACGATGATGCAGCAACTACTCCTAGCTTTTGTCTGAGATATTCAAATGTCTCTCTCGGCAGTGGTTTAGTGAATATATCAGCAACCTGTTCTTTGGAGGTAACATATTCTAGTTTGACTTTTTGTTCAAGCAATTGTTCATGTAGAAAATGATATTTGATGGGTATGTGCTTGGTCTTGGAGTGCATGACTGGGTTCTTTGAAATACTGATGGCACTTGTATTATCACATAGAATGGAGATAGGTGGAGTACATCTGATCTGAATGTCTTACAAGGTTTGCATCATCCAAAGTAGTTGTGTGTAGCAAGATGCAATAGCCACGTATTCTGCTTCAACTGTAGATAATGCAATTGAACCAAGACACTAACCTGAAACCCATATAAAATGTACCACAATAGTGCTTTTTCTGTCATCAACACTTCTTGCCCAATCTACATTTGTATATGCATGATGTGTAAGATTGGTATCTCTAGGATATCGTAAACCAAAGTTCAGTGTTCCTTGGAGATATTTGAAAATCCTTTTGACTATCTAAAGGCGTGCTTCCTTAGGATTTACTTGGAATCTTCCGACTATTCCCACTACATGCATGATTTCTAGTCGGGGACCTATTAGATAAAGCAGATTGCCAATCTTGGATCTGTACGCTGGTTGATGTACTGCTGTTGATTCATCATTTGAGCTAAGACTGCATCCTGTTACGATTGGGGTACATGCTAGTTTAGAGTCTTCCATGTCGTACTTTTTCAAGATCTGTTTCAGATATTTGGTTTGTGAGAGAAAAATACCATCTTTATTTTGTTGAACATGTAGACCAAGAAAATAGGTATGCTCTCCAAGCAAAGACATTTCAAATTCTTGCTGCATTATTGAGGAAAAATTTTGACTCATGGATTCTTCATTTCTACCAAAAATAATATCATCAACATCCACAACAATTATTAGCAATTTATCAGTGTCCATCTTTGTATATAGATTGCTATCTGCTGACCCCATTGAAAAACCTTGTTTATGGAGATATTTGTCAAGACGGTAGTGCCATGCTCTTGAAGCCTATTTTATACCATAGAGGGCTTTTCTAAGTTTTCATACAAGTTTTGCATCATTTCCAAGAATGAATCCTTCTGGTTGTTGAATATAGACTTCTTCTTATAAGTCTCGATTAAGAAAAGCAAATTTTGCATCCATTTCGTATACTTTGAATTTCTGAAAACTAGAAAGAGAAAGAAACATTCTTATGGCTTCAAGTCTAGCAACAGGTGCAAAAGTTTCTTCAAAACCTATACCTTCTTGTTGAGCATATCCTTTGCAAACAAGTCTGCCCTTGCTTCTAATAAATTCTCCATTTTCGTTCATCTTGTTTTTTAATATCCATTTAGTTCCTATGATATTCTTATCATGAGGTCTAGGAACTAATTCCCAAGTATTATTCTTTTCAATTTGCTCAAGTTCTTCATTCATGGCCTTGACCCACCATTCATCTCTGCATGCTTCATTTACATTTTGAGGTTTAGTGGAAGATAATAATGCTAGATAGCTTGAGGTTTCGGCAATAGTTCTTCTTGTATGCACACCTGCCCCTTTTTCCCCCAAAATTTGAGTTTCTGGATGATTTTTTTGAATATACCTGGACAGAGTCTTTTCTTCTATCATTATCTCTAATTCTGGTGCTTCATTGGTTTCTTCTTCAAAATCAATGTGATTTGATGTGGGAAAATGATCCTCATCTTCTTCATTGTCATGATCTTCTATTCTTATCCGTTTTGGATTTTTGCATGCTTCATCAACTACAACATCAATACTTACAATATTTTTCCCATGTCTTCTATTATAACATTTATATCCTTTACTTCGGGAAGAGTAACCAAGAAGAATACCTTCATCTGCTCTAGGTTCAAACTTACCAAGTTTTTCTTCAATCCTTTTGATGTAACATTTGCTTCCAAAAACTTTGAAGTACTTTATAGTAGGAGTTTTACCATACCAAAGTTCATGTGGATTTTGAGTGTTGTTTACCCGAACATTTGCTTGGCTGAGAATAGTGATGGTGGTGAATGCAGCTTCACCCCAGAAGGTTGTAGGAGTTCTAGATTCATCTAGCATAGCACAAGCCATTTATTGAATAGTTCTATTCATCCTTTCTATCACTCCATTTTGTTGGGGAGTCCTTGTGGTGGAGAACTGTCCTTTTATTCCATGCTATTCACAGACTTGAAAGAATTCATCCGAGTTAAATTCCCCTCCTCGATCATATCTAAGGCATTTGATTTTGTGATATGATTTGTTTTCAACCAAATCTTTGAAAGCTTTGAACTTTTCAAATGCTTCATCTTTATGATTTAGAATACCTATTCAACACATTCTGGAAAAATCATCAATGAAAAATATAACGTATTCTTCTCCTCGAGGTGACTTTTTCCTTGATGGTCCACATAAATCAGTATGAACAAGTTCAAGAGGCTTACTAGCTGATCCTTCCTTTTCGATGAATTGAGATTTGGTTTGCTTACCAAATTCACATGATTTTCATATAGTATTTTCAGGAATGTTGATATTTGGAAGATCTCAAACAGTCTGGAATTTGCATGCTTTTCTTATTTGAGAAAAGCTTAGATGTCCCAATCTTTTGTGCCATAGGCAGTTTTCATCATTTTTGCTTAGATAGCATTGTTGTTGTCCTCCCTTGAGTATGTATAGGTTGTTTGGAGTTCTTGTACCTTTAATCATGGTTTCTCCTGTATCAAGCTCATGAACAACACATCCTTTTGATTGAAACACTACTTCATTTCCTTGATCACACATTTGCCTCACACTCAACAAATTATGCTTTAAGCCATCAACATACATAACATTTATAGCTTTAACTTTTTCTTTCAAGAAAATAGAGCCTTTACCTTTTATGACAGCTGAGTATCATTACTAAATGAGACAATATTTTCCTTTTCTAAAGCATTATATGAGTGTAGTTTTTCATTGTCACCTGTCATGTGTTTTGAGCATCTACTATCGATGTACCACTGGTTTTCTGGTCCTTCTGCATACAAGGCTATACCACATCTTTCTATTTGTGGTTATTTCTTTCTCCATATTTTGGGATTTAATGGAGTTTTCTCCTTTTGAGATATTTGTTGAAATTTGCTCCTACATTCAGATTCTTCACAGCCAAAGTTGTTACAAATTGAGCATTCTATTTCATTTTCAAGTAGAGAAAAGTTATTATAGGAACTTTTCTTGATCCCTATCACATTCCTTTGATTTCATGTTTCTCTAGTCACGATGCTTTTGTAAGCAAAACATTAAGCAACTTCGTGTCCAAAATTATGACATGAGAAAAATTGACCATTAAAGAAGTTCTTGCGATTATCGAATCTATTGCCCTAGTGATGCTAGCTTCTATTGATATTCATCTTTGAAGCAAATTGAGTACAATTTACCTGAGGTTGGTAGTGGCTTCTGGTCATCCTTGAAGTAAATTGAGCCTATTTTACCTAGTGGTCTGCTTTATGCCTTTGTTGACGATTTTTAAACGGTTCACTGCTCTTTGCTACATCAAGATAGCTTTTTAGTGGAGGTTGACGACTTCTGTCCTTGAGATTCTTCTTCAGTATATCCAAGACCTGTCTTTATCAGAGGAGAATGCTGCACTTTGATAATTTCATTTATGGTTTTTGATCCTTTAGCAAATCTAAGATTGAGATATTTTGTTTTCTCAAGATCCTCTCTTAGACCGACAATTTCTCATTCTAATTTTTCATTGTGTTTTTCTCTTTCAGCAAGTTGGTATGTCAAGGTATCTATAATCATATTCTTTTCTTCTAGACAGCTTTTGAGTTTAGAGATTTCTTCATAAAGGTCATCTTCATCTAAAGCATCCAAAAATTCATCATCTTCATAAGCCATCAGAAGTCTATAGTCATTACTATTTTCATCTTCATCACTATTTGATAAACCATCGCTATCTCCACGAGTATAGTAGCTCTTTTTACTTACACTTTGTTTTTTTCCATTTTGTAGATTCCTTCCCTTTATTGTATTTATCTTTATGAGGACATTTGGCATCATAATGATTGACTCTACCATAGGCAAAACATTTGAAAGGTATTTTACCTCTGAATCTTCCAGAACTCCATTGAAGGTTCTTAACAAAGTTTGCTTCTTCTTCTCCTTCTGAAATATGTCCTAATTCATTCATTTCTTCTTTTCTTTTTGTTGAAGCTTTAAATGAGGCTTCTCTCATATCTGATGGACCTCCTTTTCTCATCTCAAAGGCAGTTAAGATTTCGTGCAGCTGTGTCATAGTAATAATCTATAGATCCTGCTTTTCATCTATGGCAGATACTTTTGATTCAAACTTAGCAGACAAGGATCTTAAAACATTTTCAACTAAAGTAACTTCCTTTATCTCTTCACCCAAATTCTTCATGCAATTAATAGTCTCATATACACATAAGAAGTAACTAACTATACTTTCATCATTGTGCATCTTGAGAGTTTCATATTGAATTTTGAGAGTTTGCAGTTTAGCACATTTTACCTGAGAGTCTCCTTCGTAGCTTAGAATGATTTTGTCCCATATTTATTTGGCGGATTTGAGCTGCATAACTTTGAAAAACTCTAATTGTGAAAAAATTCCCAATAATGTATTGACAGCCTTGGCATTGGTTTCATATTGCTTTTTACTTGTCGTATCTATAGGAATTGCTGATGGAAATGCATATCCTCCTTCCATGGTTTTCTAGGCATCTGTTCCAAGAGATTGAAGATAAGTTGTGGTTCTTACCTTCCAATAAACAAAGGTTCTCCCATAAAATATTGGCAGTCTGATGGATCCCTCGCTTTCTTGATTACTTATGATGATGGATCTTCCTTCAAGCGATCAAGCTTCTTCTTAAGGACCTGCTCTGATACCAATTGTTGGAAAGAATACTGAGAGGAGGGCTGAATCAATATTATCAGATCAATAATTTAATTTTCAAAACTGATTTGTATACGCTACTTCAGCTTAGTGAACTAGTGTGTATATGCGACTGTACTTAATGCAACCAACGTATATGCAGAAATATTTTGATCTACCCAAATTATCATGTATTGAACTTTAATCAATATATTAGGAATTCATTAGACAGTGCAGTAAAAATATATTAAAGCATCACACATAAGAAACACACATGAACACCAAGATATAAGGTGGAAACCCAATGTGGGTGAAAACCACCTGCTACAATCGTCTCTTTCTTCTTTTAAAAATAAAAGTCTGTTTAAAGTTTTTGTACTGGTGCAGTCTTATACTAGTACGCAGGCTTCTACTTGCAAAAGTCTACAACCTTCTCTCGTTCTCCAGCTTCTACTGGAAGGGAGCTACAACACCCTAGCTCTTGTACTAGTCAATGTGTTTAGTAGTATGTAGGCATTGGCCTAGAGAAGGCTACGACCTTCTCCTTTTTCTTCGAGGGACCACGTTTCATAAATTTTCAAACTGGATCCATCAACAACATCATATCAAATATATCTGCATCAACCAATCACCTTTTGAACCAACCACAACTGAATCAATCAATCACTTTGACAACCCATCAATCTTTCATTCAGAATATTGTCACCAAAATATAGCAAAGAGAACCCAAGCCAGAACCCAGAACACTGCAATAGCAAACAGATGCAACTAAAACATATTTTATAAGGTATACGCTACTTCCATGTGTCAAACCTACATGCATATGCACTTTCCTCAAAGTGAACCAGTGTACAGATCTACAAATCAAATTTATGGTGTATACGTTGCTTTGATATGCAGAACTAGTGTGTATACGCTTATTTTCTAAAGTGAACATGCGTACAGATCTATAAATGATGATTTAAACATTACAACTATTCCAAACTTCAGTCATACCAAGATCATCATATTTACAGACTACAACATGTGCCCGTTATTCAGATACATGATAAAATCACATAAAGATAGTTCATTTCAAGCCTTGAGATCCTAATACATCATTAGATCTTATCTTTCATCAAACGCTAAGGTTTCCCCTTGGTTCAGATCCAACAATGCACCATAACCCAATAACCTACATACTAGATCTCACACTTCATCAGATATTCAATGCTTGTGTGTCTTGGCCTAATGATCTCCTCCTCCTTTTATAGTTTTAGGCCTTTCTCAATACCATGGACCAAAACCACTTAGGACCAATATCTTGGATCAAATACCTAGGGTCAATACCTTGGACCAAATACCATGGACAAATACCATCGATCAAAATACCATGGACCAAATATTTCGGAACAAAAACTTAGTTTTCCAAGGTATACACACTTTTCCTTTTGTGAAAGTTCATGTGTACATATATGGGACTTGTATATAGTGAACCCGCGTGTATATGCAGTTTGGCCAATGGTGAAATTGCGTATACCTTTATTTCGTCATTCTATGCAGTCTAATCTATAACTATGAGTTGTTAACCTGGTATACTATGATCTTTCATCTGAGTCAGTTGCCTTCTGAACTGATTCCTTGAAGCTGCCCTACATTTCATCACATCTATAAACACTATTGTCATGCATTCTGTCACATCTGATATCTCTTCTATAGATTCATCTAGTTACCATATACAAGTGATTTGTTCTGCTATAAGTGGGTTGCCATCAAGTACAACACATACATCATAATGCCAACAGTATCTTCATGCTTTTCTTTTTCCTCATCAGCATGTCTGACCTGGGAACTTCCAGTCTTCTTCAGTTCTGAAACTGACTCTTCAAATTGAAACATTTCTATCTCATTTTCATCAAATCCTGTAATCATAAAACAATTATTAGAATTGAAAATATAAGGCCTCATTACCTTTTCCTTCTCTGGCAACACCTCAGTATGATGCTCTGAGTTTTCCTTTAATTCCTTTGTCAACACATCAGTATGTTGATTTAAACTTTCCTTCATATCATCTATTTCAATGATATCTCTCTGCTTTGGTTCACAATAATGAACTCCTCCTTCTATAATGTCAATTTGCTGAACTTTTACTACCATCCCCTTTTCCTTATGATTGTCACTCATGACAATTTCTTTGTCTTCCTTTTTCAGCAATCTATCCTAAGTATACATCCTTTGTTTTTCCAACTTCCTTCTTTCAAAGTCTAATTTCCTATATAACTCAATAATTTCAACTGGAGTAGAATTTGGAAATTTCACACAATTTTCCATACCTTCCTTTGTTATTGGGCAATCCTCAGATGTCTTTTCTCCCTTTGCTAAATCTTTTGCAAATACTTCTTAACATCTTTCAGTAGATGTCCTTCTTCTTCCTTCAATTCTGTGATTGTCTTTTCTTTGTCTTGAGACAAATCTACCTCTCCTTCTTCTTCAATATATTTTGCCTTGTTGTCTCTCTATAACCCTTCTTCAAGAGCTATCCTTGTCTCATCATCTGCATTAATATTCTCCTACATTTGTTCTTCATCAATAACATTAATCAAATTTATTAGATTACCTCTCTGAGACAATATTCCTTCATTCTTCATCAGAATAAGATCTTGATCTTCCATCTTTATGACAATTTTAAATGATCATCTTCTCTCATTAAATAACTCATCCATAGACTCTTTCTATTGTAACCAGTCAAATTCTTCCTCTTCCGAAAAATTTTCTTTATCACCTTTTACTCCACAAAGTTGCTTTTCTCCTGGAATACCTGCAATCATACACAAACTATCAGTTTTAAAAACATAAGACCTTGTGGTCTCACTTGATGCTTTAGTCATCATATCTCTTTGCTATCTTGAATTCTCTTAATAATTCATAAGATCTTCCACAAATCTCCAGTCTTCATCTTTACCCAGAACTTCACCCTTTTCTGCTTCACAAATGGAATCTTCTATTTCTAACTCCGCTTCTCTGATTTTTTCCACCAGCCATTTCACTTGCCTTTGTTGTAGCCTTCTCTATAACTTAGACCACTTCATTGCCTTTTTCCTCAAGACCCAACCTTTTCTTTGGTTTTCTTCCAGTAGCATCCTTAATACATTAACTTGTTCTTTTAACTTTGCAATCTCCTTATCACACTCCTCTTGACTCAGTCTCTTGCCATTTGCCTTGGCATCCTCCTTCTTCACTTTTCTTCTGTTGTGGTCTGCCTTAGAACCTTTGTTATCTCTATTATGACTATCAGTAATGTTGGGCATGGAATCCCCCCATAGCAGCTTTTTGGGGCTCAAAGCCTACGTTTTGGTCAGAGATGTTGTAAAACTCCATGAATTGTGGGCGTAGAGCGCGAAGTGTAGAATTGAGTCATAGGGTTGTCTGCCCTAAGCACTGTATTGTAAAATAGTGTAAATTCATCCTACCCATGGTCCGGGGACCATAGGATTGTATAAGTGGAGTGAGGCTCTAAGTTGTAAAGATAGTGAAGAAGTGATGGATATATGAATAGATAAGGAATGGTTCGAGCTTAGAGTAAAGTTCTAAGTGTCTTGGATTGTAGTAGTAGGAAGAGGCTCTACAGCTGAATGTGCAAAGGCCTAGTAGAGTTTGCAGCTAAGTGCACAAACCCTACAGTTGAGTACGCAAGGCAGTGTTGAGTTTGTAAGCAAGATTGAAGATTAATAAAAGAGAAGTTGATTCATATTCCTTTGTATTTTTTGTGTATTATCTTCTTTATGGTTGTATTCATTTATGTATTGTGCGCACTGTTATGATTGATGAGTATGTTGTAATAACCATAAATCTTACACACACAAGTTAAGTAATCGTTTAATTAACAAGGATATTAGGTATTATATGGGTCATGCCCCAAGTAGGACTATGTGTAAGGCACACCGTAGGTCGCAAAGGGATCACAAGTGATCGTAGCAATAGGTCAGATCGTGAACCTCTAAAAGCCCATCAAACATCCCTAGGGTGTGGAAACCTGGTTCTAGCACCCTCCCATACTACTTCAGGTGAGACCTCAGTCCACGCTCTATAGATTGTTGCCGAAAGGGCCATTAGTATTGGGATTTTCTTGGCTAAATCACCTCTGAACCTAGGTTAGGCCCCACTAAACCAGCAAATGGTTTTGTTGTCGGCCCGGGATCTACATAAAGGATGTCTGAAGTCCTACCACTAGAACCCTAAAAGCAAACAAATTGAAGACTAGTTGGACAAGAAGATTCACGAGTTCATAGTGCAGGAAAACAGAAATCTGCGAGTATCCGAGGAACAGTGGTTGGATCACTACTTGTACACTGAAATCCATCAAATTTTCTTTGTATATTTTCCCTCTGAGCTGTATGAGTGGATCACAAAGTTAGCAGACAACCAGGGAAGGTGTAGGCTCGAAAAACCAATAGTGTGGACTCTGGAACTAGTGTGGATACTAGAAGCCTCATAAGATAAGATAGTGCGAGCTATGGACCACTGGTTCAACCGAATAATAGGAGTACTTATCACTGAGTTCGTGGTAGACATGACCATCAGCTACAGCGAGCTAGAGCGACATTTTCTCAAGGGACCGTGAGGTAAGTACATTAAATCTTTGAACACTTGGATTAAGATGGTATTGTGTGAAAAGTGAGTTATGCGAATAAATTAATGTTTGGGACTACATGAAGCAAAAATATCTACAGAAGTGGAAGTAGTGAAGAATTAGAAAATAGTCCCTTAATTTCACCCTCATGGCAGAGCGAGGATGAGCTCGCGAAGGTTTCACCGAGAAGCATGGTCAGTTTGATAAGGCAACAAATTCCGCTTTTACCACCTCCACCCACACTGCCACCCGCTTCACTGTCAGTGTTTAGAGGAGTAGCAAATGAAGACCCAGACTAATTCTAGTTCATGGTAAGAGCAGTATGGGAAGCACATGGCATCATGGATGATAATAGTAAAAAGGCTACGTTGGTAAGCGTGTTGCAGGATCACACATTAACGTGGTATATCAAGCATTATAATGACCACCCGAATGTAGGAATTGCAGATATCCAGACTGCGTTGAACAGGGAATTTAGTAAGCCAAAGCCAGAGACGCAATCAATCATCAGGTTTAAATAGATCACGATGATCCCAAGAAAGACCCCCTCGAATCTGGACCAAAGGCTAAAAGGTACAATTCGTGAAGCCAATATGACATTAATGGATGCATAACATCGCACATGGTTTGTGGCCTCACTTACGCCACACTTAAGGATGGCACTTTCATAGCAAAAACTTTCCACCCAGGCCAAAGCGTTGGAGATGGCAATAAGGTTGCATGAGACCCCTATACAAGGCCCTGGATTGTGAGTCCAATAGATCCATGTGCAACTACAGAATCTGTGTCTCAAAATGAAAAATTTGAAACAGGATAGGGAAGCTTGGCCAGAGGTGCACGAGCAAGTATGGTGCATAAAATGAAAAGGCCACAGCTCTGACAAAGAGCATTGTCCAATCTTCGCGAACTACTTGGAAAGAGGAGGGTCAATGCCATTAAGACTGAAGCCACATGTGGGGCTGAGAATGGCCTCTACATTATGGTGTGCGATCTGCCAGATAGGAGGAAAACATTCCAAAGATAATTTTCATTTGTTGTAGAAGTATACGCACACATCCTAGTAGTGGTTTTGTAATTTATGAAGGTCGGTAGGCAATGACAAATGCACCTGCCGAAGCTATGAACTAATGATGGATTGTACTCCTACCTACAGGGTATAGGTTGAAACGTGAGCCCTCGATCCAAATGCAGGAATGGCATGCGTTGGGTTTTAGGGGTGCAATAGGGATCGAGGTGGAATGGGACCAAGAAGAGGTCACAGAAAAATAATCTATTACAAATGCAGAAGGCCAAGAAACTTTGCCCGCGATTGTATGAATCCAACTAGGATATCATGTTGGTACTGTAGTCAGTTTGATCATGAGGCAAAAGATTTCCCTTTGCTGATGGTGAAGATGCACGAAAAGGGGGTACTCTAGCCCCCTCCGATCCATAATTTATAAATGATGAGGTCTGACCCGCACGAAGAAGACCCAAACGTAAACATGATGCTTAGGAGCAATGTGACAATGGGAGATGATAAAGGGAAGTAGCCAGAAGAAATCACGCGGGTTTGTAAAACTCCTACAAAGGAACCCGAGTTTGATTTAGAACGCGTGAAGGAGACACTCATGGAAGCTAAGGAGAGCTTCATGGAGGCCTCCAATTTAGGTAGTAAGGATCAACTAGAACCAGGGATGGATCCTTCAACGCTCACTACCTTTTTGGAGACATGCATGAAACTGTTGCGTGACAACAAGGCAGTCAAAGGACTCCAGGAACTTATCACTAGGTGCGCGGGGTTAGGAGAACCCTATGTCGTCTGAAAGCTGGGAAAGCATGTATTGTGCACAGGAAGGGAGATGAGGTTGACTGTGCAAATAGGTGAGTATGAAATGGATTAGGTAATCCTAGACTTGGGTTTAGACGCGAATGTACTACCAAAGCAAACGTAGGAACGCATGGGCAGACCCACATTATAGTGGTCCGCTATTCAGTTACGAATGGAAAAACAACAGAAGATTTTGCCCATGGGAAGATTGCAAGGGGTGAAAGTCGATATCGAAGGTGCGAGCATGCAGGCAGATTTTGAAGTGACATAGATTGTCGATGACAACAATCCCTATCCTACACTACTAGGGATAGACTGGCTATTGATATGAATGGAGTGATAAATCTGAAGAAGTGCAAAATGATCTTTGAGAAAAAGTCATTACGTGTTGTAGTACCACTGGATCTAGCCGAAGGAGCACGATACATTGAATCAGTGCACCATGATGGTAGTGATGATGATCTCAAACGTATCTACAAGATAATTGCACAAGGAGAGGATTGTGTGAATATGACAACAGATGGAAGGATTTCGTGGGAGCGTCAAATCTTCTCCACTTCGGATTCTGACGAAAAGATAGAGCGATGGTAGAATCAACTACATGAAGTAGCAACACTAAATTGCAACATGATGATCAGGTCATTACATTGCGTAACCACAGAGGCAAGGGAGCTATCGACATATGATGGATTATCAGAGGTGGATGAATTTTCGAGAAAGTTTGAAAGTGCAATACCAGAGAAGCAGCAGTTCGATGCACTAAAGTGGGCACTGCGTGCAACACCCACATGATGGTGGGCTACACATCATGGAACTTTTGAAGACTAGCACAGATGCAGAAGCACGATGTGCCTACATTTTGGAAAACCCTAGCTTCGAATGAAAGCCAATCAGATGGGGTGGAACAACTTGCGTGCCCACATTTCCCGATGGGTACAGACATATGTTGTACAGTCCGCACAAGCACACACCAACATTAACCTAGAGAATCAGAAGAAACCATAGCAGAAGAAAAGGCAATGCACATTACCAATTCTCCAAGACGAAGCATTCCATAGGGTGCATGGAGTACTGAACAAGGTTTGCCAGGCGAGACGAACTGACTGGGACCTGCACATGCTAGTGGTTTGGTGGGCCTATAGGTCCATGTGCAAAAACCTGAGCGCGGAAATGAGTCCAAAGATGCGAAACAGAGTAGAACCCAAGATTTCTAAAGGGAATACCAAAAGGAATCCATAGGTAATATCCCCCACAGTTATGACAGCGTGTGAAGACCAGGATAAATTAATCACACCTCTACACAAGGATGACCATGAAAGGATTTGGAAAGCCATTCAACAAGGGAAACTTAGGCTTCGCAAACTCAAAGAAGATCGGATACGATTAAGGAAGAAAAGCATGTTGATGGACGCTGAGATCAAAAGACTGGAAAACGAGGTCACACAAGCATGTCTTATTCAAAAACCAAGGATGACAAGGTGAGATACAGATGATCATACCCCTATGTTAGACAATTGTCACCAAGAATTTATGACTCTGCTCCCATGACTGAGACCACACCTTACCAAACACAGTAGCAAGGGGAGTGCACCACATGAGGTAGAATGCACTACACCGGTTGTTGCGAGGGTAATTGAGGAGTGTCCATGGACTAGACTGGAAGGTGAATTGGAGTCTCACAAAGCTGGTGCAACCACCTGACTAGTCATAGGGAGCACAGTCTCAGTGCTCTAGACAGTTGAAAGAGAGCACGGGACTCTAAAAGAGTCTATTTGGGAATTACACAGTGAGGAAGGTGTGCAGAGAATTAACATGGTACAAGGTTTTCGCCCATGCATGGGGGTTGCGCTGCTGCATGGGTCAATTGTGAAGTAACCGTTGATGTCACTGTTCATGAGGAGATGTCTAATTTAAGGCAAAAGGGAGCCGGTGATGGGAAATAAAGACAAGAATTAAGAGCTAGATTTGGGACGATCTGCCACCAAGGATGCATTAATTACTCGGAAATGGGGGAATGGTCAAATTCAGACTCAAAAGATCCTATAAAACTCCAAGGACTAACCACAAGCCAACACTTGATTGTTTGAGATTTGAGCAGTTGTGGAGTATTGAGCACCGAGCAATCTTACCATCTTTGAGTACGCGATAAAACATATACTGTGTAAACATGATGGCTGCTACTAAGTTAGGTGTGAAATTTTCCAAAGATACTACTAAGGAGCCCGGAGATGCGGTGATTGTGCCAGAAGTTCCAAAATCACCACGGACACCACATCCGAAGAAAAATAAATAGACTATGGGACCAGTCCACATGTCCCCAAGAAGCCAATTGTTCAGCAAGATATCAATGGAAGAAAAAGGCAAGACCGTCACCATTGAATTGGATGAAGAGGAGGAGGACTTACAGGCTCTAATTGATCAAATAGAGGTGCAAGATGACATGGAGGAGGACGTCCCACCAATTCCTTCTATAGCGAAGTTACCCATGTACATCCCTTCATGGAAAGGGAAAGTTAGGGCACCCAAAGACCTAGAGGCCACGAAGAGTGTGCTCCAGACCCCGCTCCTCCCTAATGGAATTACTTCTGAAGGTCCACTTCTAGGCTGGGTGCCTACCCTAAAATTCGAATATTCGGACCTCATGGATAGTGAAAAGTTCCCGCTCCTAGCGATGGAGAGCTTGATGAAGCAAAATTCAGAGGGGCCAGTAATCATGTTGGGGCCATGAAAATGGCTACGCGGTGTGGAGAAGGCCAGGTTACTTCATCTACGATGGATATCCCACTTTCACCGCATGCCCATCACCATTTTCATCATCAAGCAGTTGTTTTGCCTAGTGCATGATGAGTATCTATGGCTGGAGGAGCCTTTTCCCATCACAATGGATCTTATTCACAGGATTTCCTGACTTCCCTGTAAAGGAATGGACCCCATGATGATGGCAGGAAAAAGCAGCAATTTGGCTCTCACAGAAGCCATGAAAACTAAATACAAGTTGGAAAAGAAGAAGCGAGGCTATGTAATTATGAGTATCAAGGAAAAAGGCGTGTGCATAGCCACCCAGCTCCTGGCCGACAAATTAATGGTGAAGTTTCATACCGATGAATTACCAACACCTATGGTTGCACTTGCCGAACAGTGCGCGGAGGGGGTCCAGTTCAACTTGGCAAAGTTCCTTTGTGAGGAATTTTTTACAAATTGCAAGGAGGCCCAAGAGTAGGGTAAGACCTTCCACTATGCGTGGTTGCTCTTATCCATCTTGTTAATAGAGGGCGAACTACCGGAAGATAGCCAGTTCCCAGATATCGACTAGGTCATACTTGAGGCCGCGAAGTATGCTTCCTCTGGGCCACTAAGGATGCAAAGAAGATTTGCGCCACCAAGGTTTTTGGGGTGCTGATGGAGGCAAGCATCAGAATGTGGATAAATATAAGACCACGGTTTTCTCCCACAGTGTATGCCACTCAGCAACGCTTTGCAGAGTTTAAAGCAGACATGCACAACATTTATGTCTGGAAATGGAAGGATTTGGTAAAGGCATGGACCAAGCTTCCATTCATTGCTATTGATGACGCCATCTTCACGGTGTTGGAAGCATGGCCTCCAGAGTGGCATGTCCCAGACTTAGAAAGAATGGAAAGGGCCATAGCTCAACAAAGGAAGAAGGACACCAAGCTGCGCATTGTGCGACTGGCTGAACAGAGGCACCAGGAAAAAGTAGAAGTAGAGGTAGTCGCACAGTAGAAACCAGACGATGAAGCAGCAACAGCGCAGAAAGAAAAAAACAACAATAGCACCAATGGAAGAGGCCGAGCAGGGCCATGACATGTCCATAGGGTAGGGGGCTAAGGACATAGACCAAGCCGAAGGGTGCGTAGACCTAGAAACCATGTTGTAGCAATTGAAACGGCCGCGTGTCCATGAGAAACCGGTCTTCAAAAAGAAGGTTAAGGCATCAAAGACATCTATCAACCCAATCACACTTACAGAAGGTGATCTTTTTGACATAGGTGAAATGGTTCACACACTCCAAGAGGTGATGACGAAGCAGAAAATTATGTCTATGGTGCTAAGCATGTAGTTATAGGAAATATAGGTGAAAACCCCACAAACAGGAATGATGGCCCCATATATCACAGCAGGTACATAAGAGGAAGAACAGATGTTGCACGCTCGAATGACCAACACTTTCGTGTTCCTCGAGGGTGCGTTAGTAGCAATGAACAAAGTTGACTAAGATATGGTGGGCAAGATTAAGGGACTGGGTTTAAACTTGACTTCCCTTTTGTGAGAAACCCTGTACCAGTTACAAGATGGGATCACAGCTGAGCTCCATGCAAGAGAAGGCCACGTGCTACAGGTATTGATTGAACAAAAGATCAATATGGAACAGCTCAGTGGGCAACGTGATGAACTAGTTGCACAGACTCAAGGACTGGAGAAGGTGGTAGACCATGCTTGTAGAAACATCTCAAAATTGGTTGTCTCGGGAGATCTACCAGTAGCGGAGCGGATCCACCAATTGGCGACTAGATTCTACGAGGCAAAGGAGGAAGTAACGAAGGTACAAATGGACCTCAACCTTCAGATTTCCGAGCTACGATTAAATGCACAATCCTCTATTTCCCCAAAAGTTAGGGAACAAAGTGTTGGCACTATTCAAAAAGGGTTGGAGGAAATAGGATAGGCAGTATAGAATTTCACTGTTATGTTGAAAGAATCCTTCGTGGTCCTCACTTCATTACAAGAGGACCCCAACATAAAATGCCTGGAAACGGAGGTGTTGGAGCTTCAAGTGAAGTATGACAATGTGCATGGAATAGCACAACCAATTGTCCTGACCCAACAGCTTGTGAAACTATAGCAGGCAAAGGTGTTGAAGGAACAGGTGGATACTGCGTGGCAGAAAGAGGTGGTTCTTAAAGTGCACATCCAGCCTTGGATTGATGAGGCCTTCCTCATCACTGCAAACATCAAAGGAAATCTCACACAGATGAAGGAAATGCATGCCTTAAGATAGGGATTTTCCCCTGACAGTGAGACTTCAGCCGAAAGAATGGATCATATCTAGCAGATAGTAGAACAAGGTGCTACGAACCTATGTGCAACACAGGATCAGTTGGAGGGGCTCCGTGCCAAGATCGCCGTACTAGCAGAGTGACTCAGGATGAGTTGCGATGATTTTGTTGGGGGCCTGTTGGGCATGGAATCCCCCCACAATAGATTTTTGGGGCTCAAGGCCCAAGTTTTGGTCAGAGATGTTGTAAAACTCCATGAATTGTAGGCACAGAGCGAAGTGTACAATTGAGTCATAGGGTTGCCCACACTAAGCATTGTATAATAAAATAGTGTAAAGCTAGCATACCCATGGTCTGCGAACCATGGGATTGTATAAGTAGAGTGAGGCTCTAAGTTGTAAAGATAGTGAAGAAGTGATCAATAGATGAATAGCAAAAGAATGGTTCGAACTTAGAGTAAAGTTCTAAGTGCCTTGGGTTGTAGTAGTAGGAAGAGGCTTTGTAGCTGAGTGCGTGGACCCTTGCAACTATGTGCACAGGGTGGTGTCGAGTTTGTAAGGAAGATTGAAGATTAATAAAAGAGAAGTTGATTCATATTCCTGTGTATTTGCTATGCATTATCTTCTTTATGGTTGTATTCATTTATGTATTGTGCGCACTTTAATGATTGATGAGTATGTTGTAATAACCATAAATATTACACACACAAGTTAAGTAATCAGTTAATTAACAAGGATCTTGGGTATTATACGGGTCGCACCTTGAGTAGGACAGCATGAAAGCTGCACTACAGGTTGCGAAGGGATCACAAGTGCGCATAGTGACAAGCCAGATCGTGGACCTCTAGAAGCCCATCAGACATCCCTAAGGTGTGGAAACTTGGTTCTAGCACCCTCCCATACTACTTCGAGTCAAACCTTAATCCATGCTCCACGGACTGTTGCCAAAAGGGAAAGTAGTGCCAGGATTTGCTTGGCTAAATCACCTATGAACCTCGGTCAGGCCCCACTAAGCCAACAAGTAGTCATCTTCTTATCTATCTTCATGAGTTCCTCACTCACTTACTATGAGTTGCATTAAAGCCTCTACAATAGCAAGTCCTCCCTACTGCCACTTACCTCACCAAGCTCTCCTCTATACCTAGTCTCTTGGCAAGCACTTGGTTCTCTATTCTCTCGAACCTCTTTGAGCACTTCTCTCTACTCCTTCTAGGCTTCAACTCATCTCCACCTTTTAAGAACACAATTGTTCTCTTATATTTCAATCACAATGAAATACTAGGTTCTGACCACCTCTTCCTTCACTCAGAAACTCTTACCAACTTTCTTCATCCCTTAGCAATTCTACCCACCTCCTCTGTGGAGTTGCCTTTATGATTTTATGTGAGCTACAACAAAACCTCTACAATAACAAGTCTCCTTCTTGCTACACATGCCTCACTAAGCTTCTCTCCTCTGAACTTAGTCTTTTGGCATTTCTCTGGTTCTCTCCCTTGGAACCAATTGAGCACTCCGTTATGAAACCAGCTCAAGAAAAGATAGAAAAGATAGATCAACACCTTAGTATTCAGCCTCTTCGAGGGGGCAACCTCCTTTACATTACATAAATGAATAATTCTTGGATGATACAAATGAAAAGACCTCTTTTCTATATATAGGAGTCTAAGGGGTCATAACACAATCAAAGCCGACATAACAATAATAATGTAAGGGCACAATAATAACAATAGTGGGCTTCTATGGGGCACAATAGTAACAGTATGGGCACTGCATGGGTACATCTGTAGAAATTTTTAATAATTTAACACATATTCATAGAGATTATCCTGATTATACACTATTGCGGAATACATGCATAATACATAACCTCCTCTATGTTGATCATCAATTTAGCAGCATTAAAAACAATGAAACATCAATCACATGTGCACATTAACACCGTATGTAACCCGGGGAAAGCATACAGTTGAAAACCCCACACTATTTGTATATTATAATGATTGAGAACATGTAACGATACATAGTACAATACTTCTCACAAGTATCCAACACTATCTCCACCTGTTACACACAATACAAGTCAGTTCTGATCTCCAAATCTTCCCCACTGCTTGCCTGCCTCCACTGCGCAATCCTGCAAGAGAATGGATGAGAATGGTTGAACCAAACTCGTATTTCCCTCAAAAGAATCACTCACACTGGGAATCACGTGAGAAGAGGCTATAATCACTTGGTATTGGCCAATTCTCATTGGCATAACTCAATCCCATTGATTGTGCAAATCCTCATGCACAACTATAGCCACAACTGATAGCAATCTGATCCTCTAATACTTGTCCCTGCTGAACTAAACATGCACTGACATGCAATTGAGTTAACTAATGTATTCTTTAGTTGCATTATGAGTTATAATTAGCTTAACAACTCATCATTAGTCTATTTGCAGTTAGACTAATTACAACTAGTTTAACCAAGTCAAACTAAACACAACTCCATCAACTCCACAATCAACTCCTCCAAACTCAACTGATTGAGTTCTAACTGAAGTCATGCATGCAAAAAATCAACTCACCCACAAAGAAAACGTATTTCCTTCTGACAGCTGCATGTGGCACATCTGTAGCTCAAACTGAAGTGCTCCAAGAGAATAAGATAAAGTTTATAGTCTAAATATTATTATAAGATAATAATATTTGACTAGTCTATAATTAGACTTGATAGTGTCACCACTATTGTCTAAAAATAGAATTCCATCTATTTTTTCTAACTTGACCAATCATCCATAAACAGCATCCTCCAACTCATAGACATGATCCATATTTCTAAAAATAGACATAGTATAAAAATAGACTTTACGCCATAATTTGCCTATGGGTCCACTTAGTGAAGGCGACTATTTTCACTAAGCTCCATCATCTTGTTGCAATCTCAACAACATCAATATAATAAGTGGGTTGTACTAATAACAATATGGGGTTACACTAGTAGTTTAGGGGCCTAACATGCCCCTCTCCTTCAAAAAGTGTTGTCCTCAACGCTTGAGTAGTTCTTGATGCTTCTGTATAAAATTCTTGTCCTCCCATGTGGAATCTTCAATGGTAAGTTCTTCCACTTGATGAGATACTCTAAAATTGATCGATTTTGTAGCTGTTGAGTTCTTGTTTCTATGACTGCTCCATGTTCCAATATGATTTTTCCTTCCTCTTCATTTTCTAGCAATATTGTTTGAATTGGGATCTTTTGCAACTTTTGAATAAGTGGCCATACTTCTTTTTCTTTCTTCCATTCATCCCTTGATTCATTTATCCAATCTGGTTGGATAATAGAATTAGCACAAAACAATGCTTCCACATCCTCATCGTTTCTTGAGAGTGCATTTGCAACAAAATTTTTCTTCCATTTTATATAGATGATGTCAAAGTCATAACCCAACATATTTGTGACACATTTTTTTTGTTCTTCTAAAGATAATAGTTTTTCTAAAAAGTATTTAATACTATCATGATTCATTTTTACCTTGAAGAGTCTTCCCATTCGGTAAGGTTGCCATTTTTTAAGTGCATGTAGTATTGCCAACATTTCCTTCTCATAAATAGCTTGCTTGAGATGTAGCAGTAAAAATACCCAATCACCCATATCAAAACATTTTTCACTACAATGTTGATCTACCTGTTGTTTCATTTGATTTTGCACTGAAGTGGCATTATCCTTTAAAATTTGGATAACTTGTTGTTGATGCTCGATGCGATCTTTCACTGCTTGAACCTTTTTGTTCTTGATATGTCCTTATCTCTAGAGTTTGAAGAGTGGTAACTTCTTCCAATCCTTTACAAGATATGGTCGGATTCATTTCTTGATGCTCGATGTGATCTTTCACTTCTTGAACATTTTTCTTCTTGATATGTCCTTCTATCTTGAGAGTTTGAGGAGTGGTAATTCTTGCCAATGCTTTACAAGATATGGTCTGATTTATTTCTTCTTTCTCTGGGGTGGGGTCCTGGCATATATCCTCTTATTTTGATGTTTCTTGATCCTTTTCTTCCTCCTCTTCATATTCTATGTAAAATAATTTCTTCTCGGCACACTTATGATCTTTAGTGCATTTGTTATCACAATTGTAACAAAACCATTTTTCTCTTTTTTCTTCCAATTGTTGTGGTGTAACCCTTGTAGGTTGTGGAAGGCTAGGAGAAACAACACTTCCATATTTATATTTGTGAGAGCTATGCTTCCTATTTTCTATCATTTTTCTTTCCACTATGTCACAAAGCCCTTTTACTCTATCCAATTGTTGTGGCGTTTCTCTAAAGAAGGTGTTGCTCTTTGTATCCTCATAATGTGCTATCATTTCCTCTGTGAAAATTGACCACGTAACAAGTTGTTTACAAGAACAAAGCCCTTCATACCATAAACATTGATCCGGTTCTAAATATGAAGATGCAATACATACCTTTTGTAACAGTGGTACACCATGTAGATCAAAATATTGCTCCATCTGAAGTATCCAATTTACCGGATCCTTGCCATCAAACTTCCTCATCTTGCTTTTTCTTGATTTTAGGAGTTCGATCTTGAAACGACTATAACTCTGTACTTTCAGATCTTTAAGTTCTAAAATTGCGACCTGCAGTAGCCCTCTGTGTCCTCTTCCCAATGCCACCGGTCTACTCCAAATTGGATTCTCCAAGGAAGAGTTGTGCAAAATCTCCCACAGTGACTTGATTATAGACTAATTCAGTAGAGCGAACTTGTACGACGTGCCATGAGTCACTGTTTT
The DNA here is from genome assembly GCA_000404065.3 of Pinus taeda. Taxonomy (NCBI): domain Eukaryota; kingdom Viridiplantae; phylum Streptophyta; class Pinopsida; order Pinales; family Pinaceae; genus Pinus; species Pinus taeda. The sequence continues at coordinate 19,299 of APFE030414006.1, read as the reverse complement.
GACCTTTGGCTCTAAAAAATATATACAAGAAACTACAGTCCGCCCTATTTCTGTACCTTCTTACGAAATTTCAATCCGATGCTCAGAGAGAAATTTATGACCATTTTCCCCAGGTCACCTGTTTGGAATGTAATTCAAGAGTCTACAAAAAGTCCAACTTCCTTATATCATATCTCCACAAATATAGCGCAAAAATCTCTGAAATTCGGACACGAGGTTCAGCACAATTTCTTCTCAAATGGTTTTTTTTTAGCTTCTGAAACATCGTAGAATACAATTTATAGCGAAAATGCCACAATGACCTATTTGGAGCAGCGAAACCCTAAATTGAAAGCTCTGATACCAAATGTTATGAAACCAACTCACAAAAAGATAGAAAAGAGAGATCAACGCCTTAGAATTCAGCCTCTTCGAGGGGGCAACCTCCCTTACATTACACAAATGAACGATTCTTGGATCATACAAATGAAAAGACCTCCTTTCTATATATAGGAGTTTAAGGGGTCATACCATAATCAGAGCCGACATAACAATAATAATGTAAGGGCACAATAATAACAATAGTGGGCTTCAATGGGGCACAATGGTAACAATATGGGCACTACATAGGTATATCAATATAATAAGTGGGTTGTACTAATAACAATAAGGGGTTATACTAGTAGTATATGGACCTAACACCAACAATGTCAAAGAGTTGGTCACATGGAGAGTTAGTGTTTTGATCTCCATATTTGTGTTCATTGTGAAAAGATAAAAATAAATAATATTAAAATAATAGTTCATTATAGAAGGATAATGTAACATCCCTCGTTTTATCCCTATTTTTTTAATGTTAAATTATGACTGAAATGCTAGCATGGAGAACTAGAGTTGGTGTTGAGTCTCAAAATTGTCATCTTTTCACGTCCTTTTTAGCATCATTTCACAACCTTTCTCTTGATTTTTAATCCATTTTCCGCTTTTCTGTAACTATGTTTTATTCCATTTTGATTTTTATATGTCGGATTAGGCTTAATATTTTCCATTGCATTTAATTTGGTATTTTAAGTGGATTTATGACTAAATATTAGAAAAATAACATATTCTAACTTATACTTGAAGGATGGGTGAGTTTTATGATGTGTATAGGTAAAATTGGAGATTCCAACAATGCTAAATTTCAGCATTAAGGCTAAAATTCGAATTTCTTCTTCAATCCTGGGAGATTTATCATGGAATTAGGATGATTACTCAAGCATCTTGGATGAAGAAAAATCATGGAAGATCTCTTATCAAATATCTTGGAGATATTTATGAGAAAATATTTAGAGATAATTATCTTTTAATTATTAGTAAATGCTTGTAACCACATGAGAAATATGTGGATATGAATTTATTAGTTTCTTGATTTATTCTCAAAGAAAAGTTACATATAAATAAGAGTGCCTTCTCCATTTCAACTTCTAGTAGACAATCTAGTGTGCTTGATGAGGTGTGGAGCCCAAACAAATCAAAGCTTGTGCACTCCTTTTCATGTGCTCTTCATTATTTTAGTATATGCTAGTATGACCTATGTATATATGCTCTTTTATGTTTATACTCTTGTATATTTTTAATTCTTTGTTCATATTAGTTGTTTATGCGTGTGTGAGCTCACTAGTATATTCACTACCATATTGTTGTCTATAGTTTATATGTTTGTTTACATTTACCAGTTTTAAGTATGATTTATGAGATTTATTTATCAAAATTTAGTTGTTTCTTATGAGGATAATATAATTGATAAGGTTGAGCAAAGCATTGGGACTACCATTCACCACTCTACTCAGTGGAAAATTCCCCAACCCTTTTGATAATTTTTTCACTTAGCATTATATGACCAACACCATGGTTCATTTAGTTTAGTCATTTATTGTTTCCTTAAAGTAGATCAATGATTTGGGTACATACTAGTTAAGGAAATTAGTAGAAGACTATGAATGACCACCCATTTTCACTCTCATAATTGGAGAAGGCCATAGTGCATTCCATATTTTCAATTGGTATTGGGTTAAAATCTATTAGATTGACTAAAGGAAAACCGGAGTGTCCACTTACTTCTATCAACAAGAGAGGCCCTAGTGAGTTACCAATCTATTAAACCAAAACCTATTTTATCATTGTTTCAATTCAATTCATTTACAAACATTTGAGTGCAAAAAAATTGACATTTTTGGACATGATTACATAAAAGAGTCTAACTTGTATGGCAGTCTTTCAATGCATGCCTATTCCAAAATGTTCATGATTCTTAGCTTAGACCTTTAAATTTTGTCAAAATAGAATTCTAGAGCTTGACCTTCATTAGCTAACTTTAGTACTTAATTTAGACATGAACACCAACACAACTTAGCTCTCCACGTATTGTATTTTTCTCCTACACTTGGATTGATATAAATATTATGTCCTAATCTAGGCATATAAACTAGTTTTACAATTGCTACAGTGATTAAGAGCTTTAAATTAACTAACTACCAACTAAGGGAAGGATTGTCTTATAGACCCACAACCTAAGGGGGTATCTTGCTTGATTGTTTGAAAAGCCATGAACCCTTTTACATTGAATCATTGAGCCACTGGTTGTAGGCAAATCAAACCTCCTGATAGGGACATGGGGAGAGATGATTGGGGGAATATTGTTACATGCCTTAAATGGCATAAACTAGAGTGAATTAAATTATGAAGTCATTCACAAATCAAAAAAGCCATCATATGAAAAAATTGAGTGTTGCGACTGAGTGAGAGGTACTCTCTAGCAAGAGATTAATGATATGTGATTGGGCGGTATGAGAAGAGGGTCGTGACCATCCCATCACCCTCATGAATTGAGGAGGCAATGAAAGAAATAGGCCAGTGCCCATTTCTTGGAAGAGACTGAAGAGCCAAGAGGGCATTTCCTAAAACACGCAAGGAGACACTAACAAAAAATATATAAGAACAACAAAATAGAAATGGGAGGGCTAATCTATTGGGAAGTGTTGGTTCACTGGAGTTTTTTATTATTGCATGTTGTTACAATGGTTTTTTATTATTGCATGTTGTCACAATGGTAAAGTGGCACCAGAGATCCTGATATGGAAACAACCAACAACGCTAATTTAATAGCACATCCATTTCCCAAAGAATCAGAATCAAATGCATGTGAATGGTAGAGGTCTTCCTGAGATTTTTTTTCTCAACTGTGCCATTGTTGTAGTTGGAGTATTTGGTATGAATATTCATTTTTAGGAATTGGTGATCGAGGCGCTGGGCAATGCAAATCAGTTGCATTCCTTTTCAAAGAGGAGGCCGAGTCAAGTCGAGGCGCAAGACAACCGTGAGGAAGAGCCGTCGTGTAGCTACCGTGGCAGAGCTTTCACCGTAAAACTCTACAGCGTGGAATTCTTGCCTGCGTGGAAGTCAAAGGCAAAAAAACTGCATACGTCATTTTGTTTTATAGGCTTGAAGTTTACGATTTGAAGATTTAAGTGGGCACATTTTTATATTAGAATATGCTTGAAATAAAAAAGGTATAAACGAATGGTTTGAAGATTTAAGTGGGCACATTTTTTAGAATATGTTAGTTCATGCTCGAAAAGAAAAGGTGTAAACAAATATTTTAAAAATAGTGTAAAAAAATATATTATGGAAAGTTTTAAAAGGGTGGTATGTAAAAGTTCTTTAATATATTTTGGGGAGATGAGTTTTTTAATGTAATTTTTTTTTGGAGTGATAAGTGAATGTTGAAAGTTTTGAAGCGATGGTGTGGAGTGATAAGGTGATTTTTTTTTGTAACTTTGGAGTGATAAAGGTTTGGTAAATTTGGAGAGATAAGTGAATGTTTTTTCTAGAAGATTGAGTCACTAGTTATTTAATTTTTGAAGACAAGTCGCTTCAAGCATTTGTGAGCTTGACATTTTCATTGCTTCAGAAGTTGAAAAATGATGTACTCCAGTCATTAATAAAAACATATCATTTTTGTGGTGATTGTGTCCTAGATCCGCTCGAAATTGAATAAGGGGCTCTTAGGTACACGAAGAATGTGTTAATGATGGTGCATGCTTCATGTTGTTGCTTTTTCATTTGTGTCTAGTTTTGACACATAAATGATCTCATTTAACACACATAAAGTTCAATGCAAACAAGCACAACACTTGTAACAAAATAGCTTCAAGGAATGATAATTAAGCTCAACACATGCATTTGTGTCACTACAACAAATAATCAAAGTTTTCAACATCGGCATTCTACCTCAACAAACAAATTCACTCAATACAATCAAGTTCATGAATCTGCAGACTTCAACATTTCAAAGCTATGTCTACATCACTACAATCAAGTTAATGAATCTGTAAACTTCAACGTTTCAGAGCACAGTCTACATCAACATTATTGAACTTGTAATCAAACTCAAATTACATTGAATTGTAAGGGTGCATTTTTGGTTGAAACCGACACCCAAGTCTTGAATTGAGTCAAATTGAATTCATTGTAGTGAGTCATTAAAATCATTGTAAGCTTTTTTGGGTGCATTTTCGACAGTGTTCGACACCCTTCCTTTAAAGTACAATCAAGTGAGTTCACGAGTTTTAACTCTAAATGAAACAAACAACAAGTTCACATCTCCTGCAAGCGAGCGTGAGTATTCATTCAAGCAATTTTCATGAAAACAGTACAAAGTTCAAACTTTCAAACGAGCCAAAGTGAAGATCATTGCAACAACCATCAAAGCAACCAAACAAGTTCAACTCTAACACCAATCAAGCAAGTTGAGATCGACATCAAGCGAGCGTGGCTATTCCTTCAAGTTAGCATGGCTATTCCTTCAAGAGAGCGTGAAGTCATTAAGTAACGCAAGTGAGCGTTCACGCAAATGTGATCGTCATCAAGTGAGCATGAATTCCAGAGTTTAAGCAAGAAAGTTATACAACTCTAGCAAGTGCAATAAGCAACAAATCAAGTGAGCGTGCCATTCAAGTCCCATAGCAAGCGAGCCTGTCATGCAAGTCACAAAATCAAGTGAAATAGCTATCTACGACAAGAGAACCTGAATTCAAGTAAGCAAGTTCAGATGGCACAACATATTCAGTTGTTAAACATTCTTCACAGTTTGATCATCTCCAATGATGAAGACATGGTACACATCAACAAAGAAACTCTCGTTGATCTTTCATGGCATCTATGACAAACACATCAAAACCATTGAGTTTCTTCAACTCGAGTCACAACTTCAAAGGAATGAATTGCAAGAAAAGAGTGATACTTTCAAGACTTTGAACCATCCAGATGATAAGTCATTCATCCCAACAGCTTCAAGTGTCGAAGTTATTCCAGTTAAAATTTCTTCCAAACCCATCATCAAGCCCTGGGAAGAAATTCAAAATAACAAGAATCGATGAGGCTTAGGATATGTCTCTAATGACACCAACTTACATATCCCAGATTATTCCAAGCCAATTAAGTTAGTCAATGTAGGATTTCTTGCATAACTCACCTCAGCAGGTTTTGAGAAAGTTGCAGACAAACAACATTGCACACAACCTGAAGTTGAAGTCCAACCGAAATGTTCTCATTGTCAACGAACCAGTCATATGGAAGATCAGTGTTTTGATCTCCATCCTTGTTGCCATTGTGGCAAGCCCAATCATTCCTCAAAAAAATGTCACACCTAACAAAAATTAGCTAGATTGAAGATACATTATGAATGGCTCAATCCTTGGGAATGGTCATCCACAGTCAAAAGATTGTCTCAGTTCTACAACCGACTACAATCACACATAGTGCAGCCAATAGTGAAACGATGATGGTACTCTCGTGCAGCTGAACGAGGGAGTACAACAGTAACACTCTCCTACACCTGAAGGGGGGAGTTCAGAATTCAGATATAACTTGAAGAAGATTGTCTCTCCTTTTAGTTGACAAAGGGGGGAAAATGTCAATGAAATTGACAAGTGGTTGTCAGACTGAAAGTCTCGACAACATCAGTGAAACAGCCAGTGGGCATCTTCATCAGCCAGTGGGCATTTTTCATCAACATTGAGCATCAGAAAATTCACCAGTGGGGGACCAACAACAAAGCAACAGTGAGCAGCTTTCATCATAGCAAAAGCAACATTGATTTTTTTTTGACATTATCAGCCAGCAGGTGATCATCATCAAAAAATACGCCAATGGGCATTCATCAAATCGTGTCAGTGGACACTGGATGTTGTTTTCAAGCAAATGATAATTGGATCCTTTTGTAGCTTGGCACGTGATGGAGTTGTCAAGCGACATTCAGAGATGAATCAGGCATGTAGCTGATTCATGTTCTCTTCAGATTTGGGTTTTTTCTAGCATCCGTTTTTGGCAGTTTTTTTAGGCAATGTTTTTGAGGATCAACATGAGAACTTGGAAGATGGTTCGTCATTCTTATTTTGGATTTATCATTGGGGGGGGGGGAATGTTAGCCTCTCTCACAAAACAATAATAAATCCAAAAATAAATAAATAAATAAAATATTCCAAGTTAGGAATTTGTGCCTAACTCTTGGGTTGTTCCTCTAAGATAGGAGTTAGTTTAGGTAACTCCTATATTGGTGTGTGTCTCATGAGAAAATATCTCAACCAAAGGAGAAATTATCTCAACCAAAGGTGTCTAAGATAGCATGCACTATATTGAGAACATTGTCTCTAATCTATTTATTTGTAACACTATATTCAATTATTTTAATGAAAAAGAGAGAGAATACCTGAGGTAGCCATGAGGCTGAAGCCTTTTCCACCAATATTTTGTGTCTGATTTTTATGTGTACTTTATATATTTGTCTAAGTTAATTTCTTTTTCAATAGAGGATAGAATCATAGAAGGCATTAAGACTAATTGTGGATAGCGTGGAACTATGGATCATGATAGTAGAAGAGACGACCATTTTTGTAGCTGATTCTTGAGCCCTGTCTTATTTGAACTACTTTTGAAAATTGGGTGAAACCCCGAGAATAAACTCAAATGTGTGAGTGGGTCACTATAGTGCTTAGTGCCAGAGAGAAATTGATAAACCAACACGACAGTGGAATCCACCTCCTGAGTATCTAACCAAGTATTTGATGTGAAATGCCTAAGAAAGCAACCCCTTAGACTTTGGATCTAGCTTAGGGTTGGTCAATTGCAAGAAAGTTACAATGTAACTAGCCTATGGTTGGGTGGAGAGTGGAAGCCCCTCCTTCAGTTTCCAACCACCTTAACATTCTAAGATAACTATAATTTCTTATGTAAATTTTATTTATGGATTTTGGTATTCCACACTATGTGTGACTAATGCAATTCTTGTATGTTCATGATTGAGTGCTTGAAGGTCACTATTACATCCATACTTGACAATTTATCTTAACTATGACTGGTTGTAATAAATTCTTGAACTATGTGGTTTACTATCATATTCATGATTTATACAATATTTTATATCTCTATGTTTGACTTCTTGGAGTTCACTGAGGATTAACCAACTATCTTATAAGTCTTTAGCTATATTGAATATTGGAACTAAGTAGTTCATTGTCGTATTCATGCTCTGCAGGTTATCTAACATGCTATGAATTGATTGTGTCCCTGGATTGTGTTGGTGTGTATTCAATTCATGATTAATGTGATTAATTGTGTTATGATTATTGTCTTCTTGATAGTAATAGCTTATGAATTAAATAGCTTAACCTGCACAGTGGAGTTGTGATGTCTAAGGATAATATGTAACTTTCCTGGTGTAGTTATGCAATTTTGAGTATTTTATATTTATGTAATTATAGAGAATGTATGTTTTTGAAGTTAACTTTAACCAGCTTGCAACAATGAAATAGAGCTGGATTAATTTAGATGCTTCTCCTTTGGTATAGATTGTGTGAATTGATCTTTGGATCCATGCCTTTTCTCATATTTTGGTTCTAGTGTATATATAATTCATTGAAAGTTGAGGTTGTAGGATTTTTGGGCTTGGTATTGGCTATCAAGATTAGATATGGATATTTAGGAAAATTTTCCTTACATCCACTAGTTGGGAACAAAGGTCTCGAGACCTTGGTCCAATGATCTAAATGCATAGAGAAGTGACAAATGGAAGTCGTCCCACTCTATATCATGAAATTCTTAACACGACAACCTGATCGCCCTTGGGACTGGAAAAGTGACAAGATTCAACACATAAGTGTGTGGCATGAGATGATTCTGAGAGAAACTAGTGGAACTTTGTTCCAAGGGAACCTTGCCAAGTGGTCCCCACTGCACTAGCCTTCAACCATCAGCTTGTCATCCCTAGGCTTCAACTTAACATATGTGCATGAAAAGGAAAAGAGGAGGACTAAGGTCGAACCTTAGTTACTAGAACTCCACCATTGGGTTGTTGAACCCCAAGGAAAATTGCATGAGCCTCACACGAAGAGGCTAATGCTGAGGGATTGATATTTCCCTTTGGCCATCGATCATAATACACACATGTATGTGAGGAGGTGATGTATATTGGGACCCAACATGACGTGGTTGAGAGGTGAACCACACTATGCAGTCGACCTTTGGACCATTAGTTCAATGGAGATGGGATAGCCTATGGCTAGGAGTCTGACCCAAGATGAGGTGGGCATGCAAACCCATCGAGTTCTCAACCTTCAGGTGGGCCCATTAGGCATTTGGCCTTTGGGGCACTTGAATGGATCAAGTGTAGAATTGGTTGATAGTTCATGATCTGACATAACGTAGACCAGGGTAGAACCCGCTAGACTCTCACCCATTGGGCATCAAACAAATTTGACAGGATATGTAGAGAAGAGGGTTGTCACCCCATTCCAGTGGAAGAAGTGCCAAAGGGGGCCCATCAGGCTCATGGCCTTTGGGCCACTAGGTCAAAATGGATATGGTGTAAGAGGAATTGACCAAAGCCTCATTCTAGTATGACATAGACCTTTGGGGTGGGGAGGGGCTCCACATGGTCAACAATCTTCGTCCTTCAGCCTTTCTCATGATGTAAATTATGTTTAACTCACAAAAAATCAAACCCACCATGATTTCACTCCTCATAGACCCCACGGTGATGGTGTGGTAGTTCCAACTGGTCCAAGTGGAGGCCATGTGGTTTCCATGTGGGCTCCATGTGGCAACATTGCAATGCCATGGCCTCTTTTAATAGTCCAAACTTATAACAAGCATAACGCTTGATCGAGGACTTGAATCAAAATAAAATTTATATCGTCAGAAAGCTCTCAATGAGTTGGGTGCAATGGTGGTATCATTTTTAAGTTTTGAAGAAATTAAGAAATAAGCTTGTTGTAACCCCATCTCCATAATAAACCTTGTAGGTTAAATCAATTAGGAAACACTCCCACAACCCAATATGGACAACGGGGTGGACGGTGGTAACAGAGTGATACCAGAGCTAAGGTTTAACATTAGACCTAAAGAGGCTCATACAAAAAAAAGGATAAATATGATAATTTATTTTTTGTAAGGCGGTTGGGAAACTTGTAAATAGTGTGATTGTTAACCTTCATGGAATGCTTATATGTCTTTTATTTCCTATAATATGTAATTGAAATGGGTTTTGGATGTGTGAACAACTTCAGATAAGCTTGTTTAGTGTTGGCATACCAAGGCTATAATTAATATGTTTATGCTTGGGCTAGCTAATAATTGTGTGTGACATCACATAAGAAGACACAATTTTAAGGAAAAATAGTGTTAGACACCTAATCCACTAAGGGTTATAATGTGTAAGTTGAACAATCAAAGGGAGTCAAAGAGGCCTTGGAATATGAATCCAACAGTCATAATAATTTATTATAAATGTAAATCAATGTGAATAGTAAATGCAATTCAATATTTTATCTTTCATATCTTGTATACTCCATGTGTGAGTTTAGCATGGTATCAAATCAGGCAAATTTTGGCCTTGCTCCAATTTGAGCCACTATTTTACTGTGGCCTTTGTCAGACCTACCCCTTTACTTCTTAAATATGTTACTAAACCCGCTTTCAACTAGATTTGAGCTAGGTTTTCCAGCTGCATGTTCCTTTTAACATCTTTCTTCTTTGTAACTCCTACCATTAAAACTATGCTCTACCCATTGCTCATTCAAATTTCGTTTCAGATTCCTTTTGAATCTCAAATCCATGTGTGCATTGTCTCCTTCTTGTATGATGAATTAAACTCCTAGTGTTTCATTTGGTTGAACACTAGTCAAAATTATTTGATGCTTTAACATGTTGTGATGCTTCCCAGTCTTTGATTGAAGTCCTATGCGATGTGTGGAGAGGCTGAAATGGTGTGTTGAAGGCTGGAACTTCAATTGAAGACCATGTTGTGTTGATTGTTGTAACTATACTTGATGCCTTTGAATTGGTCTCTCCTACTATGCATTGAAGATCGTGGGTTGCATCGTTTCTACTATGTGTTGAAGACCATTCTTGCTATATGTTGTGTTGATGCATTAAAATCTAGCGCCATTGTTGAACACCATGAACTTCTTGACTAGTATGATAATTATACTTGGAACCTTCTATGTATCATATTCCAAATATGTGTATTGAATGGTGTGAAGTGTGTAAAATATCTTGAATGGCCATATGAATTATGTGTGTTGGTCATTGTATATGGTGTGTTGAATTATTATGGTGGTTATGAGAACCTTCATGCTCCTTATATGGCATTGATTAATATATATATATATATGCTCTTTCATATGTGTTTGAAAGGTTATATGTTGGAGAGTGCGTTGAATGTTATATGAAGTTTGTATGGTTGGTATGTAATGGCATATGAAGATTATATGTGTTGAGGGATAAGTTGGTATCATATTATATATTTTTACAACAAGTTGGCATTGCTTATATATTGGAAAAATTGGTGTTTGTTGAAAGCCTGACATGAAACCAAACACAACATTATTAAAATCGAGAGCTAGCACTATTTTTGAAGACAATTGCAACCTGTTGTATAATCCAAGTGTAGTGATATTATATTTTGAGTGGGTGTTGCTTCCTCCTCATTAGTTCATAGTTGTGATCAATGTTTGAAGTGTAAGTTTGAGTTGTTGAGAAAAATGACTAAAATTGATGATGCATTAGAGTCGTTGAATAACCTCATTCATTCCATTGTTTATGATATGGTAAAAATAAGCAAGAACGCGCTATCTAATATTCGAACCTATTTGCAATATGCACAAAACAAAATTGATTTATTGCAGCTTAAGTCATAACTTCAACAAGATGAGTTACAATAGAAAAGAGATCATTTTGAACTTGTGTTTGTTCAGAACAATCCCCTTTTTGAGCCTTAAGTTGATTCCCATCAACAACTAAAAAAATTTCAAACCACTAAGGCCATTTAGGGAATAGAGTTGCATGCATTTGTAGAAGTTCAAACTACACTTCCAAAGCCATTCATCAGACCTTGGGAATAGCTTGTCAGTAATAAGAAAAGAATAGGTCTTAGATATGAAAAGGAGTTTTCCTTTCATATTCTAGATTATTCAAAGCCTATCAAATTTCAAAGTACCGGATTCTTAAGGACAACTCATATTCACCTGTTTCCGCTCCTCCACAACAACATATTGTCAAATGCCAACGCTGTAATTGAGTTGGCCATGTGAAAGACCATTATTTTCATTAGAGAAATTTTGAGGAAAACAATGGGCCTCAAAATAAAAATGTACAACAAAATTCAACTTTATAAGAACCAATAAGATTTAATATGATGATGTCAATCATCGGGGATGATTCACCATTTTTGGAGTACAAAGTTTTAAAAAAAAAAAAAACTATTTTTTCAACTCGTATTTTCAATTTATCTCCCTATGATTTTACTGAAATTTTGAGCGGGAGAACTCGTTAGATGCAAAATTTCGAAGTAGTACCCATGTTTCATACTTTCAATGGACCGTACTACACAAAAAATGTAAAATATATGAAAAAACATGATTGCAATCACGTTTTTTCATGTATTTCACATTTTTCATGTAGTAGGGTCCATCGAAAGTATGCAACATGGGTACTCCTTGGATGAAAAATTAAATTCTGCATCTAATGAGTGTTCCCACTTGAAATTGGAGTAAAATCGTAGGGAGATAAGTTGAAAATATGAGTTGAAAAATATTTTTTTCTTTTTTCCCTCCAAAACTTGATGAGGTAATCTAATATTATTTTATTATTTCCACTATTATTTTATATATTCCTTAGGAGGCCCATTTTAGACCTCAAAATTTCTCTAATGGATCTTCACCCCTGTAAGCATTTTGGTTAGCACAATCATCATTCAAACAAATGCTTCATAAACAAACCTCCTACAAGAACAAAGATTCACCTTGGATGGATCGCTTCTTAGCAATGGGCTTTAACAACCAAGAAGATATTTCATTCATACCATAGGATTTTTTCTTGGGTATTAAAAAGTCTTGTGGTTGAGATCTCTTCATCTTCTCACCTTGTATCTGACAGGAGGGGAATTGATGGTCATCTACAAGCCTCAAAGCCACATCAAGCGAGCCTTAGCCACAACTTGAACCTATTGCCTGAAACTAGAGTTGGAGTCAAAGATACCCATATTCAGAGTTGTAGCCAGAGATAGAGAAGCCCCTAAGCGCCTTTAGTTGGTGGCCTTCCTTAAACCACCGCAGGTTGAGCCTCCCTTTTCAAGTTTAGTTTCTCCCTTTTTCTCCACAGGTTGAATACCTCCCTTTTCTAGGTTGATGATCTCCCTCTTCAAAGCATCAAGAAGAACTTTCTCTAGCATAACAGTTCAACTTCTTACCAGATTTGGAAGAGTTCATGGAATCAGCAGCAGAATGGTACAATACAGTATGGACCAAAACCATCATGATCAAGAAGAAGAATTAGTTGGAGAGGTAAAAATAAAATCCCCTTGATTGGATGGATACCCTCAAGAACTTGAGAGCTGAATTGAGGAGTTGCAAAGTAGATATTGAAAGACTCATTAGAAAACAAGAAGAGTAGATAAAGATAAACAAAATGTTGCTACAAAAATTTTCATACATGCAAATGTTGTTGCAACATGGGCCAACTAGTGTATATATAGAAGGATATCATAATGAAAAGATTGTGGAATTCCATGGGATAGCTCACAGTGCATAACTATGTTAATTAGTTCATAGCATTGTTGGAATATGTGCCATTTCTCAAAGATCAAAATATGAAAATACAATGTTTTCTCAAAGTATTTTCAAGACAATTTCAAGATACGATAAAATTTAAGGAGCCAATACACTCAATGTCCTCATTGAAAAGGAAAACATTGTTATAAGAAGTTAGAAATTGAGGTAAAATTCCATACGATTTGGAAGAAGGGAAGGTCATTGAAATGTTGGAGTTGTGGGGGAGAACATTTGTTTTTTGAATGTCCTCAACAACAACAAAAGAAGGATAAACCATTTAAATTTTAGACACATGGACCCACAACCAACAATCGTAGAAAATTTTAGGGGCAAATTTTTTCCCTTGGGTGAAATTAAGAAATTTCAAATTTTTATTAGGAAAAATTTTTGTATCATATTTCTTATAAATTGCCCCAAATTTATTTTATAAAAAAAATTTGTATGGAGGTTAGCCTAACCTTATTTCAATGGAGGGGAAAGAATAAATTTATCCTCTAAAATTAGGAGTTGCAGCCTTCCATTCACCCCAATTTACAAGACGAGGTATTTATAATATCCATTTCCCCCTCCCCATTTGGTGTAAAATGACCTTGTTTCTTTCATTCACCATTATTTCATGGTATTAGGATTAATTTGGAGAAAATGGCCCCCATTTTGTAATCAGATAGTTGCAAAAGAACGATTCCTCTATATTTAAAAATTTAATTTTTATTATTGTCTTTATTTAAAGATTCAATAGTCTTCATGATTCTAGGAGTTTGCATTTGATTAGTCATAGTCATATCTAATGCATGAGGGTTGTTTTTAAAGCTATGAAATTTGAATTTTAAAGTCAAGATTCAACAAGCAGTGGTACAAGTAACTCCTCTCAATATGTTATGTATTTGTTCAACATTGCAATTCCTCTTGCAGCTTTTCCCTTTCCCTCTTGATTTTTTTTCTTCATTTTTGGGAACCATAAATTTTTTTTTTTGGAAAAGTCACGAGTTTTGGTTTGAAGCTTTAAAATTATAGTTTCAATATTATATATATTTATACCTTCCATTATTATTAATTTTGTATCTAATTTTTGGAGTTGTAACCACCCCTCCCACATTTACCCAATTTCACTAGCCTACCAAGGTAAATATGAGACAAAGAGTTACTATCACATGACCCAACCTCCAAGCTCCAGTTATGGAAGTAGGACCTACAAAGTGACCATAAAAGGACAAATCACAACACCCCTCAGGACTACAAGACACTTGAGGGCCAAAGGACCACCCCAAGTGACCAAACCTTGAGTTGGGGCTCGTTTTCACTAACCTAGACTCCCAACGAAATGTTTGACAAGGCTTGGGTGTAGTTATAGGCCTCCAACTGCATGCACAACATTGCCTCCATGTGGTTGTGACCCAATTTTCCCAGTTCAGAGGGTGCGGACCCGATATCAAAGCCACAATTCCAGGCCAGCCTCCAGACCACTACCCAAAACTTCCTAAGACTTTTAAGAATCATAATAGATGTGAAAACAAACATAAACATTCTAACCTGGAGACAGAACTTGACCTAGACTACCTAGAACACCCTAGACATTTCATCAAACACATGGAAAACATGTAAGTTACGGTTCATGAGTGCATATTTGATCATTATAGTCTGAGATTCATTTGAGAATCAGCGAGAAGGCCCTATGCCCTCTCCACATAGCTGCAATAACTCTATTAGTCCATACATTCATCCACTAATTGATAACTAAATGATTCATGACAAGAGGCATAGATAATAGACATCATATAACCAGAAAATAACCAACATAGAGATCAAGGCAACTCAGCCATAATATCACCAATATAATTACTACAATGCTCATAGATCAGAATAAGTAAATGCTACATATTAACATGTGAAAATACCAACCAAGTCAGGGACTTCCACGTGCCACTTGGCCATATATTAGGTTGAACCAAATCTCTATTTTAGCCAATCACCCCCATGCGATATTCCGAGCATGAAGGTGGGATCTCATGAATAAAGAAAAACAAAACCAAACCAGGGCTTCCAGTGGCCACACCATCTCAACCCTCAACAACAATGATTCCACCTCCACAATCAAACATTACTAAAACAAACCAGATCAGTCTCTACCCAAGTTGTCAAGGGCTCTAAAAAATAGTAACTCCACCCACAACCTTCTAGGGCTCTAGAGCATTTGTCCAACCTGGCTCCAGGGGTTAGTAACTCAAACCACCAAGGACTCTAGGGTGTTTGTCCCAACCTAGGCTCTAGGAATAGTAACTCAACCCAAGTTGTTCCAAGGCTTCCAAAGTGTTTTTTCCAACCCATAGCCATAAGGCACATGAGGACCAATCAGAAAACAATCAAGTGGACAAAACCCACAACACCATGGCTATCCAATAAATGGTAAGAAAAGTCTAAAACCATTTTCAATCCAAGAAATCTTCATTCCAATGACAACACGGAACTAGCAAATAACATGCATATACCATGCATCTGAAAACCAGCAAGGAAATCACACATGTAACCTATTACGTACAAATAAATCCAGCTATAGTTGTTGATCCACCTATTCCCTTGCACTTTCCTTCTTTTATTTTCCTTCTTTCTCCAAATCCAATGTATGTCAAAGTGCTCCAAGAATTGTCCAAGAATACTCTAAGTGTGAAAGAGTATGAGAGAATGAGAGAATAGAAGAGAGCATCACCCAAAAATTGTCAAAAATACCAACTAAAAAAAGCTAGCAATTGGTTCTCAAAAGCCTTTTTATCATTGAGGCCTCTATTTTCTTCATTTTCCTTAAATTTCCCTCTTTTGTAAATTTGTGTCTCTTCACCTTCCTTTTCTCCTGTTTTCCTTTATTTCGTAAATAAAATGCCAATTAATGTCACTTTGCCTTTGCAAATTCCTTTGACAATTTCCATAGCCATTAATTAATCACAAGTGATGCCCGTCACTATGTTTTTCCCAACATTCAGATTGGAATACATGTCCTGTGACCTTGATCTTATTTTATTTACATGGAAAATCAACTAGGGGTTGTTACAAAATGGTAGGTCCCTATAATACTAGTGTTTCCCCCATTAATATTGTCATTGTATCCCTTATTGTTAATGTTATGCCCCTATTTTCCCCATATTGTTATTAATGTGCCACATAGAAGGCCACTATTGTTATTGTTGTGCCCTTATATTATTATTGTTATGTCGGTTTTGATTATATTGTGACCCCTTAGACTCCTATATATAGAAAGGAGGTTTTGTCACTTGTATCATATAAGAATTTGTTCATTTGTGTAACATAAAGGAGGTTTCCCTCTCGAAGAGGCTGTTGGGTTGTGTGATATTCTTTCCACGACTAACCTACATAGTGAACCGGGGGATTAGAGGGGGGGTGGAACCCCCCCTTCGTTGCGCCGATTGTGCAGCAGGGGGGTCACAAGGGGGACTGCAGCCCCCCCTGTCTAGGGGGTTAGAGGGGGGGTGAAGCCCCCCCTTCGTTGCGACGATTGTGCAACAGGGGGGTCACAGGGGGGGGCCGTAGCCCCCCTTGTCTGGGGGGGTTTGAGGGGGGCGGATAGCCCCCCTCTACAGGGTCCGGGGGTCTTCAAGTACACATGTAGATCATGAGGCATGGTTGATTGACTCAGGTGCATCCTTTCACTTCACTCCCCATAGAGAGTGGTTCTGCGAGTATGGGAAATACGATGGTGGTGATGTCTTCTTAGGAGATGATAGGAAGGCTAGAATCATTGGTCGCGGAAAAGTAAAGTTGAAGTTGCAAGGTGGAAGGGTTAGAACCCTTCCAGGTGTTTTGCATATTCCTGCGTTGGCCATAAATCTTATTTCTGTAAGCAAGTTGGATGATGCAGGTGTAAAGACAGTGTTCGAGAAGGATACCTGCAAGATGGTTCGAGGAGCACTGGTATTCATGTGGGGAGTTCAGATTGGAACTCTGTACAAGCTGCAAGGTAGCACTGTTGTTGACGGGTACAATAGTTCTATGGTTCCTGAAAATGGAGCAGAAAATCTAGTGGTCTCTGGAGAGAAGACCATGTTGTGGCATCAAAGGCTTGGACATATTGGAGAGAAGGGCCTTCGAATACTTCATGGTAAAGGTATGGTAGAAGGTATGAGTAATAGCTCTCTGGATTTTGATTTTGTGAAAATTGTGTATATGGGAAGCAGAATCGGGTGAGTTTCCCCTCTAGTGGTAAGAGGACGAAACAAATATTAGAGCTTGTGCACAGTGATTGTGGTTTGGACCTGTGAAAGTTCCATCACTTGGGTAATCCTTGTACACATGGTAATCATTTATAAGATGACTTCTCAAGGAATACATGGATATATTTCCTTAAGAAGAAAATCTGGAAGTCTTTGCAGGTTCAAAGAATTTAAGGCTCTGCTAGAAAATCAGGCGAGAGAAGATAAAGGTACTGAGATAGATAATGGTGGAGAATTCCTGCAGCAAGAAGTTGGAAGAAATTTTGTTAAGAATGTGTATAGCACGGCAGAAGACTACTCCATATAACAACCTCAGGGAAAAATGGAGTCGCAGAAAGAATGAACAAGTACGTTGATGGAAAGGGCAAAGAAGCAGGCTCAGTGGTGGTCAGGTTAGGACGGAAATTCTGGGTGCAGAGGCGGTGGATACTGCATGTTACTTGGTCAACAGCTTCACTCACTTAGCGTTGGGAGGAAGACTTCCACAAGAAGTAAAGGAACGGTAAGAAACCCTCTCTTTCACATCGGAAGGTATTTGGATTTGATGCATATGTACATGTTCCAAAGGAGAATCGAACCAAGTTGGATAGTAAATCTGAAAAGTGCATCTTTATTGGGTATAAGGATGGTTTAAAGGGTTATAAGTTTGGAACCCAGTAACAAGGAAGGTTGTGTACAGTCGAGATGTGGTGTTCAGAGAGGTGAAAGATGTTATTAAACATGAAGTCCAACCAAAGGAACCTGTGAAGATAGAGTTTGAACTAAAGGAGGAAGAATCAGACTCTATAGCAGAGGAGGAATTCGAAGATGAAGAGCCACAAACTCCGGCTGTGAGAAGATCAGCTCGAGAAAGAAGGCAGCCAGAAAGGTATAGTCCATCTGCTTTCTATTCAAACTTTGCTTTGTCTGTTACTGATTATGATCCCAGAACTGTGAAGGAAGCAGTGGATTCAGAGGATGGAAAACTCTGGAAAGAGGCCATGGTTGATGAAATGGCATCTATGCACAAAAATGAGGCTTGGGATCTGGTGGAGTTGCCGGCTGGAGGAAACCCATTGGCAGCAAATGGGTGTTCAAGAAGAAGACAAATGCAGAAGGGAAGGTGGAGAAATACAAAGCTCGGTTGGTAGCAAAAGGTTATTCCAAGGTGTCGGGAATTGATTTTGGTGATATTTTTTCTCCTGTTGCCAAGGTAACTTCTGTTAGATTACTTTTATCTGTTGCTGCTGCTTTTGATTTTGAGGTAGAACAGATGGATGTGAAGACAGCATATCTTCACGGGGATTTGGAAGAGGAAATCTACATGAAGCAACCTGAAGGCTTTGCGGTGAAGGTAAGAAAGAACTAGTATGCAAGTTAAAGAAGTCTCTGTATGGGTTAAAACAGTCACCAAGGATGTGGTATCAGAAATTTGATACATTTATACGGGGACTTGGCTTCACCAGAAGCAAAGCAGATCATTGTGTGTATTTAAATTAATTGGTGACCGTGTTATTTATCTGGTCTTGTATGTGGATGATATGTTGTTGGTTGGAAATGACAAAGAAATTATCCAGGATTTGAAGACCCAATTGTCCTCCAAATTCGACATGAAAGATCTCGGTGCTGCAAACTATATTTCGGGCATGGAAATTAAAAGAGATCGGGCAAAGAGGAAGCTCTGGTTAAACCAGAGGAAGTATTTTGAGACAATATTGTAGAGGTTTAATATGCAGGATAGTAAACCGGTGAAGGTTCCTATTCCTGTAGATGGGAGGTTATCTGCTGAACAATGTCCTAAGACACAAGAAGAGGAAGAGGACATGTCCCATGTTCCATATGCAAGTGCAGTTGGTAGCTTGATGTATGCCATGGTCTATACTAGACCGGACATTGCACATGCAGTGGGAGTATTGAGCAGGTTTATGTCAAAACCAGGGAAGGAGCACTGGACAACAGTGAAGCGGGTTTTC